>JAODJW010000106.1:24691063-24717590 GCA_026777045.1 Hyperopisus bebe | reverse complement strand
CTTGTGCCCATAGGCTACAGAACCCCTGTGACCCTGAATAGGACAAGTGGTTACAGAAAAAGGATGAATGGATGGATGGATGAATGTATGTTTGCCTTTAGCCTCTCCACCTGTTGAATGAAAACTTTCAAAGGCTTTTGTAGTCTCTCTCATTTTCTCTCTATTTTCTACCTCTAAAATAAACTTGCATTACAGTAACTGTAGATTTTATTTTGGGTTTTCTTTTTGCGTGCTGGTCAGCATTTTCATATTGTGGTTGCATTTTTAAATACCTTGGTCTGTGGTGCTCATTTCCTTTGCATAGATGCACCGCTTGGGTAGTAAGTGGCTTCCTGGTTAGTATTTTACCAGTATGTTCAGAAGTAATTTGGTTATCTTGAATTATTGGAGATAACTGTTTGAGCAATAGTAAGGTTGGGGGGAGTTGGTGGGTACCAAGAGACAATTAACTCCCATGATAAATTTTGCTGACCCCTCACCATCTGCTAATGACCACCCATCCATTTTTTGTACCTGCATTTCCCTATTTAGGGCCATGAGAGTTTGCACACTTACACACCATTCCGGCACAGGGGCAATTTGGTAACTCCAATCTATCTTAGCATGTTTTTGGACTGTTTTGGTGGAGTAAACCCCAGGATGACTTGGGGAGAACATGCAAACTCCACACACACGGAGTCATGGAGGCAACCGTGCTAACCTCCCCTGTTAATGACTGTGTTACCGTATTACTAGGGACGGGCAATCTACTGATTTTCATTTTGATCCGAATCAATCTTGCTATTGCCAACACTGTTCCTGATATTCAGTGCTGACCCAACCTCCAAAAACAAGGGGGGGGATTGATCATCATATTCCCCTGAAAGGCTTCCCATTTCTGTCCCCTTACTGGCAGCCCTGCCTGGTAGTAGTTCATGCCACGTTCCCTATAGTTTCATAGCCCATGCTTCCATTTACACAGCAGAGTTCACGTTGCGTTTACTCATTCTTCCTTATATGCAAATATAAAGTTATCTGAGGTATTTTCTGTCTTGTACACTGAGTTTTGATAGGTATATTCATATAGCATTTTCAGCAAACCACTTATTTGGCTTTCGAGTGGCAACATTGCTCTCTCTCTCCCGCACACAGACATACAGTCAACAAGAACAAAAAAATCTGTTCATTTTCAAGATCCTTCCATCCATTTTCTGAAGCTGCATATCCTATTCAGGGATGTGGGGGGTCTGGAGCCTATCCAATAGGCGGACAACGCAGGATGGGACACCAACCCATCGCAGGGCACACTCACATACCTTTCACTCATGCACTATTCACTTACACACCATTCACTCACACATGCACACCTATGGGCAATTTGGCAACTCCGATTAATCTAACATCCCAAAAATTAACTCTACCCCCTCCTGATAGTAGATACAGATACAGATAATAATTTTGTTTGTTGAACAGATACAGATACAGATAGTCCTGTACTCACTTGCTCACCCCTACTTAGGATCCTCAATTATATGACATATTTTTGTGTCACTGTTACAAAAGGACAACATTTAGCAGCAGCCTCCATAAATTACATAAATAACATTCATACATGCATACATAAGCCAACAGTCAAAAGTAGTATAAAATACATTCTTGTAAAAACTATAAATATATAGCATATACAAATACTGGCAGGTGGAGTTTAGATTGGGAAATTGCTCTGGGGTAGAAACTACTCTTGAATTCAGCTGAGTGGGCATGTATGATCTTATACCTTTTACCTGAGAACAAAAGATTGAACAGACCATGCAGGGTGAGTTGGATCAGTGGTCATCTTGAGGGCCCCCCAGGGGCAGCTTTTGCTGGAGATGCCTTAGATGTTTGGAAACTGTAGTCCATGATGACGCATTGCAAGGGTTTCCAGTCAGTGGTGGAGCAACTGGAGTTCCAAGCTTTGATGCAGTACGTCAGTCTCTGTGAAGCACTGACAAACGTTCACTAAGAGTTGTGTTAATGATGGGCTCTCATTAGCCCCTGCAGCAAATAAAGATGTTGAGGAAGAGTTCACAGAGCATGACAGGAAAGAGCTCATGAGATGGCATCTTCAGTGGATCTGTGTGCCTTGTAGGCAAATTGATGGTCGTCCAAGCCAGTTGGGTTGTTTTCTTTGATATGACCTAGCACCAGTCACTCAAAAGACTTCAGGACTATCAGTGTTATTGCAATAGAGCTGAAGTCATAGGGTGTACATGCTGTTTAGAACTTTGGCACTTGAAAGATGGTACAGGCTTTTAGGCAGGTGGCAACTACAGTTGAGGCTGAAGATGTTGGTGAGGACCTCTGTTATGGCCTTAATTGCTGTCTTGTTGAAATGAGCACAGAAGACATTTAGTAATTGCTATAATTTTTCACAAACAAAACTTAAAAACATCCATGGTTTCAACATACCTGCTGATAATATTCCTTCACCTACTAGGACTACATATTTTGGAGCAAATTGATTTTACGACTATCAGGTAGTCTAACAGTTCCTACATATTTTATCATTGAATGAAATGTAGAACCGGATAATACTGCATAGTATATTGAAATCTAGAGGCCGATTAAATATAGCTTGAGTTAATTTTGTTCAGCGGTAAGATGTTTTTAAGCTGTCCCCAGAGATGATTCCATTCCTCTCTGTAATACAATGAATGAATCATCTTGTAAGGATTTCATACAGCTATTAGCTTGCTGCTACAACATACTACATAAATAAAAGATTCTCAAAAGTTATGAGGGTGAGTCATTCCTTTATGCAAAAATACACTTTACAGTTCCAATTAGCAAGAAGTGTATACCAAAGTCACCAGGTCATTGGCATAATCATATGCTATTTTGAAGCTCCAGTATTGAACTCAGAAAAAAAAAAAATAAATAAACAGTGAAGGTAAGAAAAATATGGTGTCCTCGATGACAATGAACAACCCGAGGTCTGCTTCACAAGGCAGGAATTCTTGCTTAGCCAGATAAGATGTCAGATTTACAGTAGTCAGGGCTACAGTAAACGGCCTTTATCTTTGTTCACTTGCATTTAGCCCAGACTACCGTAAATCATCTGGTAAAGTCATCTGGCAAAGCAAGACATCCTGTTTCGTGAAACAGGCCCCTGCTCCCCATAAAATAAACAGCAGCAGGTCAGTTGTCCAAGGAATCCGCAGTCAGTTGTGAGGTGAGATGCTGGTTGCTCTACACTGTAATATGCTGTCCAGCAGCTCCACATACTGTACAGTCAAAACAGATTAATCAAGTTTTACCTACGTCCTATCTTTCACATCAGGGCTTTTTTATGACACATTATCTAATGACTAGAACCAGCAACAATGGAAAGAGACAGAGGAGGCTATTCATATTTAGAGAAACCATGATACAGGGATCACAAATAAACTGGCAGACTCCAAAACTACATGCTCAGGTCCAATACAAGTGGCAAAAAATCTAGTTATTAAGACCTGATTGACAGGAAACAGAAGAAAATCAGAGAATGCTTAACATTATCTTTACAGCAGACAGTTGTTAGTTATGGTCAGGAGACAATACAAGACAATGGCACCATCACCGCTCCTCATCTAGGAATGGAATGGAGGATGGAAGACTGCATTCCTTATAAACTGGAGGAGTGGAAGGAAGGCAGGGAAGCGGCACATAAAAGAAAAATGCTGAAGTACTCAGAGCTGAGTGCAGAGAAGGGTAGCTAGAATCCCTGCATTTACCCAGTGGAAAGTTCCATGAGATCACCAATAATACCGGAGTGAATGGAACGGCTCTGATGAGTTGTGGGAAGGTTTGGAAATTGACTGAGAAATGGCTGAGAAAGAAAAATAGGAGCCGAGGTCAAGGAACCTCTAATCAAACAGACAGGCTGCAAAGGGTGACAGTGAGACATGTGACCTGCCAGTGAGAAGCAGGGATAAACAGAAAATCACTGGCACTCCACCGGCAAGTGACATTCTACCTGGCTTCCAGACACTAGTGGACATAAAGTTTTCTAGGTAAATGTTATGTTTGACTTTTATCCACGCTCAACCTTAGTTGTCAAGAAAGTCAATATGCACACAACATTTAATAGAATAGAGCTCCTTATTATGGCAGTCTTTGGAACTTTCCACAGACATTTCAATGCACTCATCTTTACACAGAACTCAAGCACTAATGCACAAACACAGAAACACTTTGTGACAACAGTAAACACCAGCTTCTTAACAGATTAATCTGTCTTAATCTGTCTAACATACAGTTTACATGCAGTAAACAAAACTATAAATACTGGGGTAGATGTGGAGTGTTAAATAAATAAGTCTAAAGCTTCCACACAAGGGAAGCTCATTATAAATTAAGCAAATAACTTTTGAACATGCTTCAGGCTATGAGTGTCAACAGTTACTGCTACCATAGCTACAAGGGTCTTAGGATGCTTGATTAATTCAGTAAAAATACTGCATTAATTTGTTTACAAAATGTATATACACTATATTCACAAACGAATTGGGGCACCCCTCTGAGGCATTGAATTCAGGTGTTCAAATCACTCCCATAGCCTCAAGTGTATAAAAGCAAGCACCTAGCTATGCAGACAGCTTCTATACAAACATTTGTGAAAGAATGACTCACTCTTAAGAGCTCAGTGAATTCAAGTGTGGTACCATGATAGGATGTCACCTGTGCAATAAGTCTATTCGTGAAATTTCCTCACTACTCAATATTCCACTGTCAACTGCTATGGTATTATAACAATGTGGAAGCATTTGGGAACAACAGCAACTCAGCCACAAAGTGGTAGGACACGTAAAATAACAGAACGGGGACAACGTATGCTGAGGCGCACAGCGTGCAGAAGTTACCGACTATCTACCGTCAAATAGCTACAGGCCTCCAAACTTCACGTGGCCTTCAGATTAGCTCAAGAACAGTGCGTAGAGAACTTCATGCAATGGGTTTCCATGGCAGAGCTGTTACTGTACATCCAATCCTTACATCGCCAAGTGTGATGCAAAGAGTTGGATGCAGTGGTGCCACTTCCACGCTGCCAATGGACTCCAGAGCAGCGGTGACGTGTTTTCTGGAGTGATGAATCACGCTTCTCTGTCTGGCATTTCGAAGGATGAGTCTGGGTTTGGTGGTTGCCAGTAGAATAGTACTTGCCTGATTGCATTGTGCAAAGTGCAACGTTTGGTGGAGGGGGGATTATGGTGTGGGGTTGTTTTTCAGGGGTTGGACTTGGCTCCTTGCTTCCAGTGAAAGGAACTCTTAATGTTGCAGCATTCTAATTCTAAGTCATTTTGTGGGAACAGTTTGAGGATGGTCCCTTCCTGTTCCAACATGACTGCGCTCCAGTGCACAAGCAAGGTCCATAAGGACATGGATGAGACACACTGATGTGGAGGAACTTGACTGACCTGCACAGAGCCCTGGCTTCAACCTGATAGAACACCTCTGGGATGAATTAGAGTGGAGACTGCGAGCCAGGCCTTCTCTTTCAATACCAGTGTCTGACCTCACAAATGTTCTCCTGGAAGAATGGTAAAAAATCCCCATAAACACACTCCTATGTAACCCTTGTGGACAACCTTCCCAGAAGAGTTGAAGCTGTTATAGCTGCAAAGGTTGGGCCAACTCCATATTAAAGCTGATGTATTAAAAATGGGATGTCATTAAAGTTCATGTGTGTGTAAAGGCAGGTGTCCCAATACCTTTGACAATATAATGTATCATATTAGAAAGAACGGGAAGTTTGGAAGCAAAACATTAATTTCAAGTACTAATAAATTGAAAACCAAATTACAGTGTTAAAATAATTGTTCTGAGGTCCATTGACAAGCAGTCTCATTGTGTGCTTTTTAATTAGTAACACCTTTGCAATAACATAAAACACTAAACATTTGTGTTTAGTATCCTTTTGGGAACCAACGACTGCAATTGCAATTAAAAGCAAAATGGCAAGAACAGAACTGCATGAGTCACAAATTATGACACTTAACAAAAAGAAAATGTCTTTGTGCAGGATATGTGCAGATGGACTTCTGTTATGAAACTAGTACAATTATGACATTATCACAGAATTACTCAATCATCCCAAGACTTTCTGTGAGCACTGTACACTCATGTGGAAAGTTCTGTTAATTTTTGTAGAACATGCTCCTATATTTAATAAAGGATGCCCTGCAATATTAGTGCTAAAAAGTCTTTGTGAATTATTTGTAAATTTGGGCCTAACAGGAATTGCACACAGTACAAAATCAAATGTTGGAGTGATATATTTGTAAAGCAGTCCAAATATTTAATTAATATTTATTGATAATTGATTCTGCAGCCTATGAATGGACAGATTAAATCAAAACAGTTGTCACAAAGACCTTTGGACTGTGCCATATATGTTCATTACAAGAGAAAACATAACACTAGGCTGTAATTGCCATGGGGAAAGTTTATCACGACATATGAAGATTTTGGTTCTGTGATAATTTGCCAAGCATGAGTGAGTGGCTATAACATGCTTTAACATTATGATCCAGTTATATAGTTACTGCTTAATTAGCCTATTTAAACATTTTGTTGATGGTAAAAATACATGAAAATAAAATAAAAATATATTCCTATGTAGCCTATGTAATAAAAATGTTGCCCAGACTTACAATAGGGTTTACTTGAATTTCTTCAACCTACCAAAGGTAAGATGCTTCAGTGCTGCTGTTACAAGAACTGGTCGCAGCAGCCCTAAATTTGAAATCATTGTGGATTATATTTATGCTAGGAAAGAGGAATTTTGATATTGTCTCGGCCAATGGTTTTGTATTTCTGATTCAGTTTCATACTTCAAATGAAGAAATTTAAAAATTGAGAAATCACAGCACCAGACATTTCCATTAATCCTACCTATACATCAGATTTATCCTCGTGACCAAAAAATGTACATTTTATTAAGATGGAAAATGCAGCTGTAATGTGAGTATTCCATCAGCTATTGCATATTTTGGACTTTGAAAGCTCTTAAATCTTATGATGGGAACAGACTTATGTCGATCCTTGGAAAACATGTAGGTTTAATTGGTGTACAAGTTGCATGAAAAAAATGTGAAGGAATATTGTAATTATAGGGTGTATGGGCAATGAACAAGGAAATGCAAGAACACAAGCACGACAGATCTACAATAAACACATTCAACATCTAGCATATCAACAGAACCAGCAAATGCACAATGACTAACAGAGGAATAGGGCAGGCACATTTATCTATAAGAAAGCACTAGAGAAGGAACAGGTGTGGGCCATGACAATTAACCCTAGGAACTAGGAGTAACAAGAAAGAGAAGAGGGTAAATAACAATCACGATGGAGTCAAACACCAGGAGAAATTATAAACAAGGGTGACATTAATAGATACAAACAGGGCCATATCTAGATACAAACAGGGATAAGTACTGTACAAAGGTATAAAGACAAGGATCCATACAAAAATACATAAATGCATAATTAACAAGGATATAACAACATTGTTTGTAAATAATACACAATATCCCCATGACGAATGGGATGCTCAGATTTCAGTTGCCTGGTTTAGCCCATTCAGCCACACAGTGGCTCGGGAAACAAGGAAACACACTAGGAACAGAGAAGGATGCTATACCATAAGGAGATACAGGGAAAACAGGATGGTGAGTGACACCTGCTGGCGAAACAAGGAAACGATAAACAAGGCAGGGATTGATCCTGACAAATATAATTTCTTTTCAAAGGTATAATGGAGGACATTATACGCTACAAGCATTTCAGTGTCTTGGGCTAATTTCCCACTTGGCCACTTCATTAGGTACACCTTGCTAGTTCTGTGTTGTAGCCCCTTTTTCTTCAGGACTGCATTAATTTTTTGTGGCATAGATTCAACAAGGTCCTTGAAACAGCCCTCAGAGACTTTGGGCCATGTTGACATTATAGCATCTTTACAGTTGCTACAGATTTGTGTCACACTGGGACGGCGCACGGCGCGTAGACAAGGCGCAGGACGCAAAAACTCAGGGCGAATACGGGGTTTATTAGGAGTAACAACACAAAACAGCAAGTTACCAACAGGCTGACATAACATTGACCGGACTGGGGAAACGAACGGAAACGCGGACTAAATACAATGAACTAATGACAACAATCAGGAACAGCTGGTAAACACGGGGAATCCACACAGGGTTAACAAGGAGGCGTGGCACACAGGAGGAGTGGACGATCGGGGTGTGACAATTTGTCAGCTGCAACTTCATGATGCAAATCTCCCATTTAACTACATCCCATGGGTGATCTATTGGATTAAGTTCTGGTGACTGTGGAACTTATTTCAGTACAATGCATTATCATGTTCAAGAAACCAATCTGAGATTATATGAGGTTTGTGACATGGCCCATTATCCTGCTGGAAGTAGCCATTAGAAGCTGGACACACTGTGGTCATAAAGGAATAGACCTGGTCAGCAATAATATTGAGGTAGACTATGGCATTTGAATGATGCTGAATTGGTACTAAGGGGGGCAACATGTGCCAAGTACAGTAAATATCCTCCACACCATTACACCACCAGCAGCAGCCTGAATTGATGATACAAGGCAGGATGGATCCATGCTTTCAAGTTGTATATGTCAAATTCTGGCCCTGCCATCTTAATTTCGCAGCAGAATTTCATAGTCATCTGACCATGCAGCGTTTTTCTGGTCTTCCGATGTTCAACTTTGGTGAGTCTGTGCCCACTGTCACTTTATTTGCCTGCTTTCAGCTGACAGGAGTGGCACCTGGTATGGTCTTCTGCTGCTCTAGCCCATCTACTTCAAGGTTTGACGAGTTGTGCGTCCAGAGATGTTTACATTCCTTGGTTGTAACGAGTGGTTGAGTTACTGCTTTATATCAGTCTGTCCATTCTTCTCCTACGTCTTCCATCAACCAGATATTTTTTTCCCAGAGAACCACCTCTTACTGATTTTTTTTTTTCTTTTTTGGTCCATTCTCTGTAAACGTTAGAGATGGCTGTGCATAAAAACCCCAGCAGATTTCTGAAATACCAACAATATCATACCATGCTGCATTCAAAGTCCCTTAAATCACCTTTCTTCCCCATTCTGGTGTTTGATATGAACCTGAACTGAAACTCCTGACCTATAGCTGCATGATTCTAAACATTGTGCTGCTCAGCTGACATTAGCGGATTAGCTTTTTGCGTCAGAGAGCAGTTGATCAGGGGTACCGAATAAATTGGCCAGTCAGTGTATAAAATCTAAGTATCTGTGTTTTCTGTGTTGAAGAAAGACAACTCCCCTGAGTTTCCAAAATGTTTGGGCATTACAGCAAGATATATTTCTAAGCAGGATTCCCTGGCTATTGCTGATAACTGGTAGTTGGAATATGTCAGCACTGTATGCATGTGCTCCTTTCAAATACTTCAGTTTCCACCCACGTTTCTAAGCCATGCTGTGTGTGAGCATTTAGTAAAAAATGGATGGACGTTTATAAACTTCAAAGTGTTCATATGCCTGAAGACATAGGATATTTGATATATACTTGCCACCCTCGTGCCTGGTTGCTCCACACTGTTGAATAAAACAGTGTTTTCTCAGGAGGCTAAACTCTGACAGGAGAATCAGTGTCACTCTCACCACTGGCAAAAACACCCCCATAAACTCCTGTCTATAGTTACCTAAGGAACCTAAATTAGTTTCTTTAATTTTTAACCCTTCCCACGGGAGCTAGACATCAATAAATTTCAAAGGTGTGGAGGACTGTTAGCCTAAGTTGGATTCCTAACATTTTGTGACAAATAAGTATGTTACCCCTGGAGTCATGCTGAAGGACCCTGGAGTGAGGGTTAGAAATTGTAGGTGGTCATAGAACAACAGTCAGTTGCACGTTTAGCAGAAAGTGCAGCAAAATAAAAGGCACTCAGGAAATTTCAGAGTGGTACGATACCCTAGCACCCTTTTAAGAGCTAAATTATGGGCTGGCTGATGATAGAGGCCTAAAGGACGGCTCATATCACCAAAACAATATAATAGCACATCTCTCAATATACCTTTCCATTTACTGCTTTCTTTTGCAGTCATACATTTAAACCTAATTTAATGACTGAAACATTACCTGATTACCAGTCTAAATAAAGCAAGCAGGCTCTGATTCGTGACTTCATGCTTCTATTCTTTGCTTCATGTTTGGGCATCAAACAGCGTTTTACACTCATAGAAAAGCAAAGTTAGTGTGAAGTACTTGTTTCAGTTTAATAAGCCAAATCATGCCAGTTAAAATCCGGCACATCTTCTTTCCCACCTATTATCCAGTATAGGTTTGTAGTGAGCATATCCCATAATGCACAGCACACTAAGCAGGGTGCACATAGAATGAAATGCTGCACAGTGTAAGGTACATACAATAGGAAACTTTTATCTGTATCTGGAATTTGGTGTTTCAAACACTAAAAAAAATCAGTTACAGCACCTATAAAGTATTGAATTTAAATAATAATTGAGTAGTGACTAAAGAAGGTGAACCCGGTCTTTAACATCCATTCAGAGATAATGCCTTATTTTCTGCAAGTGTCTAGGGTGATAAAATGTGGCTGCAGCGATTATTGTGTACATCGAAAATGGTGTACGGATGAGCCAGAACACCACAGCCCCTTACAAACAGATGTGAGATTCATCCATTTAAATTCATTTTAAAGGCTCGCAATCTTTCTGAAAGGGATTTAGGAGCTAGAACAAAAAAAAAATTCCAATTTTATTGGAGTTAACGAGAAATTTGACAGCACCTGGATTTTAATTTCCCAGAGACAGGATTCTAATCTGAGGTAAGACTCAAAGCACTTATTTTGGTCCCACTGAGACTTGGATTATCAGAAGCAATGCAAGTTAAAGTGAACAAAAGAGGTTCCAGCGTACAATTTTAGTGATGCATCAGCGTATCAGTTAATATATCGTAGTTTCTCTTTGCAGTGCATTTATACAGTACATAGCTGGGAGTCTGTGGTGCGCAATTGTATCCTACTGTGGGCATTTTTATTGTAGTTTGCAAGTTTAAGGCCCAGGACGTGCTCTGTTATTATGCACATACATGGCATGAAAAGAATTTTCAAGTTCAACAGTATACAATATTCAGGCAATGCTATTTAAATGAGAATGTGTGTGTATCGGGAAGTAGAAAATGAGAAGGGGGCACAGCAGCCGCTGAGATGCAGGTGTCAATATTTCAATGACAGCTGAGGTATTAAAAATAATAATAATAAAGTCCGTTGGTCAGAAACTACTTACTGGTTGTAGATGGCTGCGGATTAACTGCTGCGAGTTGCAAAATACAATGGCCATGCCAAAATTTCAGAATATAAAACTGACCAAACTTTGCCATGGATACGGCATAACAACTGAGGAAGTTCCCCTCAAGTCACTGAAAAGCAAAGATTGATTGATTGATTGATAGACAGGCAGTCAGACAGCATAGGAAATTAGAACAGCATTGTCCTCCCTCTCCTGCATCAGTGTGCCCATCTATGAATGGGTTTGTTTAGTTGGAATTTGCCTCCCACCATAAAGCTATAATTGTCCAAGACTGTTTCTGGAGACGTAACAGGGAATTCATCTTACTGCTGTGGCCTGCCCAACCACAAGATCTCAATCCAAATGAGCATCCGAGTGAAGAACAGAACAAGCTTTACAAGGTAGTTCTTCTTTGGAGCAAAAGTGAGAGAAACTGACTATTGAGTCAGTGTATTTTACAAAGAGGCCTCTATGGGATTGTTGGTAATTGATGTTATTAAAATCCAGCCCTATGTGAATTCAGTGCTTGTTAATGAATATCAGATGTCCCTGACTGTCCTTAATGAACTGGGGGGAAGAGGCTACTAGTAATAAAACAAAGAGAGAGTGACCTGAGGAGGACAAGGACTCAACATGTTCCTATTGTGTGAAAAAGACCGCAACTTAAATTTTATTAATAAGGAAACTGATAAACTAATGCATCTACATTTATTTAGCCCAGTGTTTCTCAACCCAGTACTCTGGGACCCCGATATAGTCTATATTTCTGATCCCTTGGAGTTCCCAGTTCCCAGTCAAACAAGACACCAAATACTTGCTACTGGGAGCTGGGAGGGAGCAAAAATATAGACTGTCTAGATGTCCATCAACGACTGGGTTGAAAAACACTGATTAGCTGACGCTGTTGTCCAAAGCAATGTACAAGTGAAACAGATAATACTGATTGTTGTTTACTGAAACGATGTTTATTTTCTCAAAATCCTGAAAATGGGTTTTGTGTTTTTTTTAACAAACCCTGCTCTTTCTCAATATATCAAGTGCTTTTTATGTTTTAATAGGTAAAAAAAACTGTGGTTATTTTTTTTGAGAAAAGTAAGAGTAATGTCTTTAAAATAGTTAAATGAACAACAAGAATCTCTGCCCTTTTCTGTCCATTCAGAAAATTTGCTGAGCATTACTGGTGATGAATCTATATCAAAATTATCAGTGAAACGGAACATTAGCACAGCTCTTAAAAGCAATAAGCATACAACTACTTTGGGCTTCATGTTTTATTAGATATACTGGGGTAAACATCAGTCAACCGTGATATATTTATTTTAATAATGGCCAATTCAAAGTCTCATCAGTCAGCATTTCCCTTGTCATTGAGGGATGGGCTCATTTAGAGCAAGGCATGGCCACGTATGCTGGCGGAGTGGAGAAACCTTCCCGGGAGAGACTATAGTAAGTACAACATTTTCAGAATATTCTACATTGCAGACATACTCTGTCATTTAATTCCAAGAGACCTTCCATCTTCTCACTTGACTACTTTCCTTGTCCTACACTTAACTTTGCAGGTCTTCCTTTGCTACTTCAGTCTTTTTACATGTGGTTGTAAAAAACTTACATCATCTTAAATCATTAATTATCTGTAACACCTGTTACACTTTTATTGTGAATATTTCTGAATCGGGCATACCAAAGCCTTTATTATCACCGTATATTTCGAAACATTAACATCTTTAAATTTCCCTGAATGCACAAATACATAGAGTAGAAGAAGCACAAATCTCTTAATTGAAAAGCAATTTACCATGTATTACGCAAAATAATAACAGTAAACCCTGCTTGAGTAAAGATAAAAGAACCATGCAATTTAATGCTTTATAACACTGAAAACATTGCTACGTTGTTAAGAGCGCTTCTAAAACAGCTGGCTGAATCCAGCCATACTCATACTTCATAAAGGCATGTCAGTAATTCCTTAATAAAGCCCTATCCTCATGCCTAACAGCAGGCCTTCGCTCTGACTGCATTCATGATTTAGCTTTACATCTTACTGCTCCTTGCATTAGTCTTGCGTTACAATGATCTTATCTAAGTGTTTTGAAGTGATTGAAATACTCATTAGGATAACAAATTGAACCAAAAGCGAGTCAAATGTATGAGTCCATGGTATAAAATCAATTCAGTGCTGCTAATAAATGATTTATGAGCAGTTGTGTAGTATGTTAACATTGAGTTTGCTTGCCTTACCTTACTCCCTCCCACTTTTGACTTGGACAGCTGTAAATTGTGCATACTTAACTGTATCTTAGGGGCAATTACTAAACGAATTACATTTTCCCTTCGGTGTGGCACTGCACCCTCTAAGTCACTGTAGCCTCACACAAGCAGAACTGTAATTTCATTTCATACCTCTGCCTAATACATATGGACTGTCTCCCCAAGTCTGTGTGAGTTTACTCTAAGTACTGAGAAGGAAAACATATCCTTAGGTGCATTGTCTCCACATTGGCAAAAGTGTGTGCTTCTTTGTGAGTGTTTGCTCTGCGATGGCCTGGCATCTTGTGCGTGGTTGTTGCCCCCTGCCTCCTGCCCTCTGCTTTCTGGGATGAGCTCCAGGCTTTAGTGCAACCGTTTACTGGGTAAGCACTTATAGAGGATAGATGGAAGTTTTTCTCAGAAGTACAACGGCAGTGCCTTTGCAGGCATTAACTGTAGAACTCTCGCGGCACGGACTGCGCCTCAGATGTGCTTTTCTACAGAGAAGTGAAACCGTGTTCCTACACGGTGTTTGAGCCTGAGATCCAACAACTCAAAAAGTTGCCCCACAGCTGATAAAAACTGAAGGAGGTGCATAGCCTTTGCTGTACAGCACTGAGGGCTCCTTTGATAAATTGATACTTTTGAGCTTATCACAACCCAGAAGTGCTGTCCTGCATTTCTTTTATGGTTTCAGTGTTTCATCAAGGCACCCACTCTACACAATGATGTGTTTTCCCCCCAAGACTTCCACTGCTGAACATAATCTTATTCTCCATGGTTTGATGGGTATGGCAGACTTCCCAAAACATTTTCAACAGTTTTTGAAATTAAAGGAACTTAATTTTCCAGAAGAAATTTTATCATCTCATGTATATGACAAAGAATAGATTATCTGTCGATTCTAGCACAATGACGTCCTAGATGGCTAAGAAGACTTGCCTCTTTATTCTTGCCATAATGCTTATGAAGAGCCTGTCAAATATAACCATAAGAGAAGTGTAGTTTAGCTTGGGTTTTATTTATTTATTAACTTTCTAGCGCAGTTCAGGTCTCGGCTTAAAATCTCTGATTAATCTTTTTTTTTCCTTTGCACCACCCAGACCCAACTAGTATAATACAAATATAGAGAAATCTCAGTGTACTTAGCAAAGCATAAACCGTACTCATAAACCATAATCAGAACTTGGTTTCTTTGTATGCAAATAACAATGATTACAGAGAATCATGGGATATATTTCATCTGGTTACAATGAAGCTTGTTTGGTCATTTGATAAAGTTTGAAGTTTTAATCTAACAATGTTTGTATGAACCTAAATTATGATGATGGTGATGATGACATTCAACACATGCATATGCATTTTAGGTCGTGACTCAGTTGCAGAGTTGGAGGTGAGTTTTTTGAGCATCTACACTAACATATTTGCAATGAGATGAGTACTTGAGAAATTTAAACAAAATCCCAAATTCTCGTTCTAGCTAATAGGCCAAAGTTGGCAATTCTATAATTAGATTCCAAAGTAGTAGAAGATTGTGTAAAACACAATGCCGTTGAACATTTCAGACTGTTCGAGATGTATGTTAATTCTAATCAGTGTCACCTCCTCTTGTAAACAGAAGTTTGATGTATTTAGTATCAGTTTGTTAGATGAGTTTACTTTATGATGCTGCTTTTTACAAGTAACTGTATAGAGTCGTCCACTACACTGCCATTGGACAGAGTGGGGATATTGCGTCGATTACTCTGCCCACAAATCACTGCTGTTACTGACAGTCAAGCAGGGAGAAGGATTTTAATTAGCATCACTGGGGAGTGTTTGTTGAGCATGCGTCGACTGTGTCTGGAAAGGTTAAAACATTTAACAAAGACTAAATCTGAAATTAAATTAAAATGAAAACCAGGCTTTGTGTAAAAAAAAAATAAATTATAAGGTTATAGTAAGGTTAGAGTAGAATTAGGCCTTTAAAACACAATACAAATATCACTAATCCAAAGCGATTTGTCTCACACTCTCATTTGGGTCATGAAAGCAATCATAGTCTTTTGGGAATATTTTAAATTCAGTAATGCTGTGTATAGCTACATCAGTGTGTAGAAATTATGTTATAAAGTGTTTAGGAACAGATATTAAAACTTATGTGAATTTGGCCTATATGTTTCAGATTTGAGCTAAACTGGCCTCAGTTGTTTGTGCCACATTTGCTTCATTGAAAATTTAGTTTGTGCTGCTGTAGTTTCTGTGATACAACTGTTTGTTTACATGGTGAGGTCTCCACTATAAGGTTGGCCCCCCATTTGCATCCGATTTGAACCAAACTGATCTCAGTCATTTTTGCTCTGTTCGTGCCAGTTTGTTCCACTGAATTTTTTGTTTGTGCTGCTTTAGTTTCTGAGATATAAATGTTTGTTTACATGGTCAAGTGACACCACTGTGCAGGTGCCCTCCAATTTTCATCTGATTTTGACCAAATGGCTCTCAGTCATCTGTGTAGAGTTTGCATCATTGAAATTTTCAAATGTGCTGCTTTAGTTTCTTAGACATATATGTTTGTTTACATGATGACATCATCACTGTCCATCTCCTGTCCAAATTCCATCTCCCTGTGGCATGTTACTCATCTGTTTGCCCCATGATGTAGTTCCAAGTTATTGCGTAAGTTTCAAGTTCACCCACACGGCCATTTCTGCTATTTCAGAAGGGCTATTTCACCCTGCTTTATTTCAGCAATGAACACCACTAGTTGACCAGTCCTTACCAATACAAGAAACCTACCAGGTAAACAAATGAAACAATTTGGGGCTAAACCATTCAGTGATTTGTAGACCATAAGTAGTACTTTGAATTCTGTAGAAGACAGGGAGTCAGTGTAAGGATCTGAGAACTAGAGTAATGTGCTCTCTCTTCTTGGTCTTAATGGGGATTCTAGCATTTTTAATGAGCTGTTTTATGGTCTTTTGGGGTAGACCAGTAAGGAGACCATTACAATAGTCCAGTCTACTGGAGATGAATGCATGCATTAGTCTCTCAAGGTCTTGTGTAGGAACACTGTCTTTGATTTTGGTTATATTTGTAAGATGATAAAATGACACCTTAGCTGTGGCTTTGATGCAGTTGCTGTTCCTCGTCTATTATAACACCAAGGTTTTTAACTTGGCCTGTAGTCTTTAGGGCCCTAGTGCCCAGAAAAGCTTTGAATTTGAGTCTTTGAGCTTTGTTACCAAAAAGCATTATTTCACTCTTGTCTTTGTTTAATTGAAGAAAATTCTGTTGCATCCAGTCACTTATTGTCTTGAGACACAGGCACAATGACAATCTATTGAACTATAGTCATTTGGCGACAGAGCTAAGCAAATCATCCAGATAACTATGATAAGCTACCTTGCTGTTTCTAAGAATTTGGTCAAGTGGGAGCATACAAAGATTAAATAAGAGGGGGTCCAGATCTGATCCTTGAAGGACGGACTCCATAAGCCATGGCAGTAGGTTTAGATTCTGCCTATAGTGACAAAATAATCCCTGCCTTCTAGGTACAATTTGAGCCATTTAATTGCCACCGTACATGATAGGCCTTCTTAGTTTTATATTGTCTTCCAAACAGTATTTTATGATCAACCATGTCAAAGACCACACTGAGGTCTCATAACATCAGGATTTACCTGAATCCACCTTTAGACAAATGTCATTTAGCACCTTTATTAGAGCAGTCTCAGTATTATGATGTGACTGGAAGTCAGACTGAAAACAGTCACAGCAGTTCTTCATGGTGAGGAAGTGTGTAATTTGAATAAGGACTACTTCCTCAATCATTTCTGTGCACATGAATGGAGGATTTGAGATAGACCTATACGCTATTAAGAACTGAAACATCCAGGTTTCTCTTTTTTAAGAGGGGCTTCATATAGGCAGTTGTCAGTGATGCTGGGAAACTACCTCATAGTAGAGACATACTGACTCTCTGCAGTGAATCTAACGAAAGGCAACTAAAAACACTTTATAGCAGGTAGATGTGATAAGGTGGTCACTAAATCCTCTAGGGTTTTGTTATAAATAGCATTAAAATCTGACAGGACAATGTGCGACTTGTGCGGTAAGACCGCCGTCATATCATTGTCTTTTATTTTGTGCAAAAAGACATAGATACAACTTCCATAAATTAATATCTTGTATTTTCATTGATGTGCCATTTTTTCTAATTTTAGCTTTGGGAAGGGTAACTGGAGGGATCAGAAAATTGAATACCAGATCCCTAGTATGAACAGTAGGAATACTGAGAACCTCGCTGATAACCAAGTCCAGCGTATGACCTCGAAAATGAGTAGGACCATTTACATGCTGTGATAAATCAAACGTCAAAGAGGGCAAGAAATTCTTTATAAAGGTGTCATTGGGATTATCTATGTGAATAATAAAATCACCAGCTAGAAGAAAACTGTCAAAATCCATGGAGATGACAGAGAGGAGATCAGAAAATACATCAATAAAGTTACCTGAGTATTTTGGAGGTCTTTAGGCAATTGCTAATAAAACTTGTGGTGTGCCCTTCATTATGGCACTGAGATGTTCAGGGGAGGCAAATTCACCCAGCAGTGTTTGCTTACACTGGTATGCAAGACTCTGACTACATCAACCTCTGTGTATTTGCTCCTCTACCATCTCAAAAATGATACAGGACTATACACACACATAGTAGCAGATTCTCATTTCACCCCCAGAACAAATACAGGATTGAACTGCACCAGTCACACCACCTCAGATATTGCGCAGATATTTTATCTTAAAAAACCAGCAAGCCTTTAAATCAGCTCTTATATTAATTTTGTCCATATTGTATATACATGTTATGTTCTACATATTATTTTCTCTTATTCAGCTGTTACTAGTTGCTGATAATTACCATGGAAGTGCAATAGCATTTATAGTTGAATTAAATGGACAATAATAACAGATGACTGCAATACAAGTGACTGGCATGTGTGATTCTCCCCTTTTTATGTCCTGTACCTTACTCGCCATATAAGAGGGTGTTGGTACACCGTGAATATTCCTCTCAGAATCATCAAAATTTTTCATAGCACTTTACATGAAGTACACCTTCATAATGCATTCATTATGCATTCATAGAACATTCATAAGCAGCATGCAAGTACACCTTAACATCCTAACATCCCTTACCAGCCATTTATTCATTAATAACAAACATTACATGATTATACAATTATAATGTTTGTTATTATTATGTAATGTTTGTTATTAATGTATATTACAGCTGTTAAGGGATGTTGGGATGTTAAGGTATACATACATGATGTTTATGAATGTTTTATGAATACTTAATGAATACATTATGAAGGTGCACTGAACGTTTTATGAATGTAATATAAAAGCATTATGAAGGTGCACTAAATGTAAATCATTACCATACTTTTAATATCCATACCACTTACTCTATGTTAGTTTATGTTATTTTATATTATATATTATGTTGTAAGTTGCTTTTCACACGTATATTGAATCGCGTATGGAAAGCTGGCGTGCATAATCTTCTTGTATTAGCACAGTGACAATAAAGACTTTGAATCCTTCAGTTGAAGTGCCCTGGATCAGTGGGTTCCTGTCAGTCTCCTCAATGTCACTAGGATCTTTCATAGTGTGGTTTAACAATTAAGCCACACTATGGGAGCCAGCCTGCTTGTTCACGTTTATCTCTGTCCGTGGTGCTGAAAGCTCCCTTTGCTGTGGTGGCTCCTAGCCACTCTCCCTCCTGCTGAAGCTCCCAGTATGGGCTCACGCGGAGAAATGGGAGCAAGGCCAGAGAAACAACAATAAAAGACCCATTAGAGGTAAACTCATTTAATATAATTTAATCAAATTAATTTAATTTATCTGTAACTCTGCTTTGTATATTCCGGCAGTAAATTTGCCATTATTGCTAAAATGAACACTGATTTTGACACAGACTGTTTTCTAATAAGAGGGGGAGTAATTATGACGTCGAAGAGTGTGCATGTGTCAGTGTTCACGGGGCTCGGGTGTTTCGTTTGCCAATTCTGCAAACAATGTTCGATACTGACAAAAAGCACTCCATGACTGAGTGGTCGATCCAAGTCGGAAGATCTCAGATGCAAGCGTCCTTTCTGGGTGCCTCTACCATCGCTGCTCTTTGGTTATATGTATCAAAGAGATTTTTTGTTATTATTATTTTAATTTTATTTCACTTAGCGTGTTTGTCAGTGTAGATCTGGGGTGGGCAATCTTATCCGCAAAGGGCCGGTGTGTATGCAGGTTATTGGGGTAACCTTCAGGTCAGCTGTCCAAACTCAGGCATGAGGACTCTTCAGCCAATCAGTCCTCTAATTAATAATCTAATTAGGGAGTTCCAACAAAAACCCACATACACACTGGCCCTTTGCGGATAAGATTGCCTACCCCTTGTTTAGATGTTTGTCTTGAGGGAGGTGGTCATTTTTGTAACATTTTCTAAAAGTGCAAAACAACCAGACTGTATAGACCACAAGGGAATTAACATCTCATTGAATCCACAAAATGTTATTAACCAGGGAGCAAGTGAATGAGCGGCGTTAACTAAGTTGACTTCATGCAGAACTGCAGTGACACAAACCTGATGCTGTACTAATAAATCTTATTACAGCATCAAGTTTGCAGGTGTGTGTTCATATTTATAAAGCACTGCTGAACTTCATTGCAGGTCCGAATGAGCATTATCGGTGTCTGGCATTTCCCATTGTCCCAGATTATCAATCATTTCAGCATTATGAGGAACAAGCCAGCAGCCTCTCAGCAAGCCAGATGAGGATCTAGTGAAAAAAAAAATCCCATTTTCTGCTACATCTTTGACATGACAGCTGGGTGACAAGCTTTGAGGGTGTAGGGGCTTCATTTTTTTATCATTCTTCCTCATTTATTCCATACCGTGGAACTTAAAACAGCACACTCTCTGCTCTCCGTGCTGTGTAGCACCTTTACATCTCAATATAGTACAACCCCCCCTCTCCCGACCCCCCCAACATCACTGGTTCTTGTGACACATATCAGACTGTGGAGTGACTGCAGAACTTGGGGGCATGTAGGTTGCGTGGAGACTCTGCGTTTGTCACTAGCAATGTTGTGGGAATTGTGCTAGAAAAAGAAGCTAAATCTGGTCTGCAGGGGAATGATTTGTATATATACTAGACAGAGTTTATGTAGCAACATTAAACTTTGATGGAACAATAAGGAAATTGTTTAGCTTTTGTTCTCAATGGGTGGTTTGATTGTTTAGCCTTTGGCTAATATGCTGTGAGGCAACTGTTGTGAAGTCGATGTCCCAAGTCTATCTGAGGCATCTTAACAGAGGTAGCGGAAAGAAAACAAATGTTATTGAAATGTGCTCATAGCTTAGCTGAGTATTTCTTGGATGTTTAATTTTTAAAATAATATCCTTTACTGAACTTTCGAATAAGAATTGAAAAATAAGGTCCGCTCAGATGAATAATAATCAGTGAATAATGATACCTTCACATCTCATATGCAATTTATTCTTGTGATCATTGGTACTGGTAACATATGTGAAGCAGGAAATTGGCAAACAACCTACCTTATCATCAGCATTTGCACAATATGATTAGGTTTATAACTGCACCATAATGACCGCATGATGGATTGATGTATATGTTGGTGCTCTGTCTGTAAACGTTAACTACTGTGCCTATATATCTTCCAGCTCAGTTAGATGGATATACTGTACAGGTCATAATTATGTAGTGGTTGGACTGTCCCTGGTACCCTGGTCAATACCTCCCCCTCATTCCAGTGTGTTAGAGATGCACCAATCCCACCTTTCTCTCCTAATATCTGGGCTTTGGGTATTTGCTGATACCGAGTACCGATCCGACACCAATATACTATATATATATAACTCAGCCACATTTATATCAGGATTCAGCTTGAAAGGTCTTTACAGAGAAACAAAACCTTGACTGTAAAGGCTGATTTATACTTCTGTGACAAATTGACGCCATAAGTACGACGTAGTCATGGACCCTATATGGAACGGCAACAGAGACAAAACGATTTCAACTTTTCACCTAGAGGTGGCATTATTTCACGCCTACAGACGTAAAAAACGCACGCCTGAGAGACAGCAATAAGTCACGCGTTAATATTTCACACCTACAGACATCACATTTTTACCTCTACTGACTTTCAAAATAAAAGCACCATTAACTTCCAACTACAAATACCAAAACAAAATATAATTCTCTGCTCTTTGTTTGCTATTCTGTGTGGCTTTTCTTTTTTGCAATTAAATAGACCAGGGTGACATAATAAGTATTATATGATCATTGATAAAAAAAGATCTACACTACAATATTGTCGTGAAAATAAATCAATACTTATGATTAATCAACTACTCTATGATTACAGTTTAAAAGGAAATTGCGAGGAGCCATTTTCCTTTGTGTCCCAAACCCAGCAGCATAGTCTTCTTGACGGTACTATGTATCAGGAACCATGAACACCTCCATTAAGTACGTGTGTCGACCATGAACGTGGTGGTTCTATGAGCCAGCTCCTTTTCTGTAAACGATGGAGGCTGGCTCACCACTAAGAACTGATTTCTTTCCTTTTTCCTTTCTTTCTTTTTGCTAATTAATGCAAGGTGGAATAATAGGATTATCTTTTCACCACACTCCTCTGTCACAGGTACTCCTTGTGCTAAGGCTGCTGTTTTGCACAAAGTATTTTTTTATTTATCAAGTGGCACACCGTGTTCTGTTTTGAGTGTGATTTGTTAAGAATGGTTTGTGTTTTTGGATAGTATATTTTTTATTTTATTTGATATTGACATCACAATAACACACAGCGGGTTTCTTTCAATTAAGGCTCCTCTCTAAAATTAAGCCATTTATATCTTTTAATGTCTTTGAGAGGGTTGTTCATGCTTTTATTACAACGCGCCTTGACTATTGTAATGCTCTTTATGCCGGCATTAGTCAGGCTTCATTGTCACAATTACAACTCGTCCAAAATGCTGCTGCTTGTCTTCTTACTGGCTGTCATAAATGAGAGCATATCTCTCCTATTCTTGCCGCTTTGCATTGGCCCCCTTTTCAGAGGAGAATTGAGTTTTAGATTTTACTGTTTGTTTTTAAGGCCTTACATGGGCTGTGGCTCCGTCGTATATTGCTGATGTTTTAGAATCTTATTCTCCATCGAGATCTTTGAGGTCTGCAGACCAGTCCCTTTTACTTATTCCATGGGCATGGCTAAAGAATAGGGGTGACAGAGCGTTCTCGGTCCTTGCACCCAGGTTGTGGAATGAACTGCCTCATCATATAAAGCTGGCTCTTAGCCTTTCTGTTTTTAAATTTCATCTCAAAAATTACCTTTATTTCCTGGCTTTCAATTGCTGAACTCAGTAAAAAGAGACAAAATTCCCATCATTAGTGTAGGTCATCATGATCGCCCAAAGAAGCTGTAATAAAATACTTTACAAAGTGCTGAGTTTTGTACCTGCGGGTAAGACCTGCATTATCTCTTAGTCATGGTACGTTTGAGCACGTATGATGATACAGACCAGAGAATATTACATATTCATAATTTTGACAAAATATGTAAACTTTCGTAATACTGAATATATATATAATGTTTATTTTTCCTATGGCATAACACACGTAGAGAAACGCAGTATGACTGCCAATTACATTACAATGAGGTACGTTGAAACGCAACGTCATATTTCCTATTTTCTGCAATACAAAATAACAGTACACATTGGTTATGTGTATATATGTTGGTTTTTATAACTTTAAGCCAGAAAAAAATGGTGGACATACCCTATAATTAACGTTTATCATAATTGTTACAACCTGGAATAAACATGGGGACTTTGATAATTTTACGCGTTTAAACAGTGGAATGTTAACCCATACGCAAATTGTGTAATGGGAATTTTGTTGTGTACATTGATAAATAATTGATAAATCTTCTATAGATGAGTATTCTATTTTGTTCTTAACCAAGTCAATAACCAATTACACTGAGCAAGACGTTTTGGCCATGATACCCTTTCATAACCCTGCGCTGCAGCATGAAATCTAACTACAAGTCGGGGCGATGCAGACCACAAGAACTGTGATTGATCCGTTTGGTAGCATTTGTTTTTTTATCGGAGCAATAAAGCCTACACGTAGGTGTATTTGTTTTGCTGATGGAACCTGAAGCATTAGTTATATCTAACATTAAATAACTTGTTTAGTTATGTTAGATGTAATTAATGCTTCAGTTTCATTTTCTCTAGTTTCTCCAGATTTTTCACTAAAGTTTGTTCTTGCGGCCATTCTCTGCTAACATTAGCAAACTCCATGTACTCTGCACTGTGGTGCGCCTTTAGATGTTTGACCATATTACTAGCGTTAAATGACGTGCTGTCCCTTCCTCCTCTTGACACTTTAGCAGAACATAGCTTACAGTCTGCTTTACTTCTGTCATCATCCCTTATCTTAAAATATGTCCAAACGGGTCTGGAGCCTATCCGGGAGGCTATGGACGCAAGGCAGGGAACAGCCCAGGATGGGGTGCCAACCCATCACAAGGCACACCTATGGGCAATTCCGTAACCTCAGCATGTTGTTGAACTGTGAGGGGAAAGTGGAGAACCTGGAGAAAACCCCACAATGAAATGGGGAAACATACAAACTCTACACATGGAGTCATGGCAGACACGTGAACCCAAGTCCAAGAAGTGTGAGCAACAGTGCTGCCCCTGCCACATATTATAACCCCACATAGACATTTATTCAGCTACTGTTGTCTGACAATACTACCAATACATAACTGCTTTTATAAGCTACAGCACACTTGTTAAGTACTATCATTACTGTGTTTGTTGTTGTATTTTCATCTCTTTTTTTCCATTTTTAATTGATGCAAAAATAACAATAGATGGCTAGCCTTTCCGGTTTTCAACATCAAAACACTGCGAGGTTGAATTCTGCAGCAGTGAATCTCAGCTGTTTTGGTCAATAACAGCGCTGGTACCCCCGGGGGTGTATTGGGTGCTCGCGATTTACTGCATGACTGGGCTTCATTGACTAGCTCCTCCAGTTTGTGCTTATCACTGTGCACATTGGGGTCAATTCTCCCATCAAGCACTTAAAAAGTTACGCGCTCTCGAGCCAAGCCTGCTCTCCGCTCATCAGCATGGACACGCCCAAAGCACTTAACCCGAAAAAGAAGACATGACCGTGCAGGAAGTATAATTAATTCATCAAGCAGTAAAAGTGGGTTACACCCTCAATGATTCTGGCAACAAGCAAAACATGGAACATGGAATATTTCATTCACTTTTACAACCCAAATGAAATACAAAGAAACCCTTTTACTCTGAAAATGAATGCAGAGTGGTAGCTTACTGCACATATATTTAGTCATTCTCGTGAACATGAGAATCCTTGAAAACAAAAAACTGAATGTTGTGCAGAGCATTTGACATTATTGTAACTTAGGTATGTAAGATTTATGTAATTTATAGCTCGACCATTTTTTCTAAATAGACACTAACATTAAACTTTTAACTAGATAAATAACACAAAACTAAATAAAATGTTTTTAAATTGTTCAACTGAACTTCAAGTAACCTACAATAGACAATCAGTATTATAAGATGTATGTTCATTTGCCCATAATATGTTTAAGAATAAATAAATATACTTTGGCTGTTTTTCCCCTCTTCATTCAGAACAATTCTGTCAACCTAAACAAGCAAATACTCCTAACCAATAGATATGACATTTAAATGTTTGTATTATTATTATTAGTAGCATTCGGAACATTTAAAATGCATTGCTGACAAAATAATAATGCAATCACTTGCATAGTCCAAACATGCTTATATGCTACTATGTAGGTAGTGATGAATTACAAACTAATTGCTAGTCACTGGCACTAAAAACCCACACACGTACCCCATTAAGTATGGAATTTACTTTAGGTTACAAATTAGGCAAATCTCCTGGTCTGGTAGTTCTGTTGGGGACCTGCCACCTAGCATATGTAGCGTATGTATGAAGTGTATGTATATGTAAGAATATATGGGACAAATTGGAATTCAAAACGGAGCGTTTCACAATCCACCGGGAAAGATGCGGTGTATTCAGTGTCAGTCAGTTGAATTACATTAAGAAGAGGGCATCTCTATCTGTCCCACTGTCTCAGAAGCACAAGTATATGGCCTGCAGCTTTGGATTATAAGGACACACTATTGCTTTTAAAATAAAAAATCCCCTCATTTTAATTAAAAGAACTGTTTTAATTGACCAGTCATTTAGCCTAGCTGATCTACCTACTAGGCATGTAGACAAGGTATTTCCTACCTAATGGTAATATTCTTTGTATATACAGTGGTACCTCAGTTCCCGAATCATTAGAACTCGAATTTCTTAAAAGTTGAACCAACCAGTTCGGAAAAAAATTACGTAGAGCTCGATCTGAATCTCAGAAGTCAAACCGTGAACGCCGACCTAAGATATCTTGTATGCGCGGGGAAATGAGTCACGCAGCACGTCTCTCAGCGGAAAGAAAGGGTAAAGCTTCAGTCTCAGCCTCGCATTCGCTGTGATAGCATCGTGCATGTTCACACTAGCTGAATACATGTATTTAGACAGTAAAAATACATTTAGACAATGATAGACAGTAACAGTAATTATTATTATTATATAATAAAATACATTTAAAAATAAAGATTTCTGGGGTGGCACGGTGGTGCAGTGGTTAGCACTGTTGCCTCACACCTCTGGGTTCGAATCTCTGCCTGGGTCACATGTGTGTGGAGTTTGCATGTTCTCCCCGTGTCGTTGTGGGGTTTCCTCCGGGTACCCTGGTTTCCCCCCACAGTCCACAGACATGCTGAGGCTGATTGGAGTTCCTAAATTGCCCATAGGTGTGAATGGTGTGTGAGTGTGCCCTGTGATGGGCT
>JAODJW010000106.1:24670896-24690963 GCA_026777045.1 Hyperopisus bebe | reverse complement strand
TTGGATACATTTATTTTCTTACTTTACAAATTACTGTTTTGATAAATGTGCTTAGATGTGTTTAGTACAGTATATGCCCTTTTTGTTTTATCCGGTTCATTTTGTGTTTAAATGTTAAAAATCATATATTTAGGTGTAATTTTTTGGAGCTGGGAACCAATTAATTCGTTTTCCATTATTTCTTATGCGGAAAATTCAATCACAACTCGAACTTTTTAGGGTTCGATCCGGAGTTCTGAACTGATTAAATTCGAATTCTGAGGTACCACTGTACTTATATATTTCTGTATGTGATTTTATTCTATAATTTTTATATAATTGTTTATAATTCTTATGTAATTATATAAATTATTCCCATGCATTTTGGATTGTAGCATTTTATCGAAATGTATGATATGTGTCAGAAAGTTTTGTTCTGTTACATTTGGCTTTCTGAAAACTGCAGTACGTATTGCGCAATAGTCCGTATAGAGGCGCGTGACTCTAACCTTAAGGGCACTTAAATCAATGGCAGAATGTACAAAAGGCTCATTTACATGCAACACACCCATATTTTGATGTTTCTCCACCCAAAGAGTATATCCAGCACCTAAACTCCACATGCGTTTTTGACTTAAGTACATGGGAGAATTGACCCCAGTGTGATAAACCAGCAAACTGACCACAGTGCAGGTCACAGAGACCAAAAGGCAACTAGATATAGCCAAAAAGCAAAAAGGGTAGGAGAAAGCACACACTCCAATCTCTCAGTCTCAACTGCTGACCTTGCAAAAACAAAACTGGTTAGCCATAAATCACAATAATCTCTGAAATGAGTTGTAATATATTTTAGGCAAATAAAGTTCTGTATGGTTCATTGGTTTTATGCTGATATGCTTACATTCATCAGGTCGCTACTAGGTATTTGAAGTGATGAGCAAGAGCATGCGACTCATCAGAAGCTGTGCCCTGAATGGTCACCCGAATCCATTGCTCATTAAGGGCTGAGTTTAGCAAGGTCACTCAAGGGAAGCACATAGCAAGGTCATCCAGAAGAAGCATCAGCCTTCCCAGAGGTCACCACTGCAGTATCTCTGAAATCCCCCCCCGTACTATATGGCATAGTAAGGGGATTCCTGGCTACTTTATATTTTACTTTATTTACAATCAAGGCAACTGGGAACATTATTGTCTCTTTCTACAGTATATACATAATAACAAACTGAAATTATAGGATGAAGATATAAATTAAACCCATGTTATCTGAGGAGCAAATACAGAACATCCATTTATTTTAATTAATTGTTTTTAATAAGATATTTCTTAAAATATCCAAACACAGCACATCAGCTCAGTCCTAATCTTCCCACTTTCCTGTAACCCCAGAGACCACAGCCTCACTTTCTCCTGTTAATAAGATATTTGTATAATTAATTGGAATAATATTAAAATTGCATTGGTAAGCCTAACACACAAAAAAACGTAAAAATAGCTTACGCCTTACTAGTTAGGAATCACACATCACTGCATCTCCTGCTGCTGTAGATAATGTTTACCTCTACATGACTGCCATAAAAGTTCACAGCAGGAGATGGTGAAAAAACCACCAATGGAGGTTTGTCTTGTCTTACAAAATAAATAAAGCAGCAGGCCTGCTTTTCAGCCACTCAACTGTGCCGCTCCATAACATTCTCATAGATTATTATGGTTTGAAATAAAAAAAAGAAAGAAAACCAATTCATACATAACTAAATACATTTCTTGATGATTGCCTGCTATTACGATGTCAGCGGCAGAAAACAAGTTCAGCAGAAACAGAAATAAGATTTTTTTTTTTTTAGTTAAAACAGAAATGTTACTTAGACTTTTACAATAGGGAAGAACCAAGTGTATCACATATTACTTTTTAAGTCATTATCTTGCATTATCATGTAACATCCAAATCAAAGTAGTGTTTCCATTTCACTGGCCACATTCTGGTCATTTGGGTGGCATGGTGGCGCAGTGGTTAGCACTGTGGTGCAGTGGGTGGTGCAGTGGTTAGCACTGTGGTGCAGTGGGTGGTGCCATAGTTAGCACTGTGGTGCAGTGGGTGGTGCAGTGGTTAGCACTGCTGCCTCACATCTCTGGGACCTGGGTTCACTGCTCTATGTATGTGGACTTTGCATATTCTCCCTGTGATGTCACAGGGGTTTTCTAGAGGTACTCTGGTTTCCCCTCACAGTTCAAAAACCTGCTGAGCTTAATCATGTGAGTGTGCATTGTGATGGGCCGGCCCCCATCCTGGGTTGTTCCCTGCTGTGTGCCCTTAGGTTGTGGATCCCATGTGACCCTGAATAGGACAAGAGGCTTCAGAAAATGGACGGACATTCAAGAAAACTCTACAATGTGACATTGGACTCAGAGTATTTAGAATTTTGAAAATGTTTCATACGCACAGAAACACACACAAGCTGACTGAATTAAAAGTAAAATTGTTGAGAAGTTCCTGCTGGTCCAGCTCCTACAGGGAAACAGGCCATAGTATTACTATGGCACGTGTCACGGAGGCATTATAATGTCCTTATGGCCAAGTGACACACGCGCGCTGCTTATTACCAAGGAACGCATGCAGCACTTGTCACCTGACTCCCAAAGCTGAAGATGAATTCCAACAAAGCCCCGCTACTCCACCCCCAGAAATAGAAATAAAAATATGTCCATAAGCTATAAAACCTAATAGGGCATTTCAACACCTTCCTAAACCAGGAAATGATTTTAAGGAATGTCTAACTCGTAAGGAAAATGATTATTTTATGAGGGCAATGTCGTTTTATAACGTGAAGATGTTTTGTTTCATCACACTTTGCCACCAAAGCATTATATGTTCGTATGGCCAAATGACTAACTTGTCACCATAACACAGATGTCATCTTACCGACATAAAATATTCACAGCTATAGTTAAGCAGACAGATTTTTTTTGGCCACAGCTTACAAGACTCCTTCCTCAGACAAACAAATGAACAGCTTAGTGTCACTAGCCTGGCAGTTTTCAAACTAATAAATAGCCACCTGTTTTCCATGGGAAAATGAACTCTGGATGAGACAGTTTCCTATCTGGGCTTTAAAAAAATGAGGGGGTGACGTGTCAAAAACCAAAAGCATTTCAACACCTGAAAGAAACTCAGTAACATCTACCTGAAATAGTAAGTAACTGAGTACTAAAGTCAGAGCTGTGGTATTCTGTGAGCAGTCTACCGTGTCCTTTACTCACCTGTATGGGTGCTGTCTTCCTGTGGTGTAATGACACCATTCCATTTTGAGCTGGCTAACATAACGAAGGTACAGTGCAACTTCGCAAAGATTGACATCTATCAGCAAAAATAAGGAAAGGTTGTTTATGATTAACCTCCATTTGCTTTCACTATTTCAATAGTGGGAAAACTTACTTGGGCGTATTCAGCAAAAGCCAACACACCAAAAATAGTCTCCAGTGAATGAATTTTATTACCTAGTGAGGAGAAGTTTTGAAATTTTTTAAATTCATACAAAGGGAAATGAAAAACAAAATATATGGTCATAATGCCAACAGAAAATGATTCACTGCTTGTTTGACTATGGGAATCAAGTAGTTTTCCTGGTGTCTATCAGTTGTATGCTTTATATACAATGCATGAGTTCCATAAAAATGTCTGTTGCAAACTCTCATTCTATTTGATGATATAAAGGCAAGGTCTTATGACCTAAAGGGGCAGGTGGAAGAGAAATAGGCTATACAAATGTAGTTAACCTGTTGAAATACTCAGCTACTTGTTGTAATACATCGCAGCTAGCATCGAAAACATGGCATGCAAAGTTAGGGTGACATCATCTGCTTAGTTCATGAGTACCGGGTATCAATAGCTATTTTATAAAACAGAAGCTATATGTGAGATGGCATTAATCGCTTTTAATTCTGTTCTTATCTTTCGATGATACAACACAGCCAGCATCATGGGTGCAAAGCAATGAGGTTACAGCTTATGGGGCGAGTAGATCTCTAAGACAAATTGTCGCAATTGTATTTAAGGCCTTAAAGGTGAGACCTTGTGTTTTATATTCTATTCTAAAAGCGAAATGAGGCCAAAAGTAGAGAGGCAGAAGCAAGACTGATACATTCACAAGTTTAATATTTTGTAAGAACTCTTGCAGATGCAATCTGCGGTTAAAACACTTTGGGGAAACATTTATGCAGCCTGATAGCAGAGTGGTGCAATAATCTAGAGTAAGGAATGCATGGTGCAGCTTTCCTACGTCATTCGGGGACACTAAGCATTTATCTGACCTTGCCAACATTCCCTTTAATGAAACAAGGATATTTTTAATATATTTATAATGTAAGCACCAGCTGTTAAGCTGTCATTAGATACAACACAAGTCTTTTATTTAAGTGATCCCATTTACAATAAAATGACCCAGATTGATCTCAAATTGTTATAATATATGTCTGAATCATTTAGTTCTGCTTGCATCATTTCTGCAATATTGGAATTCAGCAGAAAGAAGTTCTTTTCTAGTCCCTCGTGCAGCATATGTTGGGTGAAGAGCAGAAACTTCATACCTGACCACTGTGGATTTCAATAATTCATCAAACTAGCAATGACCTCATAGACTAAACAAAAATCTGGAAAGTAACTGTCCACTTACACCAGTATTTTTTTTTACTGGTCTTTTCCAATAAATCATGGAAATCATAGAGCAACAGTAAAGCCACCATCCCCATTCCCAAGAAACCCCACCCAGCATGTCCAAAACGCCCAGCTGCACTGATCTCAACAGTTAAGAAGTGCTTTGAGAGATAAAAATCACATCTGCTCCACACTGCCCAACACACTGGACTCACTGCAATTTGCTTATCGCCAAAACAGATCAACAGACGGTGCAATAGCTCTCATCCTGCACCCTGAACGGCAGGAAGGGGAATTATGCGTGGTTCCTATTCATTGATTACAGTGCTGCTTTTAACACGATATGAAGCTTTTCAGCAAGCCCAAGGATTTGGTGCTGAATACCACTCTATGCAACTGGGGTCTGTACATTCTCACAGGGAGACCCCAGGCTGTCTGAGTTGGTGGACAAACATCATCAAGCCACATCCTGAATACAAGAACTCCCCAAGGTTCTGTGCTGAGCCCCCCTACTCTACTCCCTATACATGCATGACTGCGCAACCACATTTAGTATGAAATGACCTACAAGAAGGGGCTGGAGAACCTGGAAAAAAATCTCCTCCTAAACATCAGAAAACCAAAAGATCTGATTGTAAACTTCTGGAGGATACAGGTGAGGCACTACAACCCCCTCAAAATAAATATGGGACCTCTGAAGAGGGCAGAGGTGGAAAGTTCCAGCCTAGAAAGTATAAGATTTTGTTTCAACTAACCAGTTGAGTACTCTGTAAATGTGACTCTTTATACTCAACTGGTTGGTTGAAACAAAATCTTGGTCTGGATTTGTACTTTCTAGGCTGGAATTTTCCACCTCTGGAAGGGGGCGCCCAGTTTGAAGTATCTGATTGTCCACATCATGGAGGACCTGACATGGAAAACACACACCATTGCACTTGTTAAAAAGGCATGTCAATGCCTCCACCATCTCAAGATGCTTAAGAAACTCAGACTGGATCCCAAGATCCTGAAGATATTTTAAACCTGCACCATCGAGACCATCATGACTGGGAGCATCACCACCTGGTTTGGGAGCTGCACCAACAGCCCTGCGCAGAGTGAGGGGTGAGCTGAGCTGCAATCTCCCGACCCAGGAGGCCACCCACAGGAAGCAGTACGGTGACAAAAAAGTGAAAATGATAAAAGACCCTACCCACCCCAACAACGGCCCACTCTCGCTGCAGTGTTCAGGGACATGCAACTGCAGCCTGAAGGTCAAAACTGAGAGATGATGAAATACTTCTGCCCTTAGGCTGTTTGTATTCTGAATGAGGACTCACATAGCTAACAAGTAGGGGACTCGAATGATCAGAACGGTTTTCTGGAACCTTCACTTAATAAATAAATAAATCTGATCGGTAGTTTCAAGCGTAATAATATCGAGCAAGTTCATTTTTTATGTGCTGCAGCCAGACGTTCCTTCCAGATGATGCCATTGAGACACTATGTCCACATTATTATATTTTCGTTTAAAAAAACGGAGCTGGAAAACAAAAATGATCTCCATCCACACAGGTGTTTTCACATTATTTATGAATGTATTTCTATATTTCCCATTTATATTTCAATAAATGAAAAAGTATATGACATAGCTACAGTACATGGACAAAAGTATTGGGACATAGCTCTTAATTATTGAATTCAGGTGTTTCATAACCATTGCCACAGATGTATAAAATCAAACACCAAGCTGTACAGTCAGGTTTACAAACAGTTGTGAAAGAAAGGGACATTCAGAAAAGCTCAGTTAATTAAAGCATGATGCTGTCATAGGATGCCACCTTTGTAATGAGTGGTATTAGTACAAAGTGGAAGCATTTAGGAACAATGGAAACAAAGTGGCAGACCATGTAAACAGAGTGGGGTCACTCACTGCTGAGGCACTTAGTGTGTAAAAGATGCCAAAGCTCTGCTGACTCAGTAGCAGAGTACAGAGTTCCAGACTTCCTCTGGTATTAACCCCAGCACAAAAACTATGCACCAGGATATTCATGGAATTGGTTTCCATGGCCGAGCAGCTGCATGCAAGTCTCACATCACCAAGAGCAATTCTATTGGAATCTGGAGCAGCCAGAATCTGGCTTTGGCGGATGCCAGGAGAACATTGCCTGCCTGATTGCATTGAAACAGCTATAAAGTTTGGTGGAGGAGGGATAATTTATGGGTTTGTTTTTCAGGGGTTGGGCTGGGCCCCTTAGTTCCAGTGAAGGGAACTCTTAATGCTTCAGTATACCGAGACATCTTTGACAATTCTATGCTTCCAACCTTGTGGGATCAGTTTGGGGAAGGCGGCCCTTTTCTGTTCCAGCATGACGGTGCCCCACGGCACAAAGGTCCACAAAGACATAGTTGAGTGAGTTTGGTGTGGAAGAACTTGACTGGCCCACACAGAGCCCTGACCTCAACCCCATGGAACACCTTTGGAATGAACTATAATGGAGATTGCTAACCAGGCCTTCATGCCCAACATCAGTGCCTGACCTCAAAAATGTCTCACAAAAGAGTGGAAGCTGTATATCTGCAAAGTTGAGACCAACTCCATACTGATGCCTATGGATTTAGAATGGAGATGTTATAAAATTTCCTGTAGGTGTAATGGCCAGGTGTCCCAATATTTTTGTCCATGTAGTGTATTAGCCTACGTTGGGCATCCATGCATCAACACAATGGCCAGTAAATTTGTTTCTTTTTTTGCAAATATGCAGTAGTCACACTGTGTCGCATGCTATTTAACCGCATGCAGGTCAGCAACAGCGAAAGCACCAATGACAGCAGCTCTTCCATAACCACCATATTGGAATACTCTTTACGTCCATGTAGGCTGACCAGGTGACCAATCAGACAATGAGAAGGTGTAATTAATGTGATCAAATCAGGGATGCTATTAGAGTCTGCATTTTCAATGATGCACACTGCTATTCTAAAACGACATTTTCAAAAGCTGTGAGAGTGTTTACAAAATTCTCCATTTTGGGGGGACTGAAAAGGGTAGTGTGAACAAAAGGGAAAAACAGAGACTAATGTCTGCATTTTTAAATGAAAAAGTATCAGTTTAGACATAGCCTGAGGCCCAACAAATCAGTAAGTAATGTCATCCCACCAGCCAGGTGTCACACTCAACATATGACTCTTTTCCCTCCCTTCCTTTCAGTGGAATCATGTCCTGCAGGTAAACTCATGGTCGCAGTACTAGCTAGATAAAATGAGTTGCTTTTTCCTGAAGTGGGAGGTAATCTCAAATGCAGCGTTTCAACAAACCTCGACAAATATCAACAAACGCAAAAGCTGTTTCACGTGCAGCCTGGCTATCTGCCTTGCTAGCTACTGGCATGGTAGCTGCCGCTTTGGCTAGCTTAGCCAGAGTGACGTTAGGTCCCGCTAAAGTTAGCAAAGTTAGCATGGGGCTGAGGGCCGCGACCACTGGCGATGAATATCAGCAAACTTCTGTGGTCTGTTGGCGTTCGCTGTCAGCGCAGGCGAGGGGGTGGGCGCTGTTAACATGGGGAGCTTAAAGTTCCCTCAAACTGGGATGAGTATTTGCATTCCCCAGTTAGAAAGTACATTATTAATATTAATATGTGTGATACTGTCAGAACGTCATCCTGCACATTTTTATCAACCCACTGTCATGGCACAACTTTTTCAACTGTTGATATGCTCTCTGAATTTATTGTCTGTTTTTTTATTTTATTATTTTATTTTTATTTATTGTTATCGTTTTAAACCATTTTGTTTTTCTTTGTATTGCCAACCTCGTCTAGCACAACCCTGGAAGCAGTTGATAAATTATTTCTCTACACCGTAGTACAGTGTGTGATTGTGTATGTGACAAATAAAACTTGAAACTTGAGAACAGCGGCATTATCACAATCATAGGAGAGAAGAATTATTCATTGTTCTGGCTAGCAGTTCCATGCTACGGTGTTGTCTGAAAGCAGACTGAAACATACGACACATATTAAGGGTAAATAAATTCTGGGCTTCACAGCTCAATAAAACCAGATAGATGTGCTTTTAACAATAGCTTCAGAACTGTGTTATATATGAAACTAATTTAGCAAAAGCCATATACACTAGAGTAGATGAACTTTTATACATATCTGGCTGCTGTATGAATGTGATCTCTGAGTGAAATCTATTCCATTTCCCAATTAAGTTGCTATATTCATATGAACGACAATTTGTCGGCAGCGTGGATTTCTTTGACACATTTTGGACCCTTTCTTGGCAAATGAGAAACACCATTCTACCAAAAATTATTGTCATGTCTACCCCAGAATATATTCTAGTAATCTATAAAGCCTTGATTATTTCAGGCAGGGGTGAACAAACCAGAGGAAGGGGGGTGATGTTTAATATGGATTCACCCCCCCCCCCCCAATACGTATACTTTCGTTTTAAAATTATTAAATTGTGCCCCCTTCCACCGCCATATCAAAATATTTCCATTGATTCCATGTGTATCATTCAATTAACCGATGGTAGTGTATTCTAAGGTGAGGTACATATAGCGTATCGGTGTAAAGAACCAAGCAGTAAAAGTACTACAGTACTAAGTTGAGACTCTAATGAGTGACCAATAACAAGTGCAGCTTAGTATCGGAGCAAGAGCTAAGCATTACAGTACAGATGCGAGACCCTAATAGGAGAGCTGTTCCGATTCAAACTTCAACACGGCCGACTGCAATCGTGTTGTGCACCCGCAGCTCACACGCACGACTCACTCGGATCCTGTAGTGACAGCATACCTGCTGGAGGTCACTAATGTTCTGCAGCCATCTCATCACGGTACATAAAATTCCCACCACCATACATTACCGATCACAAATGCAAGTTCAAACCACGTTTCCACCAATACAGTATAAAATACTTCTCCTCATCCCTTGCTGGGTGCCCAGTATGTTACGTATTATGCCAAATGTATCGTGCAATATGTATGTGAACCGGGGATCCATCAGGTTTATACACAATTCTAGTTATTTAAATATGAGAAAATAATTTATTATTTTAAGTATATTACAACTAATTGTAAATGTTGATTATTATACTGTATATCTGTGATTATGTTTGTGTGGATGTGGGTGTCACACATTAATTAAGTGACCCTGAGGTAAAATTTTGAGAGTTGACATTCCATGTCCCTAGAGCTAGCTTCTGTAGCCGAGGATCGGACCCCCAAGGTCCCAGCTCACATCGCCCCCGACCCCTATGGCCCCTCCTATAGGTGGTGAGCCCATTGGTGAAATTTATCAAATAAACGGAACGATTAGTGTCCCAGAGGACAGATTTGAAACCACAGCTATGTTCTTCTGGCTATGTTCTTTCAGAAACTCAAGAACAGATTTTTTTTTCCCCATTTTTATTGCATTTTTTATCAGTGTGTATATTCTAATGTTAAACATTTAACATTTTTCTGAGCAAATATACACTTAGATAAATGCTTAGATAAATGGCTTATATAATGCAAACATTTTCGAGGTGATTACAGTATAAATCTAAATTACTTTTCTTTGATAGGTCAGAAATCTAAATATTGGAGTTTGCTGAAAGTAAAAGTACTTAATTAAATAAGATTTAATTAGATTGTACTGAATTGAATTAAATTGTACTGAATTGAATAGAATTTAACACTGTGAGCATGATATCACTTTCTAATGGTTCATGTTCAGACTCAAACTCTTTCTTCAAGCATTTCTAGATGGAAGCATGAGATAGGACAATTAATATGCATAAAAGTGGAGTTCACAGAGAGGCTGTTTCACATGCATGATTTTATCACTTCAAACTATTTTTCACTTTAAAATACTCTACCCTGCATTGTAAAAGCACATGGGGAACTCTTATCTCATCCAGATTTTGCTTTTCACTCAAGACTTACTGTGGGGTTTTCCAAGTTTTTTTTTTTTTTTGAAGTTCAGCATTTGGATGGAGGAAATGGAAATCCAGAGAGACTAATGTGCTTCTGTGCTGCAGGCAATTGCATGACCACCCAAGTGTTTAGCTTTATGCAGCACCAGCTATGGGCCAATAGTACTGTAGGATGGGGTCATAGGGAGGCTGTACAGCTTGATAAAAACCTAATATGGTTTTTAGAGCCTGGCAGTGAGACAAAAATAAGGAACTGCCGTCAGAACATAAGAAATTTACAAACGAGAGGAGGCCATTTGGCCCATCAAGCTCTTTTGAGGAGAACTTAACTAATAGCTCAGAGTTGTTAAAATCTTGTGCCGTAGCTCTTTGGTGCAGCAGTTAACTTTGTGGAACTCATGACTGAAACCTTTGTGGTTTATTTAACACAACTGTACCATTCAGCACATTTTAAACTAAATGCTTTCAGTTATAAAGTACCACAATTTGCTAAGTCACTCTGTAACAGTATTTTACCCTCTCCAAACTTTGTATATAAATGCTGCAAGATGAGCTGGTAGCTCTCAAGCCACAGTACTTCAGATTTTGGTCATATCCGAAATCAAGCACTGAAGCATGTTTGTTGCACCAGCTGTAAATCAAGCTTTGAAGAATGCTTTCACCTCAAATAGTACTGCCCACTTCATGGGGTTGGCCAGACTAAATATGTGTTCTGGATTTTTCAGGTGTACAGAGGCCATTCAGTAGCGTTAACCTGTTGACTGTATTAAAGGACCTTTTTAACTGATTAACAGCAAGTGTTACAATAGTCCCCCAAAGATGAAACAGCTAAATATGCACATTATTCTCTAAAACAGAGAACAACATGTCCAGTTCTATGTTTGAACAGGAAAGGTTTTGTCAAAGTGGTGTCTCAGCAAAAAGTCAGCTTGTGGCACATTGGGAAGTCTCTTGAAGACTTATCGACGATGAATAGTCATGCTCGGTTCCATCTGAACTCACAATTGTGAAATTCTGAGTTCCTAGTCACACAATACTGTCCAACTTCTCTGTGGAAGTGTTGCTATGGAGTTTTATGCACAAAACACTGTGTAATGTGCTGTTATCAGTTGATACAGATAACAATGGCTGACAATTAACCAGGCTAGATCTGGATTTCATGCTGAGTCGGATTATTTGTTGGATTTAAGGTAGTCCAGGCTAAATGAAGATAAACAAAGATAAAGCCCATTTAAACTCAGGTACCTTAAAACTCAGGTACCTTAAAACCTTGTCCGACTGAGCAATAAATTTTGCTTTTTGAAACGAGTCCCTTGTTAAATGGCTTTCCAACTTGCTGTACTGGAACCTGTTTAACTTGTGTATGACGTCATTCCCAGTTCCGAGTTCCAACCTCCGAGGTAAATGGAATGCAGCATTAAAGTGTAAACATTTCTCTCCTCAATGCCGGGTAATTTATCCAAGTGAGATATCAGCAAACACCGAATGCTCTTCTGTTTATCACCTGTGAACCTTTATTTGTATGTAAAACAGGCAGACCTTGGGTTCAGTAGCTGTGAGTCGGCCACAACTGAGATGTTCCAAGGTGCCCTTGCATTTGCTAATTCTCTCCATTGGGCCCACCAGTGCCAGCCAGCTAGGATGGTATTATCACTGGTAGATAATGAGACAGAGTGATTGATCGGAGAATGGCACATTAATGCAGCTAAAAGCTAACCCCAGACAAACACAAGTTCATGTGGTGTCATATTATTATTTTTTTTAAAGCTGTGAATGACAAATAATACTGAATTGGACGTAAATCTTGAATAATTAATCGCTCGGCCCTCACAACAATTTTGAGTTAGTCAAACTATATTAACGATGAAGTTCCTAATCTGAGTTTCAGTCGGCTGAGGAACAGTGAGAGAAAGGGGAACCTCCCGTTCTTGGATCACTCTGCAGTCTATAAAAGGCCATTGCCTACAGTCTGCTGCTCGTAAATATGAGAGCAGCAGTTAAGGTTCTGCAGAAAGAAATAAGAAAAGCAAATTTCAATTTGGGAATGACCACATAATGTTACTTTAAAAAAAGAAGAAAAACGTTGTGGCATGTATCCTGACAGAGACAATTGCTCTGAATAGAATGGGTCCAATTTATTAATTATGGTGTCATTTGTGATATCTTCAGGTCAGCATATATATTACTGATATCTCTGACAGGAAATGGTGACCCATGGTAACCCCTGTGTCATGTGATGTAAAAACCTGGGGTCAGAGCAGCTGCAAAAGGGGCTCTAACTAGTCAGAGCTGAGGCATAAACTCAAGGTCAGACAGGGAAATTACCTTCAACGAAGACCCCCCTCCTCTTCATGCCAAAACCTCCATATATCAGAATAAGCTCAGTAATAACTGTCTGACAAAGTAACCCTCTGGTGACTGAAGTGTTGGAATCCGGAGCTGGATGTTTCTCACACGCCCTTATTCTGCAGCCTCGCACTTAGTTTCTAATGTTCCTGAACCTCCAGGGAATTGTCTCGCCTGAATAAGCGACAGAGTACAGCCATTGGGGTTGGGATATAAATGTGGGCGTCATACCAAAACGTGTATGTGTGTACCTGTGAAGCAAATAGTGTTGTGTAAAGCCAACGTTCTCGCTTTGTCTCTTTGGATCATTCGGGCTTTTGGTTGCCATGTCAACACCTTTCTCCCTCTGCACTGCGTACACAGACCATTTAAGAATCAATGCAAAATTGCTTGGAAATCACCTTAAACACATGTGATCCTGGAGGCTTTACAAGATTTATCTCAGTAATAACAGAACTTGAGTTGCTATCATATAGAGAAAGTTGTAACAACACATTAACTTGGCTTGCGTCGGGTACATTTCAGCTTTCTACATATGATTTAGAGTAGGGTATATTTATTCCTTTTACATAAAAACATAACTGCATGCTCTTAAGTAAGGTGTATTTAATCACAGATAATCAGTGGACATAGTAGGAAAACCATGAGTCAATCCATCTTCTGTAATTGCATGTCCTATTCAAGGTCATGGGGGGTTTTGAGCCTTAAGGGCTATGGGTACAAGGCAAGGAGATACCCAGGATAAGGCACCAACCCATCACAGGGCGCACTTACATATGCACATCAATGGGCATCTTGGTAACTCCAATTAACCTCAGCATGTTTTTCGACTGTGCAAGAGAAACCTGAGCACACACAGGGACACAGAGAGAACATGCAGACTCTGTACACATGGAACCATGACGGTTCATATCTGAACCTTGGTCCCAGTGTTGTGAGGAAACAGTGCTAATCACTGCTCCACCATGCTCCACCACGTGTATTCAAAGTTACATATTATTGATAGTATTCCACCAGCACACAGAACGCTGGGGGTTTTGCAAAAATGATACTATAAACTATATATTTTCGATTTTTTACAACACTCTTACATTGTCAGCAGCCATTCTAGCTACAGTTCCAACTAGGTAATCCATCTGAGCGTCAGCAGGTTTGGACCTGAACCGTACTTGGACGGAAGCCCATTCTGTGGTCTGTGTGGATCCCAAAGCCCCACTGCAGTGACGGGGACACTGTGCTGTAGAAATGGTGCCATCCTTCGGATGAGATGTAAAACCGAGGCCCTGAATGTCCGAGGCGTAAAGGCCTGTTACCCTGGAACCCTGATGCCCTGGTACGCTGCCTAAATTTGCCCACCGTGACCCCTTCAAATCTGACATCCTAATCATCCTCTGTATCTAATTGCTGAATTCTTTCCTGCCCCTTCATCACCTTCGTTACTGTGTGGTGAGTTTACTGGTGCAGAATGATTGTCGTTGCATCATCTAGGTAGGTGCTAGACAGTGGTAGTGTTTTGAGTGGCTCCCCATTGGTTCTATAAAACATTACATAAATGTAACACTCATTCATTAATACATTCCATTTGCATGGAAAAAATAATTATATCATGACATCAAAAAGTTGGGAACCCCTACTCTAAATGACAGAGACAATCTGCTGACCTGAAACTACCAATGGCCCACAATACTCTACATCCATTTCACTATCCAATCTTCATCATTATTAAGAAGATTCATTTATAAAATGCCTCTGAAAATGGTTATGTGCAGTGCCCAGCTGAGATTTTGTTCGTAAAGCTGTCTGGAATTTTTATCAGAGAAGGTCATTAAAGTCATCAAACCAAAGAATTATAAATATAGAAAGTACAGTTTTTTTGATTTCAGAAAAAAATAATACAAAAGGAATGTCACTGGTTTTTCTCATAGCGTTATCTTTTTTAGCTGACCGCTATTTAAAATTGTCTAAAACAAACTGTAGAGGTTTCACGGGATCAAAGAGAATTCTGTTATGCAAGCTTTGGTTTGTGAAGCCAGAGTCTGAGCTTGAGATGATATATATTTAATTAAGGTACTCCCAAATGGGTGATAAAAAATTGGAAGCAGGCATGGTTAACAGCACTTCCCTTTTGAGGATCTGAGGGCAAACATTCGTCATAAATCCAGTTCTTCTATTACTACCTTGCTGGTCATCATATCACTCTAAACTAAAATATTTATACTTTTCATTTGAGACCTGTAGATGAAACATCTTATATAAACCAAAGTGACATTAACGTTTGAATAGGCCAGCCCTTTCTAACTTACATTCCCTGCAGTAATAGGATGTGTAAATTTGGATATTTAAAGGAAAGCTAACAGGAACATCTTATAATATTACCAATGACTGTTTTTGTAAGCTGTCAGAAGGCCTAAGAACTCACCTCTGAAAACTTTTAAGTGATGAAGATACACTATACTATTGCTGTATTACTGTGTTATTCCAGAGAGAGAACATTTCCTCATATTCTTATGAAATGAACTCATTAGCTGTAATTCTTATGACTGGGCATAGACATATCTTTGTCACTAAATTATTTCCTCAGCAAAAAATATAAACTTCTGCGTGTAAATGATATGTCTACTGTTTGCTTCACCAACTATGGTAAATTGCTGTTTTTTCTTTTTCTTGTACTGAATGATTAAGTTTGACATTTGAACACCATTTCAAAGTCTGATAAAAAAAAAATAACATATTAGTTTGTTCCACTAACAGTATAATTCCATAATGAAGACTGGGTGAAACATTGAAATTTATAATGGCTTGTAGAAAATGTCCTAATAGTTATGGCTGAATATCTGTTTTGCCTAAAGCAAAGTCTGACTTTTACTAGACCACAGATTCCATTACTCAGCCCACATCTCCAGTTAATGGTGCCCTATTTACAATATAGTAAATCAATATTTATGTGCTTGTCAGGCACCTCCAATCAAAAGCCTTAGAAGTGACCTACAGAATTTACAATTGTAACGCCTACACATTCATACAGTTGTCTTTCGGAAGTATTGAAGGATACTTTACCTAAAAATCATAATAAAACATTGTTGGATACATTAAATGCATTTAAGGCTCACTTTCAAAAACGGACCAGTAGTTTCTACCTAACATCAAATCCTTAACAAGGGGCTGCAAATCTCCAACGCACTGGGCAGAGAGCTGGACCTAGAAAAACCAGAACTGGGCCAAATGTGTCTCAGCACATACCTGGGTGCCATTGTGCGCATTTACCAGCAGTTATGCAACCTGTCAATCAATGAGGTATCTGTGCCTCTGCATGAGTCCAAAAATAGGAAACTTGGTTTCCTGATAAATTGAGTGCCCTGCGCTTCACTGGTGACGTCAAGTACAGCCGCAATCTTTCCCTATATAAATCTCATTCATCCTGTCCTACCACACTCTGACCAAGAAGTCTGTCGAATGATATATTCAAACTTTACCTTTGTATTAATACCATAATATGGTTATTTTGTTAATTTGGGGCATGCTGATTAGCACAGGGGCCATACACCTGGGTGGTACATACGATGTAATACGTGATATAATACAATAGGGATCAAATGTCTCCGCAAGGTGATAAAAAACGGTTATTTTGGTGTGGAGACCAATTTTTCAGTTCCCACAAGAGGAATTCAATTTTATATAATTTCAAAAGTATTGTATTTTGCTTGGTTACTTATGGTTAAGCTTTGAGCTGCGTAGGGGTTAAGGTTGTCATTGTTGTGATTAGGGTTTTTCCCATAGAAATGACTTGTGTGTGTGTGTTGGGGGGGTGGGGCATGTACTGTAAATGTATGTGTCTATACATGTAATTTGGAATAATGTCAATGCTTTTCTTCCCTGTGCATGTTACTCTTAATGGGCAGGCATCCTTTACATATTTTTCAGTCACCACTGATCTGATCTCATCATGGGACAGTCTTTCTATCTACAGTACACCGCAACTGCAGCTCCTGTTTTGAAATCATTTACCATTTTAATATATATCTCGATCCTACACTGTGTGGATTGCTGTAAAATCACACTATATCAGCAAACATGACTGCTAGCGAGTTATATTTTTGTACGTCGAGTATCACTTGTAACATGCACAGGATTTCTTGCTGGGGATTTTAAAAGCATAGATTAAAAAAAAAACCTACATAATCACTAAAGTAAAAATGAAATTGCTGGAAATCCTTTCATTGAACCCAGTGGACGAGCCCCCCCTTCCATACCCCAAGTCACTAATTAGATTCTGCCTTCAGTTCTGACCGGTTCACAATATTTCTCTGTGGTAAACCCAAATCTGAGGTCTTTACGGACAACAACTTCTGTTAAAGTTTAGTTAATAACAATGATGTTCTGAATACTGAATACAAAAAAATTATTTTTTGTTATATTACACAGATTCTTTCTGCTTTGCCCCATGTTAGGAAGCAGCCACTGGGCATCCATTTTATACACCATGCATTTCCATCAGTGAACACACTTTTGAAGCGACTGCGACACTCTAACGCTGTTACAGCTGTATATAATATATATATATATATATTCTGCTACTCATTGACAGCATAGACGGAAAGCCAGGAGAACGTTGGGCAAGTTTTACCAACCCACACAACTGCATGTAGCATAGGCGGGATTCCTGGAATAATATTTGGATTTACTACATACTAATTTAGATGAAAGTGGGCTGATGATAGTTTCTCAAGCAGCTTAGTTACAACAAAAGACAAAGAACTTGTTTGTCTTTTAAGCGAAGCCTAATTACACTGTAGACATCAACACAGAACCATCACTAGAGATTCATGAAAAGGGGGGGTCTGATTTTATTAAAATATATATGGAAGCACACAATTAGTGTACATGTATTTATTTTTGGGGTGCAGGTGGTTTGGAGAACATTGTAGAGGGTTTAACCCCCCCCCCCCGCAAAAAAACTGCCCCAGCAGTGCCCCTGTTCAGAAATTCTTTGAGAGGAGAAAAAAAAAACCTTGTACTCATATTTTCTGAAACTGGTAGACTAACATCAATTTCAGGATGATGCTTAAGCTGAAAATATAGATTTCTGTGCTTGTATCCAGTACCTATGCAAAGTTCTTCACTTACCATATTAGTCCACTACAGCTTTTGAAAGATTCATAACTGATGTTGATTTTTCCATCTATGATAAGTGCTCTCTGCAAAATAGAGTACTGCATAAACTTAGGAGAGTCTCCCTGTGGGTTGATTTTTTCTATTTTAATCAGAGGTCGGAAACGACTAACTTGGTGGAAAAATATGAAGTAAATACATTTATATGTCTTGATTTAAAAAAGTTGTCATGTTTCCACTGGGTGTCCTTTCTCGTAGATCAGAGGTGAATTGTGTCTGATTCGAAACAGAAAGCTTTTTTTTTTCGAAGTCCTAAATTAATATTTGTGTGCTTAAAGGAGAAAATAGTAATGTAGTATAATTTAATGATAATTACCTTTTATAGTCCTAGTCGCAACTCTCCAAGTACATTGAATGAAATTGAACAAATTACCCCCTACTCATCCATTTTCCCAAATGAGCCACTGTCACCAAGTGTTAGTACCTGAGTCCCTCAGAGATGTGCTCTTGACTGATGGATCACTGACATAGTGTCATTCCCTGGGGTGTCTCAAGAGCACTGAGAAGCAATATTCAGTGTTCCTGTGCCTATCAGTAAATGAATCCCTGGCTATTATATGAAATTGCACTTACACAATTTTATCTTCCCATTAACCTTCTGCAGTCTTCCTAAATATCCTGCCTGGCTTAGTTTTTAATTAAGCTGAATTAATCCTGGCTGGGACACCGTTCCAGCTGAGCTGAAGAGAGAGACAGAAATTTCTTATGTGGCTTGAGATATTGTCTCTGGTGGACATGTTCATTTATGCATACTGGATTTATACTGAAAGAAAAGCAAAATCTGCCCAAAATTTCCAAATTGTTTTTGTTGTTGTTTTTGTCAAACTGGTTAATACTGGGACATGTGCTTTAGAGTCATGTGAGAAGAACTTTTGTTTTCTTTCATCTTGATCCAGACTAGCAGAATTGGCCTTAAGTTCTCCTCTCTCTGCTTAAAGGGTCTCTTTAGTATTAACAAGAGGTGGCACAATTAAAGTCATGGATCTCTTTAGTTGTACAGGTAGAAGTTGAGGTCACTGTTACTGACTTCCACATGTGATAGCGTGATTGACCCAGCCCACTACACCATTCCTCTTGGCCATGGTCTACTACACAATTTTGGGATGCTGCTTGAGATTTGGAGCCCCGTGGAAGCATGTCTTACTGGACCCCTAGACCAGACTATCACAATTATGTTCTAAATTTTTAGGGCCCTAGTCACTCAGTGGCTCTTGGAATCATCTGAACTTCTCCTTCATGGTGCATCTGGCTATTGTTTCTCCTCAACGAAAGTGTTTACTCACCAAATGTCTGTATTCTGACTATGATGTCAGGTGAGGTCAGGCAGGGGAACATGAACTGGTACAGCACATGACAAAACCATTGATCTTGGTTTGTGACTCGTGGTCTAGTCCCCCCTTCCGTAAACACTAATCTATCTTCCAGAGCCAGGTGTAATGTGGGCGTCCCCTTTGCCTGTTCCAGCCACTTGGCTCCTCAACAATGAGGATCCCACAAGCTGGACCACCCTTAGGGAAATGCACCACATGGCCATAGTGCCACAACTGATGCTCCCTCATAGTACAGGAAATACGCCTCACGCATCGATCGACACAGACTCAAACCAGCATTACCAAAAGATTCTCCGAAGAGACACAGCACCAAAGCACTCCAGTCTTTTCACAGTGTGTTTATTTTCTTCATTTATTGCTATTAACTTGACTGTGTGACTGTGTTGCAGTTAAAATACAAGTCAGAGGTACCCTAAGTTGTTTTCCACGCTTTGGTTATTATGGTCTTTTGTGCAACCGTTTAATGAACTTTAAGGGATTCTTTAAGCATAAGCCCAGGAGAAGGAGAAAAAGTTAAATACTGAAGTGAATCTTTTAAGGAAACAGCAAGGAAAAGATTTAAGGGTGATTTGTGCAAACAACTTTATTTTAAGGAAACCTTAACTCGGAGGAAAATATTAACTAATTAAATTAATTAAAATATTAAGGTGTAATTGGGAGTACCAGCCCCCCCTTTCAACTGACCTC
>JAODJW010000106.1:24644936-24666929 GCA_026777045.1 Hyperopisus bebe | reverse complement strand
AAAGTAAAAATCCAAACCAGGATTTTGTTTCAACCAACCAGTTGACTATAAAGAGTCACAATCACATTGTACTCAACCGGTTGGTTGAAACAAAATCCTGGTCTGGGTTTTTACTTTCTGGACCTGAAATGTCCGCCTCTGGACACCAACACACTCAGTGCATCCTGTGATATGCATGAGTTTCAGTGCTTTTGTGTGAGGATTCATGTGATGAAAAATTACTTCATTTGCATAATTCCGTCACTTGCTCCTCCTTAATCTACAAGCTCTAGGCTTCATGACTTGAAAGGCAGGACAGCAGCATTCACTCATCCTATCACAGCCCAGTCGGCACTCAACTCACAAAAGTCACTGTAACGCAATGAGTGGAGAAAGTGCAACCTACCCAATGAAACTCATATTAGTCCACATTCTATTTACTTCCTTCCACAGATGACTAATGCGCTTTAGTGGGAATCCAGTGTGGGTTCCTATTGCAGGACCTCGAAGTTCCACTGCACAACGAATATGAAATATGCGATGGCCCTTGTACATCATTCCCTGTGATGTTAGAGGTAACACGCTAGCAGCAATGGAATCAGAATCGACTCAGGCCATTACTGCCTTCCTCAAAGTCATTTTTATGTGCCAGAATATGGAACTACAGCTTTTGACCTATGCACTTACGCATACTATACCAGGCAAATGAACCAGAACAGCCTCAAAAATGTTCCGTCTTTAAAAAGGTGTGGAAAGAGAACACCTGCAGAAGCATGTCATGAGAACTATTAAGCTTATTTAATTTAAATTCATTCTTAAAATAGGGAAAAGGGTTTTAATGAAATCCGAAATTAAAGGAACCTTTAATACTGATGTTCAAAAAAGTTCTCTGATAAGTGACATAGGAAGCTTGGGAAAACTGAATGGTTTTCACTCATTGCCTGATCTACTAGTGATGCTGCCTGCTGACTCATTTAATAAACTTGTCTGGATTTCAATTAAATCTAGAGAAGCAGAAGATTAATTTAAAGCTATAATATTAAAGCTTAACATAAGGGTTTTGCAATTAATTGGAACCAAAACTTTATTTTAAAACTTTAGTGGAAACTATTTTGTATAATTTCCATCCAATTATTTACATATAAATTGCTCGATGAAGCAAAAAAAAAATACAGTAAAACGACGTGAGAAGAAATTTAAAAAATGAAGCTCTTTTTAAATGTTTTTTTTTTCAAATGAAACACATGTATTATAGAAACTTTTAATACAATACTCATATTTGAATGCATTTTCTGGCTTTTATGCATTAAAAATGTCCGTGCAAGAGTTATCTTGTACACAATGAGCAATTCTGCCAGCATTATTTAACGAATGTAATCTTTTAGAACAAATTACTTGGTTTATGTATTGCTTATTACTCACAGAGTAGCCTATTGGGATTATTTAATGAAGAAGTTGTGAATCAAAAAAAAACAGTATTTTTAAACTAATGTCCTTAATTGCTAGGCTGAAACAGCATTTCAAATGAGTTCTTTACGGTTCTCGAGTAGAGGACAGTAAGAGGAATCACTGGTGCCCTCTAAGGGTTAATATTGACACTGCAGCTGACAGTTTGTCCTCTTCTCGTGACTGCCAGAAAATTCTCAGATACAGCTAATTAGGTGGCTGATCTCACTGCAGCTAATAGATGATGCCCTCTGGTGCTGAACATCAAAACCCCTAATGAACTTATCTGTTCATCTCAGTTGTCACGACCCAGTTTAGTTTTTACAAAACCCATGACTGTATCTGACCATGTCTGAAAACCTACGCAACTCATGTTTTGTGGTGGGCACAGAAAATTCATGGATTGCCGAGCCTTTGGCTGACACTGGATGTATCTCACCCTGACCTGCTCATGTACCTACATAAGTCAACATTTTTCAAATGTTTCCAAATTCACATTGAGCCAAATTTATTATGAGCGATGTATCCTTGAATTTACCGAAGACCTTACCAAAGGTCATAATGTGCTCATCCCAGGACTGTGACTATACAACAACATTGTCCAAATATGGTTCATAGATGTCTATGTTAGCTATAACTTTCCGCATGAGTCTTTGAAAGGTGGCAGTGCCATTATTAAACCGAAAGGCAAAACAGAAAGAGAATACTATAGGAAGTGCTCTGGGGTGACAAAAGGAGAGATTTCAGCAGCATGTGGTGTTAATGGCATCGACTAATAACCATTTAATAAATCAACAAACCAAGTTATTCCTGCTCCATCTACGCAATCCTCCATTTGTGGTAAAGGAAAAGAATCTGACTTAGTGATCACATGAACCTTCTTATATTCAGTACTAAACAGGCTGGTAGCATTGGACTTTGGTACCAATAAGCAACCCTAACCCCACACACTGGAGCTGAGTGTGGCCAACCCATTTTCTAACAGAGATTTCCCCTCTGATTGCAAAATGGCACACTTGGTTGGATTTACTCTGTACAGATATTGCCTAATAGGTTACTGAGTGTAAATCTCAATATCACGATGGAGACCATGTGTTTACAGTGGAATATTGGAGAACAAAGGTGTATGGTTCAGAATTAACTCAGTGTTGTCTTTTGTAGCATAGCTATCCAAATGTGACAAGTCAGTCTCTAAGTCACTCAGGATTTCAGAATCCTGGATTAGTACTAAATTTTGAAATTCTCATTGGACGACTCTGACTCCACTAAAGCTATTGTTGATTTACTGACATTGTGTAACCTTTCAAGAAAAGAACTCTTAACACATTCTGTCTGTACTAGATGTATTTGCTACTAGTTTCTCTTTCAGCAGTTCCAAAGGTCCTCGCACAGCGTGACTGCAAACTGACATGTTGGAGCTAAAACTCATAGTACAAACAGCAGTAGCGGGACTGGCCCATCCCATTCATTTACAAAGTCTAAAAAGTAAGTGCAGATCATGGACATAAGTGCTTGGTGAAATCTTTTCAGCGCTTCCTTTGACTTGGCCGTAGGTGCTGGAAACCCATTGTCTAATTGTCTAATTTAGGTAACTTGCACGAACACCCTGGAGGTAAAATTTGTTCCCTGGTCCAATTGAATATTTTTAAGTAGGCTGAACTTTACAGAGCAGAACTTTACAAAGGCTTTTATTGTTCTTTTAGCCATGCAGAGGAATAGTCTCAGGATACAGAGTAGTTGCACACATAATTGTTAATAAATACTATTTAACTAATCGACTAATACAACTGGAGGTCACAGTGTTCCTCTGCAAAGCAAAACTTTGTTGCTTTCTGAAACTTCCACCACATCCTTTAGTGATCGAGAGCATGCTGGTTCAATCTGGGTACATTTCAACGACTAGTTATCACTTCACTTCTCTAGTAATTCCCTACCCTAAATAATCAGGCCAAGATTAATTTGAGATAATTGCTGCTAATGTTAATGTATGGTTTAATGCGTGTTACAGCAAATAATTTCATTTTTTTATTCCTTATTTCCTATGGCAGAAAATGAACTTAATTACATTTTCTTCTCAGTATGCTGCAATCCATAATTTCAAATTTCCTTTGGGTAACAAACTGAAACAAAAAATAGGATGTGATAATATATATATATATATATGTGTGTGTGTGTTATCACATCCTATTTTTTGTTCCAGTTATATATATATATATAATAAATGATCTATAAAACAGCACCATCAATAATCATTCAATGATAAATGCTGTAAAAAGTAGCTTTTATTCATTTGTTAATTTGTATGTTTGTATGGGAGTCTAGTTGACCTGCTTTTGGTTTACAATTTTCCTGATGATATATTCAAATTTAAATTTATTGAAGTGTATGTCTTTCGATAAGCACTTTCACACATGCACAATAAACAAAGTCCATTGTGCTACTGAATCGCATATTGTGCATTAGAGTTATGTTACAGAACCATTATTGAAGATGAAATCTGAGTGCATTAGGGGATAACGCTACCTACTGCCCCCTGCTGGGATCCCAGGACACTTCTTTTCCAAAGATATCTTCCAGATCTGCTAAAGCGGTGGTTCTCAGCCTTTTTGCACTGCGACCAAATTTTTATCATGCCAGCTCAGTCCCAACCCTATATGAAGCATAGGTTTATATTAAAGTTATAAGCAAGCATGCAGTAGGCCTACACTATACAATTTACACCAACCTATACCTATTTCACAAATCTGATTGGATGTTCCAGTGAATTTTAAATGACACATCATTGGTTTGGCTTATCGGATTGGTTCAATAGTTTTGCGCTAAGCAGTTGCAGACCCAAGGCCCATTTATATAGGTTAATTCTAGGACTGAGAAATCTGATCGTGGATCAGCGTAGGAGCTTCCTGGTTTTAAAATGCTTACATTTCCAACTCTGCCTCGTGACCCTTTCAGAACTTGATGCAACCCAAATTTGAATCGTGTCCCATGGGTAGAAATATCGCTGCACTGAATTATCACACATATAAACTAACACACTCTTAATTGTTGTAACTGGAATCCAAAAAAGGAGGATCTGACCAGTTGTTATTTTTCTTGATGATTCCACGTCAAGGACAAAAAAGGAGAAGTAAAATGTTTATTGTCATTTTGTTTTAATGTGAATGCATATCCACCCTGAGAAAAATGAACAGACTGGGCAATCTTCACTGACATATGAAACTCACCAAGGGGTTGACTGCCTGACAGGCGGCTAATGAACCGGGGAAAACATTTTGTTGAAACAGGTTTGTTTTGGGTAATCATGTCCGCCCGCTGAGAACATGCGAGCAGCGGTCTCCTATCGTCAGGTGACTCTTTATGCCAATTTTTGATGTGCCTCCCTCACAAAGATTTGTCCAGTTGGTGGTGAGGCATACAAGGCCATTTATCGTGCTTGAAAAGGAGACACGAGGAAGACCTCTGCAATTATGAGGCCGGTGCAAACACTTTGTGTTTTGAGCTGATAATGGGATTGATGAATGGGTTCAATAATTTGGCTGCCTGCTTTCCTGGGTTCAGTCAGTCAGCAGCAGCTGAACATCTGCCTGCAAAACACCTGTGCAGGGGAGTTGGCCTTCTGGGAGCGAAAACAAAAATAATGGCGGGGGGCCCTAAGGTCAAGAAGCTTTGGTAATGAATGACAGACGATGATTCATTATTTTTCATTGGGTATGACAACACTGGCAAAACAAAACACCCCAGATATGGACTTTTTCAGCCATCATGTTTAAACAGTAACAGTTAATGCCTCAACTAAGTGTCTGAACAGTTTTTTTTTTTTGTTTTTTTTTTTACCATTGGGCCATTCATGACTAGTTAGCATGCAGTAGGCAGTAGAAATTATTTTTTAGTTCTTACTTTTTTCTTCCCTGCAGAGGCAAAAATACAACATCCTGACAAATACAAGACAATTTTCTAGGCCAGGGCCACCCAAGCCAAGCCTGAGAGAACTTACAGGGTGTGCTAGTTTTTCGCTCAGTGTCAGCTCGAAATTGGTAATTGCTCAACATGCAAATTAGCTGACCTTGTTTTTGGTGTCAATTAGATGTTAATTAACCCGTCCACCGACCCTCCCAGACCATGGAAACTGTCATGGTTGCGCTCAAGCACAGAGCAGGGAAGCAGGACAGAAGCGGTAGTTGGGCAACGTGGGGATTTATTAGGGACAGAAGAAGGCACACTGGCAACATAAAACATTAATGACTGGACTGGGGAAACAAACATAATGCGGACTGAAATACACTAGACTAATAACAGCAACTAGAAACAGCTGGGAAACACAGGGAATCCACACGAGGTTAACGAGGGGGTGTGACACATGGAAGGAGCAGATGATCGGGGAAGGCAAGGCCCCTCCCCCAAAGACGCACACTCCGGGCGTGCCCCAGAGGAGCAAAGGGCAGGACACAAAGAAACCTGGGGAAACAGAAACCAAAAAACCAATGAAACAGGGGGAACAGCATGGTCACACAGAACAGGCACAAGGAGAAAAACAAGTGATAAACCGCGGGGAACGCGGACAGACACAGAGACACCAAAGACGGAAACACAGAACCGAATACCAAGGAAGGGAACAACGGAGGAACACCAGGGGGCACACCAACCAACGAAGGACAGGAACCAAGAGTGAACAACGGTGAAACAGAGAGACGGGGAGCAAACACAGGGGGCACAAAGGGACCAGGAGGGAACAATGGCACAGAGGGACAGGGAGCAAACACAAAGGAACCAGATGGGAACAATGGCAGAACAGGACAGGGAGTAAACACCGGAAACAAGGAAGCAAAGGGTGAGGGGAAACGGGGAGCCGGAGGGACCCCCGGCGGGTGTGAGAAACCACAGGGGCAGCAGGCAACCGTGAGGCTGGAGCAGGAGCTGAAGGGGACGCCGAAGCTGGCGATAAGGAAACCGAAGGGACTGGCGGAGAAGGGGAGGAGGACGGTGAAGGGGACAGTGGCGGGGGGAGGAGGGATCAGTAATTGTGGCAAGCGGAGGTGCAGCCACAGCTTGCCCAGGCGCAGGCAACCGGCGAGTTGCAGGCGTGAGACCCGCAGGTGACCTATGAGGTGCTGGAAGCAGGGCTGCAGCCAGCCAATGAGGCGCCACGGGCAAAGCCGAAGGTGACCGCTGAGCCGAAGCCTGGAGAACCACAGACAACTGCCAAACAGGAGCTGGAGGACCCACAGGTGACCGCTGAGCTGAAGCTAAGGGGAGCGAAAGCGTTGGATGGATGGTACTCGACCCCGACGCCGGTGTCCTCTCCCTCTCCGGGACATCGAAAGACAGGGACCCAGCCAGGATCCGTCATGATGAGGTGGCAGTTAGGGTGACCCACCGGAGGGGCGTAGAGGTACAGTCATGGAGCAAAAACCATGGGCACGGGGACCTCAGACGCCGGAGCAGAAACTACAGGCGCGGGGACCTCAGGCGCTGGAGCAGAAACCACGGACATGGGGACCTTGGGGGGCAGAGCAGGAACCAGAGCAGGAACCTTGGGGGGCGGAGCAGGAACCACTGCCGCAGGAACCTCGGGGGGCAGAGCAGGAACCACTGGCGCAGGAACCTCGGGGGGGCGGAGGCGGGGTTTGGACCTCCGCAGCGTGTGCTGCCTTTTTAGGGCGACGATCCTTGAGCAAAGCGGCAGGTGGCTGCTGTGAAGCAGCGGCGGTGACATCAGGCGCGAACACCGCCGGGTTGAGGACCGGGACTGGCTCCTCCCGACAGAGGGTAGGCAGGGGAGACCGAGACGGCCCCTAGGAGGACCTATGGCACGTCTTCCTGCCTTCAAGTTTTCTGCATCTTCTTCTTCCTTCCTGCAGCTGATGGTGGAGTCTGGGACCTACCAGTTCGGACAGCGGACCATTGGGTAGTGCGCTGTCCATGGCTACCTGCCGCATCATGGACTTCGCAACCCCTTTTCTAAGCCGATGTAGATTTTTGCGCACCTCTTCAGCGAGGTTTGCGTCCTCAGACAGGGACAGGCTCTCCAGAATGTCCCTTGAATGAGAAGCCAGGGCGAGAGCTGCAGGGTCCTCATGGACCTCGGGCTGTTGTAGCCAATAAATTACTTCATTAGTGAGGTCGATGTATTCCGCCTTACTCAACGGAGGCGTCTTGTTCAGTAGTCCGGTCATTCTGTCACGGTTGCCCTTGAGCGGGGAAGCAGGAAAGAAGCGGTAGTTGGGTAATGTGCGGATTTATTATGGAAGCAAGAAGGCACACTGGCAACATACAATATTAATGACTGGACTGGGCAAACAAACTTAATGTGGACTGAAATACACCAGACTAATAACAGCAACATGAAACAGCTGGGAAACAAGGGGAATCCACACGAGGTTAACGAGGGGGCCTGGTATATGGAAGGAGCGGACAATCGAGGCAGTATAGTTTATGGGATTTCTCCAAAATGTAATATTTCATCACCAGCAGTTTTCAAGTATTTGAATCCAGTATATTATAAAGCAAGAAGTGTCTTAAAACGGATGTACTGGTGAAGTACATTTAAAATACATATAATTCATTCTGGAAATCATTGCAGAGCCTCCATAATGTTCAAGTAAGATCTCTTCAGCCCATTTTCTTAATGTGCAGCCTGCCTGAGGTTGGCGATTTCTCATTGTTTGCAATTGACCCCAACAGATGATGCACATACTTAATTAACCAATTATGATTCATGAAACCATCTAGCTGAAATGTAATTTTGCATGCTAACGTTTTCCAGTTTTTCTGATCAATCAGTGTGCATGAATTACAGCAATGCAGTAATATCATAACATTTGGAGAAGTTTAAGATGTCAAAATCCTGAGCTCATTTCCCCTGCAATCTGTGGAAACTGCTCTACGGGCAGGTGGCATACAAACTTATGTTTACAGTTTGTATAAGCATGCTCATTATCTTCTTGTTGTGCTTCTACCAAATCTTTGTTTCCTGGAGAATACTGGCAATTAACAGAACTAACAGGGTAAATGGTGGTGGTGCTGTTGCTGTTATTATTGTAGTTTGTTCATTTCAGAAAAAAAACAGAAACTATCAAATTAAATGTTAAGCATTTCAAGGGCATCTTTTTATGCATTCCGCAATGCTTTTCAAAGCGATGTCTAGTGCATAGAACCAGGCTTCACAGACATTAAACCCAGGATCAAATAAGCCAGGCGTGAACTCTGCAGCTTTGGAATTTTTCATTTTATTTAAATCTTTTAAGGCATCATTTATTTGCTGTGTAACAGGGAAATACTTCCTGTATAAATTTGAAAATGCATAACATGAGAAGGGACAAACTGCAACAGCAGAGCATGAATTGTCTGAATCTTAAGTAGGCGTCGTAAGGTGTCGGAAATGGATAGTCCTGCCACTGCGTCTATACTGTTACAGTAGCTTTCTAGACCATGGCTCAGGGTAAGGTGACAGGCACACTTTGCAGCTGTATACCAGTCTGGGGACCTTACATAATCAGGCCACAAATATGCATATACGGATACATATATTTATATATCACATCTATATATACAGTACTACACAAAAGTCTGCATGTGAAATATCTATTCCACATGGGTGCCTGCAGGTGTATGCCTGTACTGTACCTATTGTGCATATACCCTTGGCAATTACACTTCTGTCTGTCTGCAACAGGAACATAAAAAGAGGAGTTGGACTGCATGATTTCATGTAAAATATGAATCACTTTTTTTCACTCAGAATTGAGGTCGCACTTTTCTCTCACGATTCCTGAGCAACATATTTCTCTCTTTATTATTTGGCATTACATATTGGCTATATGAAGATAGAAAAATAATATGCAGAGATACACAATGTATCCGTTAACATACCGATATTACTGGCTGATATTTATACTTTATCAATATTCAAATTCAGAACCTGAGCTAAAGATGACAAGTACTGAAAAAATGGGTTGCGAAGTTACATCTCAAGATATGTTTATATTTTTTTTTATTAAATTTGGCCTGTAGATGGATCTTCTGTTTTCTACTGACAAAGAAATGATTCCGCTAATCTATCATGTCAAGCTCAGCGTGTTTTAGCGGCAGTTACTCCCATTCCCTCACTGCTGCCACTCGGTAAGTGTGGCCTGGACGTTAACTAGTTACTGATATCAGACAAAACTAGAACATGCATTTCCTGACGAAAATGCGTGATTGCAGGCCACATAAAAGCAGAAAGACACTTAGAAAGAAAGGATGAAGGAATGACAAACATTTGTGCCTGTTTGTGCATGTTTGTGTAATGCTTTTAATCAGCTGTTGAGTTTATATATAAAGTTTGATTGCTGTAGCTTTAAAACCATGAGTATAATAAAAACCTGTGGATTTATGTGGAATATTTGAGAGGTTGAATGGTGTTTCTAGGTGAAAAACTATAGGAAGAGATAGGTGTCTCAGTTTTGGGAAGAAGAAAAAAAGTCAAATGACAATGACAAATCACAAATATACCAAAGCATCACTGAAACAGGACTGTCATCTCAACTTTGCAGAAAAAAGGGCAAACTCCTGGATTTCACCAGACAACTGATTTGCAAATACAAGAAATGCTTTACATAACTTAAACTCTGTCTCCCCTTTATTATTGCACCTGTTTTTTTGTGTAACGCAGTTCTGTTACAATGGGTCAGTGTGCCTGTGGGGGCGGGAGCTTCAGTATTAGTACCTATTGACTTGATCAATAGCATTCATGTTTGGCTATTTAGTAGCTCATCAAGTCAGTTAAGTGAGCTGGTGATGAAATTTAACGAATACATGAAATTGCTGGGGTGCCTATGACAACCGATTTGTGAAATGAATGTGGTGTTCATCTAGCTATTCAATAAGATAATTGGTAACACTTTGCTTAAGGTCATGTTATAAGCGCAATTTATAAACGCATTCATAATGCATAGTGATACATTCATAAAGCATTATAAACATGGCACTAAATATTTATAAAAAAGGCATAACACATTATAGCCATGTTTATTATGCATTATGACTGCCTTATGAAGCTCTCATTTATAGTGCACTATAGATACCTTCATAATGCAGTAGAAAGCATCCTGAAGTGTCCCTGAAGACGTGTAGCCAAACAGAACTTGTTCTTAAAAAGTATCTCAGTGCACCTGTACAGTTCCTGTTACGTTATTTCACTTAGTAATTGGGTATTTATCTGTAGTGTAGCCTTTTGAAAAGCAGAGCACACAGACAGTGAGTACTTTGCATACATAATCTGAATGCATAAATAGCAATCAATGCATTATACATGATGACTTCTGAATAATTCTGGAATATTTTAAAATAAAAGAATGCAGAGGGACTAAGTTCTCCCAATGTAAAAGAGTACAATATCAGATAGGTTACAAGAAAACTTTAATTCATGTATAATTACTGAGTGTTTATACAAGTAATGACGTACAGTGATATTATGTACATATACATTATGTACTATACTATTACTTTAATATTATATGGCTAACCTGCAGTACATGTATAGTTTATCAGATATTAAAATAAATACATTTGTATGTTTGTTTTGCTTTTGTATGCATATAAACAGTGCCAAATCATTTTTATGAAGGGCTGCTTAATGATTCCTAATCACTCATTAAGAATAATTGATACAAACTTTGCTATCTTGCCATTTTGTTGTAATTTTACAGAAATTATCTGCTTCGTATCACAACCTCAGTGCTTCGGGCTTCAAGATTTGTTACAATGTAAATTCCAGTGTGACTGGTGGCACAGCAATGGTACCGCGTAAGCATAGCAATATAAAAGTCTGCGCATAACGTGCTGACTACTGAGGAATGTTTCTTTTCGTTCCCCTTAAATGCCAGAAGGAAAATATGAGGTAGCATTTAATGTCAGATTTTTTTATGTCCAAATCTGGTCAGGAATTGGATTTGGACAAGGCTGTACAGAGGCACCGACCAGAGAGAGTGGGGGGTGTCACCTATGAAAGCTGTCGAGTAAAGTAAAAAGGGGCACTCGGTACCTTAAAAGAAAAGGACTCTAAATAGTTCAGGGAAAAGGGCAGGGTCTTAGTGAGCTTCCCATCCACGAGCTTCCATTTGGTCACAAGCAAAACGACACTCTGATAAGCACGTTCCTGAAGTTCAGTATTACATCATCAGATCACTTAGTTTAGTGAATTTAAATTACATTCTCTCATACTCCTTTCTGAAAAAAAAAAAACTCAATTAAAAGTTTGGCTTATAGTTTTGGAAAATCTATGACCCGGAAATGATCCTGGGTTTCCTTTTACTTCTGAAACCATTTTCCTCAAAACTTATAATAGAAAATTTGAATTTGTCCTCCTCTGTCTTGAGGATTTCACGCAGTTCTGTGGCCTTTAGTTTCCATAAACAACAAACATTTGTGAATGTGTGTGTTCGTTTGCTTTAGATATATTCTGGTCTGAAGAGGTTAATAAACTTGTCCTATGTGTCCCTGCAAAAACAAATCTTTAATAAGCAACGTATAGAAGTATTTGCAAAACTTGAAATTGTCATATAAACATTATACGCATGACATGTATGGAAAATGTAAATTACACCAACATTATATTAAATTTCCTAGTATTATACAGTTTTCCTTTGTTTGGAAGACATGTTGTGAGGAGGAAGGATCCAGGTTTGAAAACAAGGTTTATTTTAGAGTAGCAGAGCAGGGCAACAAATCGAGGAACCAAATCCAGGTGGGAAATCTGCCATTGAAATCACAGACACTACATCATAAAGCAGGAAATGGCATAATGGGGAACCAAAACAGGAGACAAAAGCCAAGGTGGCATCACACAATACCTCACAAAGAGGTAAATGTGTGTCATACACAAAATATTAGCTCAGTGCAGTTGTAACCGCTGTAGTTAGGATGTCTACTGCTGAGTATGTTCTTGGTGGTGTCAATAGTGAGTAAACATTCACTTTTCTTCTTCTTCACCTTCTTTCCCCCTTTTGTTGTTTTATCCAAACTATCCCTCACTTTTGTTTAATTGACACTGCTGTCAAGAGACAGTTTCAAAATGGAATATATGATTATGATTTTAATAACAAGGTAGCTTGGAAACAACGTCACAATTTTCATAATTAATTTTCAATTAATTTTTTGTGTGGGCATATACTGGTTTTTGGACAGTCTCGGTAAATACACTCAGCAATTTAAATGGTCCTTCCTTTTCCTTTCCAGGTTCTACATGCAATTCTAGTAGCCTTATAGGATAAATGTGAGGCAAATGCGTAAATGGACAGTTACAATAATAAATATTTGGTCAGTCTGTGGGCAGTACCCACATGGATCTGTTTGTTTTATATCTTAATATCTTGCTAACATCATAATGCAGCCTTAGGGAAATAAATATGCTCATAACTACATCACACAGACACAAGAGTGACTGGATCATATTTCTGTATCCATTTTTCCTCAAAGATTTAAAGACAGATACCAGATTTCTCTATTTTTATCGTGGGACGCTTGACAAAATAATGGAAATACTAGCACAAAGTGTTCTAATATGCCATTGGTGCACAGCTTCAATGCATCTTGACATACATTCTACAAGTGTCTGGAACTTTAAGAGTGAAGCATCTTTTTCCCCTTGGAAATTACATGAATCTCCCATAGGTGTTCATTTAGGATAAGAACTTGGATAGTGATAATGTACAGTTTATTTAATATGTGACCACTCATGCCAGATGGATGGGCAAATTGCAGAAGATGGTACTTCATTCAGGAATGAAATGCTTCACTGTGGTTTGATCACCCTTCACGCTATCTTTGTTTTTGTTGACATATTCATTTACATCAACGAAAAACATTGCTGAATATAACTTACTTAATGACTTACATGGTAAATATAGATCTGTCTATTCAGAGATGGGTACTAATGTATTACACTTACTCCATTACACTCACTTTAGCCAGTTATTTTAACAGTGCATGCTTTGTACTCTTACTTGAACATATCTACAGAAAGACTTGCATACGTTTACTGCATTACATTATCTGCATCTATCTCACTACTGGCTACTTTCTCCCACATCTTTCACCTTTTGATGATGTCAGTTCAGCCCTTGATCGAGGCCGTTAACCCCCAGTTCGCCGCTGCAAGCGGCTGCCCTTTGCTGCCAAGCTCACCCTCACCTACATGTGTGTCATAAACAGCAAAAGCGGGAAGACAAAAGGGGAATTTCCCCACATGTGCTAATTAAATTGTTACTATTATTATTCTTAGATCCCGGATTTCTTGGTTCTTCAGAACTTTTGTTGGATTGGCCATCACTGCAACCAATCAGTAAGCTTAAACCTGCTCAGAGCAGTGGCCTGTACTACGAAGTGGGGTTATTGGCTTATCGGGGTAAATTGTCGGATTTAAGGTACCACAGTTTAAATGGACTTCATATGCGTTCACTTACATTTTTGCCCAGACTACCTTAAATCCGACAAGTTACCTTGATAAGCCAGTAACCCTGCTTCGTAGTACAGGCAACAGGTGTATTTCATGTAAACAAGATTAAATGACAGATATAAACAGAGCTCTGTCCACTCAGGAAACCCATCCAAGCCTGGCCCCACCTCATGAGAGCATCCGATTGGTGTGATCATAAGAAGAACGTGTCATATTATTGCGTCTTATTACATATTAGAAAGTCAATGCAGTTATTACATCACAATGAAATGCAAAAATAAAGCTTTATACCATCACCAAGATCCTTTAGCATATCAGGACAAATTGCTTCTTGAGAATTACCGCTTTGGTTGAGAGGGAATAATATTCATCTGTTTACTAGCTCCATATTTTAGGAGCCAAACTCACAGAAATCGTCTTTACAATAAGAGTGGTCAGTTATTGTGTCCTCATCCAACAATATATTAATATAATGTAAAGGATATATTAAATAATATCATATATGTTTCATGATATATATGACAAACATGCATGCAGTTGTAATGCTGATGTAGCAGCATCTGAATATAAAATTGATTCCCTCATGAAAAAAAATTGTATGGACAATTCCGAATATTTCCAATTTAATATCATTTTTTGAAAATTGACGGATCTGCCAGCACCACTGTAAGAATACATAAACATCGGTGCGTGAGCACCTTGTCAGAAGTTAACTGAATCACCAATTAAACCATAATACTGGGATTCCGCCTGACAAAGTTCCATTTCTATTTAGTTCTATTTAGGCTAAGAATAACTTAAGTTAACAACAAATACTAACTCAACTCAGATATGGAAAATAGTTTTAATCTATAATTTAATTTGAGATTTGTTATGGGGTAGGGACTGACTTACTTCACTTACCACCAAATCAAATGATGTTAGTCAGATATTAGACTGAATTTTATGCATAAATTCAGTTGATGCTACATAAAATACAGTTGCTATTGACAGTTAGTTAAATAAAATACCTCACTTACAGATGTGTGTGGCTAATACATTTTTTACAATGTAGTGTATTTATTTATTTTATGTAATTAAACATCAACCAGGAAATTCTTAACAATAACAGTAATTATTTACAGAAACACAAACATATCAACATTGAAAAAACAGTTTTAGGTTATTGAACCCAAAACTGGAAAAACAATACACTGATGCATTCATGCAAATGTACATTCATGGGGTACATTCTGAGAAATGCACTGTTGTGAGAGCATCATACTGTAGAGTGTACTTACACAGACTTAGATGGTTTAGCTTACTACACACCTAGGCTATATGGGATAGCCTAAATAACGATAAAAAGTACAGTATAGTAAATAACGAGTAACATAGATGTTTATTATCATTATCACATAATATGTGCTGTGCAAAATTTATGTGCTATATTTTTATATGACTGGCAGTGCCGTAAGTTTGCGTACACCAGCATCACCGCAAGTATTGCCGCATATTCGCCACATAACAACGTTACGATGGCTGCGACGTCACTAGGCGATTGAAATTTTCACCACTGCCATACTGTATATGTGGTCTGTTGTTGATTGAAGGTCATTATGTGGTGCAAGACTGTTCTACCATCAAACCTATAATTGGCTAGCTGATAAACAAACGTGAAATGCTGTTGTCGCTTTTCATAAACCTGATCTGAAAATTGATGGTGAAAGAGGGAAGGGGTTGACCAGTATCAAGGTGAATGAACATGCTATCGGGAAGTTAGAAAAACCAGACAGAAGATAGGACTACCTGGAAAAAACTGCCGTCTATTTGTTTGCCAGGACAACACATATATGATGGACAACCAGAGAAAAAGCTTCCATCTGATCAATTCAAAGAGGATGTGATTTAATACATATAATAAGGGACTGAGTATAAAGAGTCGTCCCTTGGCAGCTACAGTGGAAAGGCTGATGGAAAGTGTTCCTCTCTATTCAGCTCATATACCAGCAGAGTTGGCTCTCTGTCCAGTAACAGCATGAGTGAGACACTCGTATCCATTTTTCAACTTATTTGGCAGCATTCTCATAGATCTTGGCATGTGTCACCCTGTTTACGATCGATGGCACCTCTTACACATCTCTCTGACTCTCTTTCTGGTTCCTATCATTTTTCAGCCCGTAAAACGTGATTTTTTTGAATTACTACTGTCTTTAAAAAGTTATAAGAGGCATTATTGTCTCTACATGGGGATATAATATACTGAAGTTCCTAGGTGCCTCAGGATTCGACTGTGAATCAGGGAAATGAATATAGGAGCAAGATGGCTGTAATGAATTAAATAAAAATTCTAATAAATTTAACTGAATTTGAAAAAATAAAAATAAGAATGGACAAGTAATCCTGTTATACTACCTTAAGTGAATCTTTTAAGGATATAATGGTAGTCATATTTTTCAGCATTAAGTAACACAAAGGTCAAGGAGGAGATTATTACATCCTTCATATGTCAGAAAATGATGTAGAGACACAGATTAAAATGCTGGCCCACCAATCACTGCACAATGCTGAAGCACAGGGGTATGGTGCCTCTTCTCCACACGCCATTTCAGCAAAGGGCCAAGCGCTATAAGTTAAATACTGCGGCACTGCATTCTGGATACTGTGGTAGTTTTTTTTACACATGCAAAATTTAGCAATGTGGCTAACTTCATAAATTCAGAACCATTCTGCATGTTCTCTAAGTGCTAATATGCACATATGTTTTGCACATTTTTATATTTTATACACATCTATATGTGCATTTTTATGTGCATAAAAATATAAATTTATTACTACAGTAATTTACTAATTACTAAAGTAAATTTTGTCAATAATACATAATTGCTCTTAGAGATATACTGATATGAATGCACAGATCTACATAACATTTCTCTTTCAATATGCCTTACAAACACAAAAACCTTGAAGTCTTGCTACATTTACACTATTAAAAGTATAACGTTCAGTATATAATCCAGTGGTTCTTCATTCTGTTCCTGGAGGACCTAAGGAGCTACAGTAGTAGGTTTAATAAATTATAGGGTAAATTTAGTGTAACATGAATTTATTGAGGACAGATAAACTTGTGTAAAGTTACTTGTTCTTTTATATTAACTAAATAAATGATGAGAATTCTCTTACTGGGAGAAAACTGTCACAGTTAAGCACATATACCATGCAGGCTAGATAGAACAGTTTTCTTTATCTTTTTTGTCTGTTTTTTGTTTCTTTTCATAGAAGGAGGTACATGTGAGGTCATTGCTGCTCACAGGTGCTGCAACAAAAACCGAATTGAGGAGCGATCCCAGACGGTGAAGTGCTCTTGCCTTCCTGGCAAAGTAGCAGGAACAACAAGGAACAAGCCTTCCTGTGTCGATGGTGAGTCCCACCCTCCCCAGAGCAAAAAACCAAAGTCTATTATGACAAACATGGATTTTCCTTTTGTACAGTAGTTCTGTACAATCCATATTAGTCACACTTGTAGCCTCAGTAAGTTTGTATTTTATATCTATTACATGACTTAAAATAAGGACTTAGGAGGTTGAATAAATTATTGGGTAAATTTAGTGTAACGTGAATTTATTGAGGACAGATAAACTAGTGCAAAGAAACACTAATTCACGAGACCCTTTGGTCGCCAAGATCCTAAGCAATTGCTTACGTATGTCTTATAGCACAACCTCCTATGACTGTGGATTTAATGTTACCTCAGAATGCAGTTCTGACAACATATGTGGGAGAATTTCTCTAATCTGTTTCTATCATAAAAGGAAGAACATAGAAACACTCTCAGCAGGTTGGATGATTGCACTTGTCCTGAGAGATATGGTTTCCTATCAGTCTGTTTAGGAGATATAGTCTTATATCTGCTTGTCCTGGTCAAGGACAAGTCAGGATTGGTTCTATCCTGGACCACAATTCTACAAGATGAATTTTCCTGATAATTTTTTGAATAAGAATATCCCAGATAAATACGGCGGCATCCTCATTCCCTAAGTTTGGGAATGTTTTCTTTTTTTATCCTAGCTCCTACACCTTTCCCTAATACGTTGCTTTGACTATTGATCCTGGACAGGTCGCATTCATACATGGAATCTGTCTGGGGAATGACTAAAAGAAAATGCGTAATTCACCCTCCACAGCTTGGATTATGTCTCCAAAAGCATCAAGCAAATAAGACGGAATGGACTGTTACCTGCGAGTTTAAATCTTTTTTATTCTGTTAGTAAATGAGGTTTCTTCACTGCAGTCAGCTATCTCTGGGACCGCAATGGCCCAGATAGATGCAGATCTTGCATTCTTGGTTATTAATGCCCCGTCAGTTTGAGTAATGCTACTAGGAGGACAGTTATGTGCACATAGGAGAATTGATGGGCTCTGTCCCCATGACACAACCTGCCAGAAACAATGCATTGGATATACTTTTTTTTAAATGCAGATAGCTACATTTGGAGAGGGAAAGAAAATGAATGAGGGCAGGAGACTAAGGAGAGGGGGAGCTTTCTCCATATCTAGAATATTTAAAAGAAATTTAGGACCAGGGTTTTACATTCTCCAGCCATCAATTTCTGGGACAAAAATTTTACAACATGAAAAAACCTTGTTTAAAGGATTAAAAAATGTATTAGATTTTACCATTTTACATTATTTTGGCATTAACAAGATAAACAATATGGCCCAAAATACATGTCTTGAAAGTCTGCTGTCTTTGCTGAAGGTTCTGTATGGTATGTGAATATACTGAGAGGGAAAATATCATACATTTTATATGGATTAATAAATTTGACATGGATAACCTTTTCCCATTTCTGTCAAAATAAACAAGACGTACAGTATACAGTTACACTAAACTAGCTCAACATGCTTCAAATAGTTTTCAATCCAAGAAAAATTGATGTTTGACATTTTAGTTTTATATTAGGAAAAAATGTATGCTACAGTATCTATATTGCATGCTATGAGTAAAATGTATTTAATCTGACCATGGTGGCTTGTGTATAGGATCGATTTTGGCTAATCCGCCATCATCAAGGGCTCTATTATAACGATCTGTAGCACATGGTCCAAGTTTATTTAGGGTGTGTCCAAAGTCACTTTTGCTAGTGTGCATACAGTAATAATACAGTACGTTGTACATTATTATATAGTACTCTATAGTACTGTACTCTCATATGAAAGGGATTCTGACGTTTTAGCCTAATTCTCAAGAGATGAGCATTGAAAAAATATTATGCATCAAGGGATGATGAGCAGTGAAAATCATGCTTTTTCATCCCTCAAACGAAGGAAAAATGAAAAGACAAAGACTACTGTTACGCATTTTACAATGAAAAATTTTGTATCACGAACTTATACATAACCTGCAATAAGAAAAATATATTTGTTTAAAAATATCTTAGCTTATTGTTGGTGCTCATCGGCCTGCATTCGCATCGCACACAGTTTGAAACTTATGAATCGTTTCTTTTTTTCGGACCGTTGTAAACTGCAGATACAGGGGTACCGCTGTAATAATTAGCCAGTTTCATTCATCATTACTGTTTTGTGGTTAGGGATGTATATGGGAATGCAGGACAAATCGCTAGATGGTTCTAGAAAAATTTGTTTTTCAGGGGGCTGAGACAAAAATTAGGGGAGCTGAATAGGGTCCAGAACCTGAGCTATTCCCACATACAGTAAGAGAGACTATAAAGTTCAGAAGATAACGTGTGTGAGGATTGGAGAAGCATCTCAGTAGCTAAATGCCAGTGCTTAAGAAAAAGTTCTTCACATCCTTGATGCTATTGTGATACATCAAGGTGGCAGGATTAAGGTGTGACGAGAAGGTCCTAATATTCCATTGATGTAGCTCGTGGCGAAAGCATTCAGTGTGTAAGACTCAAGCATGACCCTCACAATCTGATGGGGTGGAAGTGTGTCTGGATGGAGCCACAGCAGATGGTGGCAGGCAGCCACCTGGGGTGTGCCGTCAGCTGGCCGCGAGCTGAAACTCCAGATCGTGAGCTTGTTTGGTCAACAATGCTCAGGTGCAAATCGAGAGCCCATCAGAATCTAAACCAAGCGGAGGAGAAGGAGCAGATGCTCAGTGCTGCTTCTTTCAGGGTATAGGATTCGGGCTGCAGCTCCGGCTTCATTTGAGAACAGAAACATTCCGGTATCTTTACTTCCACAGAGCTGAACATACTTGGATGTGAGAGGCTGCATTAATCGGTTTTCCCAGCCGGCTTAGCTAGGGACTGTCAGCACCAGTCACAGCTGGGCAGAATGTAAGTATGGAGCGTGCAGTAGGCAGTGTCACAGTAGGAAACGAGGCGGCCATCACACAGGAAGGATAACACTGTGACACAGACACTCCTATCATCACGCACATACAGAAATGCCTGGGAAATGGAAATGGCTGTTCTCCTTTCAGTGGCTGCGAGTTAATAAATATTAACAATGACTACAAGCATTGTACGTCTCATAGCTACAGATAAGGTCTGTCTGTATTTGGCACAAAGCAAATATTGCAGGAAAAATATGACATAGTGTGATAATTTTGTACAAGAAGGTCAGCATTATTCTCTGTATTGTTTCTTTTTATTTAAGGAGGTCAATGGTCTTTGGGGATACCTGGGATGTTTGCTACCTGGAACATGTGCATTAATGCATTAATAAATAATGAGAAGGAGAGAGAAGTGGAACATTATGGACTGTCGGCCTGTGGGAGGCTCGATTCCATAAGGTGACCATTACGCACTCAGCCAGTGCCAAAGCTGCTGTTCTAGAATCCTTGTGGGGAACAGAATGCTCCTTTCTGGGAAGTGCGGCTGTGTGTCCACTTTTGGTGTAAGAGGCCTGATGGTGTCATGGTCTAGAAGTCACAGGGTGCCTTGGGAATACAGGAAAGTCGAAACCCACAGAAAGGCATGAGACCACCATTCATCAAAAGGCAGCGGTGACGGGTCAAACTGTGAAGCTAGTTCTGAGCGCAGTCAATTGGATTCAAGCCATTCATAAAAGCTGCTTCCTTCTATAAAGAGAACTTCAATCTGCCATCAGAAGGAAGGGGAGACATTCAGTTTTTAATACATTCTAAGAATGGTCCTGCTGTCATAGTATATATGCTTTAAATGCTCAGTTTTTAATAGTGGAGTATCATGATAAAGCACTAGATAAATAACAGGAGTTTTGGAACAAAACAGCTCTAAAAAGGACCACTATTTTCCTAAGAAACATGCAATCAAAAAACTTTATTTACAAATCTTAGCCTATATTCACAAAGCCATATAGCATATATAATTACTCAGCTGAGTGGAGTTAAGGTCATGTTGAAATGCAAAGATATTAGAAAGGAAAAGGCATTCACACTTAGAGCACAATCTGTGAGTGGCTGACTTTAAAATGAGGATGAATTATAAGCCATTGAGACAGAACGTAAACACACATGAGGAGACTGCACAAATGTCAGACTTGGCCATTACTGGCCGCTGTGTATTGATTGGTAATTGGTAAATCAACAGCCTCACCAAGCTCAGCAAAGATTTAAAACTTAATTGCATTTTCCTTCTCATTCCAACTGGAAGTAGTCGATAGCTGGCACAGAAAAGACTTTAAAAGCTCTCAGAATAATTGGTATCTTGTTTTGGTTTCACTGGCATACAATACTAATCTCTAGGGATCCAGGGGCGAGCAAAACACTCTCCAGCTTGTCTGAGACATTTGAATGCTAATCATCACTGTCTCAGGCAGAATAAGACTTTACGGTGCCTTGCAGCCTGCAATTCTCTCACTCTGAGTGTATTAAACATTGAGCCGGCAGCATCTTCACCAGAGATGCCTCTTTCCCTCCAAAGCCCTGGGAGAAACACGATAATGCTTGTTAAACAGACTCCAAATGGTGGAGGTGCTGGTTCCTCTGGGCAGTGTGCTTTGCTCCAAAAGTATAACTTGTGGATGGGGAGAGGGGAGACATTTAATGGGCATTGAGATGTGGCTTTACTATGTGTGGATGATATTTTTTACCCATTATATGGGTGACTACCAAAAGAAAAAAAAAAAAATGTTCTGAAAGGAGATACTTCCATGTAGATGTGCTTCCTGAGTCAATTAAGCAATTAACATCGCGTGGGGCA
>JAODJW010000106.1:24604040-24616357 GCA_026777045.1 Hyperopisus bebe | reverse complement strand
TAGATTTGGGTTACGTTCGGTAGTTGGGTTTTTGTTTATTATTTTGGCCATAATCACTCCTGAAGTTTTTGCACCACATTTGTTACTCTGTGTCTGTCGCGTCGTAATAAAATAAGAAAAATCTATAAAAGTATACCCCTTTGTCCACGTGTGTTCCCTTGTGCACTACACCCTGTGTTCCCCTTATTCCCATTCCCCATTCCCTTCCATTCTGTTACGCCCCAACCCTAGACTGGGGCTCGTAACACATCCAATTCTTACATTGCTAGTCAGATTAAGATAAGGCTTTTCTAACCTTCAGTTTGGTACTGATATTATAGCGCAGGCAGTTTAATCTTGTTGTATCTTCTTCTGACCAGATCGCAATAAAAGCTGGTGTCAATTCACTTGTCTATGCGTCCATTAATATTAATTGTATTATACTTTTATGTCTGTGATGTAATAGGTCACCCAGAAAAAGCCCAATACTAACAAGCTGAAAGGAAGCATGTATACTATGACAAGGGCAGTAGTTCGATTAAATGGCGTAATCGAGCTGTAACTGTAACTCGACTTAGCTGTGCATGTAAACCTATTGAGTGTCGGAGCCCCAACCGGCATCTCCTCCATCCTGTTTCCCAATATGAGAGAATGGATGGTGCTTGAAGCACTAGAGAAGCTGAAGAACATGATACAGACTGTACTGCTCACACTGTGCGGAGCCTACAACTGTGAGGGATTGGACAAAGGAGGTTGAGGAAGCCTTCCCTCCCTTACTGTGTTTCCTCAGTGGTGTAGTTGTTGACTGGGCTGGAGCAGAGGGAGTGGGAGTATGTAAAGCAGTGTATCACCTACCCCTTTATGTACTTATAGGCAAACTGCAAATGCTCCAGATGGCGTTCCTTCAAATGCACCCATTCGGAAGTCTCCATCATATCTGTAGTTAAATCTACCCATCCGTGATCTGTAGGGGCGCAATGCGTGATGTTACACACAGCTGTGGAACTTTCTGCACGGTCAATGAAAAGTTGAACAGGCACTTGCTTTGAACACCCTTGGATTAACCCTATCAGGGGCCACCTCATCTGTTTATTTACTGGGTCCGCAGCGACGCACATTCTGCAGAGGAAAATGGGACTTGAGGTCTTGAAGGTGATATGCTATGTGACATGGTGGAAAGAAAACTTAGCAGGGGGGTGACAGCGGGGGTATGAGGAATGGGTGAAGTAGATGGACAGGGGCAGGTCAGTGGGCGATCTGAACCACATCCACCTATTACCCTGGAGCGGAGAGTGCTACAAGAAGGCTGGACTGAAACACAGTTATCAAAACTGTTGAAGAACAGAATTAACTCACTGGCCTTATCCAACTTCCTCTGGTTTGATTGTAGCCACTATTTTTTTTTTCATTCCACTTTATATGTCCTTCAAGTTGTTCTGCTGAAGCTTGTGTTGGACCTTCTTTTCGAGCTCTGCCTTCACACTCTTAACCTCCCTCCTGTGACCTGGGGCTCTGTACCCAGGCTGAACCCCTGGAATCTCTGATAAAAAATGGCTTCAACTTGTTTAATGACCCCTACCTCCCACCCTGGTCAACAACTGCCCCACAGAGGAAAATACTAAGGGAGGAAATGCTTCCTCAACTGCCTTTGTCCACTTCCTCACAGGTCTAGGTTCCTCGGATAATATCGTAAGCTTACTGAAACTGTATTTGTATATGATATTATGTTCGTTTACACAAATCTTTACAAAACAGGTACTTTGACACAGAAGGCAAAACGTATAGTACAAGTAATCTTGTAATTTAGTGATAAGATTTTTTATGGCCCAGTTACGTGTTCTGATAATTAAGCATCCTGAGACCCCACCCATTCATTTACGTCCATTGTAATGGATATTTTGTTTTTGCATCTGTCTTTCCACTTACGTAAGGAAACATATTTATTCCTGTTGTACACTAAAGAGGACATGCTGTGAAATTAAAAATAAAAATAAATTTGAAAAAATCTAAATTAAGTAAGATGTCTTATTTCCTCCAAAGACATAGAAAATCACAAATAACCTAGAATTGAAGGACACTTTTTTTCCTTGGGTCTCAGGAGGATATACCTAAAGGAGAAAAATGTACACAATGTTTATCTATTCTTATACAGTCATCCCTCTGTTTTTGCACTGTACAGTATGATCTACGAAAGCTCGCTATAATGAACAATCTGTTCGAGTGTTCCTATCACGATTTATGGATGTGTTCCACTCAAGAAGGAATGGCCGGGTCAAATTTTGCACAACTCCTCTTTCATTCTTAGCAATTTCATTTTTTTTCAGTTCAAGTGTTAAGACTATTAAAATTGCTTTCATTGATTTATTTGCTGTTTATATTGTTTTTTTTATATATTATGGTAAAGAAATGCATAATATGAAATGGTAAATATCTTTTGTTTCAGAAAAGGCTATATTTTGTGTGAACATACAAAACGCATTTGTGAAAGAGTTAAGCAAGCATTGCTTATGGTTATAAAACTGTCAAATTTGATAGTATATTTAAATTTTGGAAGTCATTATTGGGGTTAGGGGACCCTTACATTTTTCCCATTAAAAACTGGAATCCTTGAACATAATTCCCATTATAATTGATGGGATTTATGTTTTCAATATACAAGTTTTCAGCTTATGTAAGAGTTTTCAAGAAGGACGTCTGTAAATCAAGAGATTGCTGTATTCTGATCTAAAGTCAAGTATTTGCCTAAGCAATTGAAAAGAAGCTGAAAAATAGTCTACTGCCAAACATTCTTTCCTTACAAGCACATCTGACGTTTCCCTGCTCGAAAGAAAAAAACAACCCACCTAACTACACGGCCTCTCATCCTCCATTCTATGCTCCAACACCCATTGTCAAAAGAAATCAAAAGTCTGATTTCTCACAGTGCAGCACTTACAAAGCATCCGGGAAAACAGTTTGCAAATATTAGTGTGAAACCTCTAGGCACTCAATGTACGTATCTGAGAATGTCACAATCCCGACAAGAAAAGCATAAATCTTTATAGGGGAATTCATGAAAAACATGCTGCATTGCTGTACTGAAAACTGTGTTCTGCAGCTGGTTGTCATGATGCCTCATTTTCATAGAAATGGGTGGAAAATGAATGTATAGTCATTCACCGATATCCAGTATTGTCACACTAAGGTTAGCACATATTTTTTTTTTAAATAATTCCTACATTCAGAACAAGATAAGGAGTTATAATAGAGATGGATGGATTTTTAAAATAATGTTTTTTATTGTTGTATCATTTATCTTCCTTAACTGCTTAACCTGCCCTCGGACACGGTCAGCCTGGAGGCTATCCCCAGGAGCAAAGGGCACGAGGCAGGGGGATGCTCTGGAGGGGCTTCCAGTCCGCTGCAGAGTACAAACACCGTGGGCAATTCAGATAGGATTCCAAGTCCCAGCTCAAGGAGTGTCAGGCTGCAGTCCAGCCCACCAGCCACCGCACTGCAGGTCACCACATTTTGTATATTTATATGTATATGATGATATGATTGGTCAGGACCTTAGCGGGAAGTAAACAAATAGATAAAGTGACTTAACTTTTTGTTTTGATGTCCTTAAATGTTTAAGTCTTCTGGGCAAATTTGCGGACAGCTTTTAACAGAAAGAAGAGTCTATGCTGCTCCACTCAATGGCTTCAAACAGTTGATGAGTAGTTGGTTAGTTTGAGTTTAAGGTAAGATCAAATATTATCTATACTGTAGAGTTAAAATCTGGATATATACATATATCACATTTAGTCTTGATTTTGCCCACAATGTACTTAAAAGTGATTTTGAAAGTGTCCTTCCAGAGTGCAGAGAGGGTACTATGGTCAGACTGGAATTCAGGTCTGAGCATCTTCATCCACTCCCTGTTAGGAGTTCCACAACAGCAAAGCATAATTGGCATGTGGAAGAGAGGGTTTAAGTCACCTGAGATATCTCAACCATCTGTCAAATGAGAGTCTCTTACAGGCCTATCAGAAATCTGAAGGTTGTCCCTTGCAGGCCGTGAAAGATGCACCCCTCAAACAATCAGTTCTGACTCTCCTGTGTGGTGAAAATATATCAATCAGCTTGGTAGAGTATTATATACGGAAGCATAGAATACCCAGGCAGGCAGACATCCAATCAATTGGGAGGGAAGTTTTTGGTTAAAGGCAGACTGGGTATCGCAGCTACCGACATATAAACGCAAGCCTGTCTGGTCCCTTTCTTCACTGTCAATGACTGACATGTTGTTTCTCCAATCAGAGCTGACCCTGTGGCAGGAAGAGAATGGATTCTGCCTTTAAAAGACCTGGGCATCTACAGGACAAGGGGATGGGTGGCAGGTTGATGATAGCATAGTCTAACAAGTTGGAAACAACAAAATTGGCTTGAAAATCAGTGAAAAGGAAATTCATGGCAGAAACTCAGGTAGTCATGGAATAAAGTCAATTTTGGTCATTCAAAGTGAGTAAAAGCCATTTTCATGGAGAACAGCGGATGGCAAAAGCAGGCCATCTATCTATGAACTGCTTCAAGTGTTCAAAGTAGGGATTTATGTGAATGCAAAAGCACAGAGATGTGCACTTTGCATTCAGGATGCTGCCTCAGATGGGCTGCTCAGAATGCGAATGACTGAATCTTTTTTGGCTTAGATAGGAAATGGGACTTTGCATTTCATTGCTCCTCCAGGGCAGATCTTAGTGGTTTTCCACATTGTTGGCACAGCAATGGAATAAAAGCTTACATGGAAAAAAACAGAAATTAAATGTACCCTTTCCCATTTTTTATTTTGGTGAACAATAATAGTTTGTTATCAACAAGGTTAAAAGGCTGCAAAACAAATAATCTTGATTTTATTCTGCTTTTTTGGATACAAATGTGAAGTGCGAGCAGATTATCTAGTGGTGGGTCAAATGGAACTCAGTATGGCTTTGAGTTTAATACTTTTGGGACTGTGTTGTAGAGAAGAATCCTTCTATCTGCTTATAGGTTTGGATGCTGCAATTTGCTCAGGAAGCTGGAATAATGAAATACTTTGGTGAGACTTTACTCAATGCAGTTATCATAATGCACTATAAATACCTTCATAAGGCAGTAAAAAGCATCCTCAATTCTTATACTGACCAATATAATGCATTATGAAGGTTTCTAGAGTGCAATATAGATGAGAGCTTCATAGAGCATTCATAATGCATAATATACATGGCTATAATGTTATAGCCATGTTTATAATACTTTATTAATGCATTATAATGCATTATGAAGGTATCTATAATACATTATGAAGGTATCTATAATGCATTATGATGATTACTTCAAGTAAAGTGTTCAGCATGACCTGATATTAATTAGCACATTTGTGCAACGCACATAGAGACAAATCTACAGAATCATTCCAACCCAGACAAGGTCCAGAAGTTATAGACAAAATAACTAATTTCTTTTCAGTCTCACTATCAGCTTTGAAAACCTCATTCAACGGAGCATTTTCCAGTTTTTTAATTGCATCTTTTGTTTAAACCTGCATTTTTTCACCTCATTACCAAATGAACAGAAACGGATTTGTTCCTCTGGGAACGGTTTTGTGTGGCACACCAGCCTCCTTTTTGCTCATTTCTAAGCCTTCACTTCATATTTGGCATCTTTAAAGAAGCAAATAATAACGACGTTTTAATGTGTTTTTGTAGCAATTCACAGTAGACTCGTGTCATTTCTAATATATTCCCCTTAGCATTTTACAGCAAGTTTGTAAGCAGCTAATTACTTTTCTTTTTAATTAAAAATAGCTTCTTGAGACAGCAGTGACCCAGACATGAAAAACAGCAGGCAGCATTCCGCCATGTTTGAGCCGTGGTGTGTGACACAGTTAGTCTGCTTTTAGTACAGAAGTACAGAAGCAGGATAGTACTTACAGTCTCTAACACAATCTCACACTGAAACCGTTCATCTCAATAATCCCCATTTTTCTTCTTGAATCATCGCAGCCACGTCACGTATCCTGTGCCGGTCAACTCTTTAGGCGATATAGGCGGCCACCCATGTAGACCCATGTAGCTAAGAGGGTGAGTGGAGTTACAAAGTAAGGAAAGCCTCATTCATACCAAGCTCTCCTCCTGTACCCTGGCAACAGTATGCACCATAATATAAGCCTCAAGATATCAGCTGTCTCAACAAAACTAGCCTTCTTTATGTCATTGCATATGCATAAATCTTGCATGAAAAATGAATCTCAGACGGCATTTCTGAGAGAACGCAGAAAAAGCAGAAAGCTTTTCTAATATTATTTTTCTTTTTTCGCATCTGTATATTTATTTCTATAAGCAGTCCCTCCTGGGATCTGAGTCTGCAGCCACTTCCTTACAAGTCCAGCTTCTTTTCCGCTACTCCACCTGCTGCACTAATTGGACTCGGTGCAAAGCTGCACTGGTGATGATGAATGTAACCGTTTCTGGCCGTTGACATGGAGCCGTTTGCGCTAACGCTCAGCAGTCCTCCAGAGCTGCGATGTGCCCTGCCTCACAGCTTCTATACAAGTTTGGGCCCGTTCAGCCAAAAGCATAAAAGGCTTTAAAGTAGCACAGGACATATTTAGACCTAACTGCTACCTGGCTAGTGATACAGTGGCTGAGATACTGATACTCACATAGAAAAACTGATTTGATTTTAAGTGAAGGACAAAATGTCCAAAATGTTGTATCAGAATAAATTTTATAACCCTTTTTAAAACATTATGTTTTTGATTGCCGTATTTCCTGAAATAGTGGCCGGGACCTTTATTTACGTAAGCTGCAGAAATAGCATTCCTTTATTTGAGGCAGGCCTGCGTTACAGGCAGGCCTTTATTTACCTAAGCCGCAGAAGTAACAGGCCTTTATTTAAGGCAGACCAGCGTTAGAGGTAGGCCTTTATTTACCTAAGCCGTAGAAGTAACAGGCCTTTATTTAAGGCAGACCGCCATTAGAGGGAGGCCTTTATTTACCTAAGCTATAGAAGTAACAGGCCTTTATTTAAGGCAGACCGGCATTAGAGGGAGGCCTTTATTTACCTAAGCTGTAGAAGTAACAGTCCTTTATTTGAGGCAGGCTTGTATTAGAGACAGGCCTTTATTTACATAGGTCACAGAAGTAACAGGCCTTTATTGGAGGTAGACCTGTATTAGAGGTGGGTCTTTATTTCTAATTCCCTCTGTTACTGTGTTACCTTGTTAATATAAATACAACAGTACACATAAATTAATCAAAAGCCACGATTGTGTCAGTTTGAACTCTATAAAACTTACTGGATACATTTATTAGTAAATATTCTCTTAAACTCTAAAATGGTAGATTACAGTATTGCAAGGGCATCAAAACTTTAAGAGCTGGCCAAGATTACCAGTAATTGCCTCCTAAAATTGTATTCTTAAATGTCAACTTTCCATGTAACCAGACGTGTACTGGAGTTTACCGTAAATACACCAAGGTGTCATAAGACAAGAACACAACATTTCACTAGTTACTACAAACATTAACATTAATAAATATTCATTTTTTACACCACAGTCAAATATCTAATAACTATCAGATTTAGCTGCAAAAAAAATCTGAATAAATATTATATAATATAAACAACATGAATGCTTGCCTTACAGTACACAACCTCTAACTTAGATTCTGCAAAATAAATATATTGGTATATATACTGTATAAAGTCATTCATTTAAAACAATTAAACAAATGTTGTATGTGTCTATCAGGTATAATGTTTCTGTGCTTTTTCACGCATCTTTCACCAAGCACTAAAACTGACTAAATGCAATTTAGATACACATTTCTGTTTTAACGGCAGATGTTTATCCTGTGTCCTGTGCTATAACCTTTTCATGGTATGTTTCATGTTTCTTTATGAATTTTCATATAAATATGCATACGAATGTTTCCTGCCTATTTCATCCGTAGGAAGCCTTTATAAATGAGCTCCTAGAAATTTTTCCACATTTTTTTTTGTTCCCAGCCTGTATTTGGGGCCTGGTCTTTATTTGTTCATGTTTACTATTGCCCTCGGCCATTATCTGAGACCTGGATTTTAATTGAATCCCAGTTTTTATTTGAAGATATATGGTATGTAATAGCTGTATATCTTTTAAATAAGAATCCCATAGATAGATAGCATTTGTCTATTTGGCATATTTAAACATCATTCTTTTTAGAGGTTCTGGTTGCTGCTGTACAGCACTAATTTTGCTAATGGTATAGAACATATTCCTGAAGTTTCCCAGCGTAGGGATGTTGATCCCCATTTGGACAACGCAAACATTGAGTACAGGATGATGAGGGAGATGTGGAAAGTGTGTGGGGAATGTTTCTGTTCTGAGGTTTGATTACTTGAACAGGGAGGTCTAAATAAGTCCACCCTGAAACAGCAGATCCGCATATATATCAAGTTTGAATATACAAGTTGAGTTCTGTAACACAAGGCACACACAGTGGAGTGTATACATCATAGCATGGTGGACGGGCAGCTGTGTCTGGGGACTCCAGACTTATTGATGAGGTGCTTACAGTGCAGTCGGACACCACAAAAAGCTGCATACTCCATTGAATATCCATTCATATTACACAAGTCCATGTGATGAATGAGGGTTGGTCACCTTTCTAAAGACCAGCCGTGCCCATGTGGTGCAGAGAGATTTTGTTGCATTTATGGCAATGCCTGGTTTTCATTGCCAAGGTCACCCCAGAAAAGAAAGTGGATATGATATGACGTCTTGATAATTAAGGCAGGATCTCAGCCATGGTTTTCGAACTAGATTTAGTAAATTTTGCATTGTGTTACCATACGAAAAGTCATCAAACTACATGCCTGGCACACATGGGGCAGTGTGTGGCTTTGCAGGTCAAACTCGGTGCCTGTAATTGCAAGATCAGTGGTTCAAATCCTGTGGCTGGAAGATGTTGCGATTAGGCCTTGTGACCTTAACACCTTGAGCAAAGCCCTCAACGCCTGTTGTTTCAGGGCTGCTGGATGCTGCCTGACCCGGTGTTCTGACCTCCAAGTTTGCTCTCACCTGTTTACCCGTCTCACAGGGAGCAAGATGGATTATACGAAAGTTTGAATAAAGTACCTATAACTGCACCATTTATGCGTCCAAATATATGCTGGCTTGTTACAGAAATAAAACAAACATAAGGTGTATTTTTTTAGTCCTCAAAGGCAGAAGATCCTGTATAATATCTGAAGAGGGACCGTTGTATAATAAATATATAAAAAATAAATATATAAAGAACGTATCACTCTGACATCATCATGCAAACCAATTTTTTCGTTTATTTCATAGTTCCTCGAAATGACAATTTAAAAATTCTAATAAGCTCACTTATGAGAATTAGACAATTTCTAGCCATGCATCTAACAATATTACACATAGGATGTATGGAAAGGGAACAAATTTCTCTTTACTTTTTACCAGCTATAGAGAAGAATTGGCAGCAGTGAGAAGTTTGCATTTTCTATGTAACACCAAAGGCTGTGTCCTCCATAGCAAGTATTCCCTCTTTATGCACAATCTCAAAGCACTCTTTCTTCTGTCAGAACCACACTCACTGCCAGGATACATGGCCCATTAGAATATAACATTGGCATTAAATTATGCCGTTTTTAAAGCTTCGATATAACATGACTGGGGCACAAATAATACCAGCAGCACTAAGACAAACACCACATCACCAGTCATTTATAGAGCCCAAGACAAAAAGGTAATAGCTATATTGAATCACAGAAGAGAAACCTAATGGCGACTAAATGGACTAAATGCTATTCAAGTGTATTGTTGACCTTAAAAAGCCCTGAGTGTATAATTTGTGAGATGAAAGTGCATTTCTGTGAGTGCTCTGCCATTGACTGATATCCTGTTCAAGGTGCACCCTGTCTTATGCCCAGTACTTCTAAAGATGGATTCTCTAATACCATGACCCTAATAGAATTAGTGGTCAATGAGGATTAAGTAATGGAAATTAGAACCACCCAAAGCAGAACTATGGACTGTTCATTACTTCAGGAAACCCCAGGACCTGATTTTAACCAATTACAAGATTCTCTTTAAATAAAAAAGTTGAATCTGAAATTTAGGTCATCATTTACATTTTTGGGGGACTACCGTTCATATTAAACTCACATAGTTTTCTGGTGACTTCTGAATCGGGTAAACCTGACCATATAAGGAATAAATTGGAATTGTATAGCTGTGGGGTTTGGATACATTTGTAAAGCATGCAGTGAAGCAGCCAGTGTGGCATTTAGGGCCAGACTATGAAAAACTCGCAGCAGCTGGTATGGTAGTAATTAAGAATATTATGAATAAAAATCCTGGAAACTAAAATTCTAAAGGTCTAAAGTCCTTGAAGCTACGCTACCAGAGCTACTTCAACAAATATCTAGTTCTATAAATGGTCAAATCTGTAACCTTTGATTCCCTGAAGTGAGCCCAGGACTCACAGAGCTGATAGAACTGCCTTTCATTCACTTCGGTACAGAGATAAATGTGGCCTTACTGTCATGACTAGAATTCTGAGCATTTGAGTAAGAACTAATTTATAGACTCTTATATACCTAGTCTGAGACAGAGCATGTTAACCTGGGTCACCCATCTATAATACCAGGTCTTCTGTCCATTAGATCTTAAGGTAGCTCACTGTTGGAAACTGGTAGCCAATGGGACTTGGGGCTGCTGATTGGATGGGTGGCCCCCAGATGGGGTGTACAAGAAGGCAGATTCAGGTGCAAAGGACCAGAATACCAGGAACCAGGACACGAAGCTGAACGAAGCTGAAACACAAAACTAAATTACTCATGTAAAACTTCTGTGTGTCCAGAGTTGCATACTTGCTTGCTATGTAGTAGGTGAAATTTAGTATGAGAGGCGATCAGTATGTTCAGATCCTCAGCATGGGTGAAACAGTAGACGAACAGTACCCAGATGACATTCTGCAAAATTCTTAAGTGTGCAACCGACAGATGCTACACTATCTCCAGACCAATGGACCAGAGATGAACATTGCTTGCTCAGAAATTTGTCGATAGAGAGAAAGTGCCATCTCTGCAAATTTAAGTAGAAAACAACTGCTTACATAAGTTGACTCAAATATGTATCCCCTAGATCATTTTTATACTTTCATGGGGTTCAAACATAACTGGTAAAACATCCAAGTTGAGGAATTTTGCAACATGGTGACTGCAGTGCATAGATACTGTACTCATCCTTACAAACAGTAAATATTACATTAACGGCCCACTAGTAGGCTTCTGACAAAATTCAGTACCTATAGTGCAAGTATGCGGTTTTGGATGCATTCCAACAACAAGTTGCCCAGCACAACAACTGTGGAGCTCTGGCTAATCAGAACCATGAATCCAACAATAGAACACCAGTTAACCAGGAGCAGAAATGCAACACACCATTCGACAACAACTATGGATCCTGAAACAAGAGCCACTAAGTCAGTGATCACTCTGGGAACTCTGAGGAAGACCTCAGGAGAAACACTAACATACTAAACCAAGGACTACAAACAAGACACTGAATCAAAAGGCCTACACTCTAAGAGCAATGATGACAACTGTGCAGTGAATAATGTGCTGTTTAAATAACATTAAGAGCTAATTGCCAATGGCTTAGACACTGTAGGGGCAATTACCTGATTAACAATCATGAACAGGTATCAATTTTTTCCACATGTAAACTCCATTTGAACATTACACACTCATTGGTTTTATCTTGTTTGTTGTTCGCCTTAACTCAATCTAAGTTGAGTTCTTCTAACTGTTTTATGGATGAGCCATCAGTGACAGTGTCGCAATAACTCCATCAAGTCCCTGTTAAGGTCTAATGCAAATTCTTCTGAAAATCCACCTACCTGAGTAGACATTTATACTTGCTGCAAATGCATTCTTTACACCCTTATGTTTGTATGCATCTGGTTTATTTGTCAGAAAATAAATAGCCAGCAGTCATGAGCTCTCTATCTAAGCGTAACTCTATGCATGACATATAGCGAGTAAGTCATTACTATGCATTTTTATGTTTTTCAAAATCACGCTGCAGTGGATGGTATCAAAAAATAAAAAAGTCTTCAAAAGCCGTGTTACAGGTCTTAATGCTCTTAATATGAAATTGCTTATGATTATCCCAGTGTTGAACATGCCCAGCCAGTGTTGATAATGCTCAGCCAGTGTTGATAATGCCCAGCCAGTGTTGATAATGCTCAGCCAGTGTTGATAATGCCCAGCCAGTGTTGATAATGCCCATTAATAAATAATTATTCAGAGTGTTTCCTCCACTA
>JAODJW010000106.1:24566640-24579993 GCA_026777045.1 Hyperopisus bebe | reverse complement strand
CATGTCCTACAGGGAGGAGGCCCCGGGGCAGACCCAGGACTCGCTGGAGGGATTATATCTCTCGGCTGGCCTGGGAAAGCCTCGGCGTCCCCCCCTGAGGAGCTGGTGGAGGTAGCTGGGGAGAGGGAGGTCTGGGTATCTCTCGACCCGAACCCCGGACAAGCGGAAGATGATGGATGGATGGATATTGTCTAGCATTCCACTCACTCGAATTTAAGGCAAATTGTATTCATTTTCTTTCTCTCTTTTTCTTTAAGGTCAGTATTTTTAAAGGAATATTTCAGAATATCAATCTGTTTAAGGTACGGTAATTGATGATTATTTTCTACTCAGTATTTTTTCAGCTTTTACCTCAAATTCTCGTACTATGATTTTCCTTAAGAGCAAATAGCTTATATTGTCTATTGTCACAATGTGTTTTATTCATAACATTATGCTTTAAATGAGTGGAATTGTAGGCCTTTATCTCAAAGGCAGAGGAGAAATACTTTGATCCAATGACCTGAATTTCAAAAACAGCTTAAAGGTGACTTGCAGTGAAGAATGTGGATTTGTAAACAAAAAACTTTACAGAGCATAAACTACCCAGGAAGAAAATTTATGCCAATGACAAAAAAATCAGCTGAAAATATTTTATGCATATCTTTTTATGGAGAGAAATTCTATGTTTGCAAAAGAAACACCCCAGGCTATGAAAAATGATTTATGGGAATGGAATTCGCCTGGGAGATGAATCAGCTGGACCATCTCTTTGCTGAGCGCACATACAGCGACGTTCAGCTGTGGGGGTTCTTACTTAAATTCAATGTCTGGAAATTATATCTCACTTATAAGAAGGTAGTTCTGAATGTCAGATTTTGTTCTGATTTTTTTCCTCAGTAGTTCTATCTTCTGTGAGTCACCTACTCTCCTCTGCGGGTCCACATTGTTTTCTCTGATCCAGTCCCATATCTCAATTCTCGGGTTTCCTCCTCATACGCTTGCCACTGGTGTGCTGTTTGCACATTGCTCAGTGGTTTTCTGTTCACACACTACCTACCTGCTTTGTGTTCACGGACTTCCCTCTGGGTTCCTGTTTACACACTCGCAAAACACCACTCACTGTCCACACACAAAAACACCATTAGATTTGCCCAAACAGACAAAGACACACACAACCATATGCTGGTTTTGACCTTGTTTCCGATGATACGGCACCAGTCTGTGAGATCAGGAAGTATCTCGCACACCTCTCCATTCATACAGGGCTGCATGTAGCTTTTGCAGAACGATGGAGGCTGTGCATGAGGCAGCAGGGGGGAGCAGGGGTCAGCTATGACCCGTGCCTTATACTGACAGGTGGGACACACAGGTGAGTGCTAACACAGCTCTGCTCCAATGGATCACACCTGCCATCGGCTGACTGCTAAATTATTTAATTCTAGCACGTGACAAGCGCTAGTCTAGAAGTACAAGAGCATGCTAATGCACTTTAACGTTTTAACCACATTTCAAGATGGTGAAGCACGCTGGCGGCTGATGAAACTGAGTCATTATCAAAGCCTTTATGGTCACAGATGAGAGCTGGTCTGACTCCATGTCATTCACCTCAAGAAGATTCAAACAGTGCCTACAAGAACTAGATTTCTACATTTTCTGGGGGGAAAAAAATATTTTAACTAACACATGGATATGAGCCTACATTTAAAGATACGCAGTCATTGATTTTTTAATATCTGGCAAAGATGAAACAGAAACGCAATTAGTGCCATCAACACCCTCTGAAAGTCAGTAGTCACCTGACTTTCATAACTTAAGAGTTTATAGCATTTGCATCCATTTATCCATCAATCTTCCACGCGCTTGTCCTGAATGCTGTATATCTGTTGTTAACAATTGACCATCATGCCATGAATAGCTAAATTCATGAAAAAACCTCCTTAAGGGCCAATTGTTACCGATACTTCTCACAGATATAACATTTTAGAGCAAATTGAACCCCCTTTGAGAGTAGAACTGATGTGTAACATTGGCATAGTAGAAGTGATGGTTGTTCCAATTTTTAATTGATTAATAGCTTGTCTCACGCTTTGTTGCGTTATTATTGTATCACTGCTGTCTATTATTTAGTCTCATTCCACAGCACATCACGAACTAACAGAATTATCGTCATCATCATCTTCATCATCACCACTGTCTAAATGTAACTTTACGTCGTATCCATAGAAACCAACTAAGTCCAGAGGCCGATACCGCACCTCTCTCTCTGACCAGAAGCCCACACAAACCATCTGCACAGTACACAAAGTGATGCAGGAAAGGACGTTGTGAAAGAAAAAGGTTCTTACAAGTTGTCATTGCCTGTCATCTAAACAGACCAAACTACAAACTCTGAAAAGAATATTACTGTGACTGAAGAAGGAAAACTCACATTCAGACGATTACATACGAGATCACTCCTGTCTTCAGCAAGACCCCGGACCTCACTACCAGAGTTATCATCCATATTTAATTGTGAGAAAATATTAAAGCTCTGGTCCCAAAATTTGAAGGAGGGAAGGAAACGGTAACGAGAAGAAGGAGAAGAGCAGAGAAAATAATTGTTAGAAAAACCAATAAACCTCAAGTTGAAGCACAGTGTGAGGTATCCCGATGGATTCCAGAGGCCCAAACCATATTATATGTAACATTGCGTGAAGAAATTCTCGCTGCATTAAGTATTTCATCATGCCAGGTGTCAGCCCATCCCATGAAGTTAAATCTCTAACTATGCTGTTGAAATAATACTCATACCCACTCACACACTCTGCTCCAGTCCCCCACACCTTGTCTTTTCAAAATTTATAGTCATCAAAATTTGAGAAGGGGGGAAAAAATCAACCAAAGGAGCACTTATGATGTTGCTGATCTCTGCTGTTCCAGTGTGAGATGTGAAGCCATGAGAAGTGTGAATAGTAAACGATATAGATATTACTGAAAACTAGGAGCGTATCGATTACATGTATTACCTGAGCGGTGATAATAAACCTGTCACTTGTGATACAGTGAAGTCCACCATTGCTCTTTGAGCACAAAGAGGTGCTGGGGGCATTTCTAAGTGGGACAATGAGATGTGTAAAGGGCCAGCTTTCCTTCACAAGCTATCTGTGCAAGTTTCAGGCAGATCAGCTACAGCTGCTAGCACAAATTGTCTTCAGCAGGAAGTTGGGTAACTTAAGAGAAACGGTCACTGGTCCATAATGAGTTAGTCTGCGGGGAGTCAGGATAGTGTGCTGTTTGCCGCTGTTATTTTTTACACTGCCAGCTACATATTTGCATTTTTTCTGTATTCTTCATTTTGTCTAAATTGATACTGCCCCCTAATGGCTAATAATTTCACTTCAACTTCTCTCATGGAGAAACTGATGACAATTTTCTGCAGCAGGGTTTCAAATCAGATGAGTCTTGGTTTCATTTAATTTCTTTGAAAAGATTGTGGCTTAAAAGCATGGAATTTCTATGTAATAATGTTAGCAGAAAACTATAACGTACACGAGAAATATTTTACTTGCAGATGTGTAGTCTTTTCAATTAATATCCATATATGCTCATGTGCAGTAGTGATGTTATCACAAAACGTCAAGGCTGTGAGTTTTGTCCGTGTGGAGTTGCCTGTTCTTTAAGGTCTCCGAGACATGATGTTCAGATGAATGGGACAATGTGTGGCTCAGCAAGGTGGGAATGCTGGGGTGCTGGACACTGGCCGACCCTGTGCTGTCATCACCAAGTCTGTGTCTCAGGGGGAGTAAGAAGGGGGAGAGGCAAAAACACATCTTCACCACAGAGACAAAAAAAGTCTCTATTATATATACATTTCTTCTGGGTCTGGCTCCAGTTTTCCCCCACAGTCCAAAAACATGCTAAGGTGAATTGGAGTTACCCAATTGCCTATAGTTGAGCGTGTTTGACTGCGCCTTGCAGTGGGTTGGTGCCCCATCCTGGATTGTTCCTTGCTTGGTACCAAAAAGCTCTGGACCCCCTGCAACCCTAAATAGGTCAAGTGTTTACAAAAAATGGATGGAGTCTGCACAGGGAAGTATCTACTGTTTCCAGTCTAACTCTAAACAGAGAGCACTCAGACCAAATACTGAGCATGCTCTATTTTTCAAACAGTCCATATCTTAACTCGAGATTAATCTGGACAGAAACTATTCATGGGAAGAGAAGATGCAAGCAAAACATGCGCTCGCCTAATGATTCTGCACACAGTGTTTTTCTGAATAAGTGTTATTCATAAAGGATTGACATTTTCATCTAGAATAGTAGTATAACAGAAAACATTCATTATGCGGAAGTCTTAACATGTAATATTAAGGTAAAACAATTTCCTTCAGCTTGAGTGCTCTGCTGGGCTTTAAATATTAAAAGACACATATGACTTTTCAGTTGCTGTGAAGCAAATTGATTGCTGAGGTGGGGAATGTTATGCAGATCACTTGAGTCACATTTTTCTATAGCTGAACATGAATAGTTTGTTATGGAATCAGCTCCATATATAGTCCCTCTTTGCTATGGAAATGCACTACATACAGGTACATGTGTCTGCTTGAGGCACACTGGGACAATACTGGGACAGAACAAAGTGAAGTAGAAGGCCACAGGATAGTACCTTAAAAAGTGAATCAAAGAAATAAGGCTTAAGGAATCCTAGAGGTACAACAATGCAAGCTTGGATAAACACAAACGTTCATTCACAGAAACACACAAATCTTGCAACGGGGTTAGAATACTGGGGGTAGAGGAAGCTCTATTGTAAAACAGAAGTGCTGACAAGGTCTTTGACGTTTTCAGTTTTAAATGCAGCGTTTTAGGACAACAGAGCTCCAGAAAACAACTTTTTAAATCCCTTTATGATTTAAAATTAGATTACAATGGAATTCCTGACCCTTCTCAGCAAAGGAGCTGAATTTATTTGGTATTTGCAGAAATATGAGAACATTGGAAATGCTTCTTTTCACATATCCCCTCTTCTCTCAAGACACGGCTAAGAGCAAAGTTGGGGGTCTGATCACAGGGTCAACCATTTGTCTGAGACCCTGTGAGTATGTTGCCAGGTTATGGCTCTTGCTCAAGGGCCTAATCGGGCAACAATGAGATTCAAACTGGCAAGCTTCCACTCATAAACACTAAGGCCTCACCCACTGAGCTACACACCACACTCCAAAGCCCATACATGAGTCCTATTGCTATTATAAACTTTTTCAAAAAGTTACAAACAGAAGTATTAATCCACCAAGACTAGGTGAAAATAATCCCTTGAACAAACTTTTTGTCAAAATGAATGGAGGTGAGCCAATAACTGAGGAAACCAGGGAATATGTGTATGATCATGTGGTATAGTGAACAGGTGCCCATTCAATCGAGTAAGTTAAAGTTGATGCCAAAAGTTCCGGAACCCCATGAGTGCTACGATCCCTCATTAGTAACTCACACAGTCCATTAATACTGTTTACTCCTCTGAGAGCCCCCTGGCTGCTGTAACTTGCCTGCCCTCCCCAGTGGCTCCGCTGGCTGCTAATGATGTTTTAATAGCTGTGTCAACAACTATGATTTCAGAGGGTGGCAGTAAAGCTGGTGTCTACCCCCGCTAAAGCAGGCGCATGTGCATTAATAAGACTGTTTTTGTTTTGTTTTTTTTTTTATCACACTCACTTTGCTTTAAAGTCTTCCGGGATGAAGATCTTATAGTGCATCAGTTAATCTGGATTAATTTCTTGCCAGTGTAATTAGCATTTAGTCCACTTGATTGGCATTTGAGAAAAAAGCCTCAAACAAACAAAAAGAACCACAAAAACAAAATGCCCTTTCAATTACCTGGCAAGGAATACTGTGCTGCTTCAATTCAAATTAAAATAATTGAAACAAGTTTCCCTTAAATTGAACGCTCGACTGCCTCATATCTTAAATGACGTAATTGTATGAAGGCTTGCGTATATGTAACTATATAGCTTGGAATTTTCAAGATTTGTTAGGTTAATCTGTGGAAAACTGGTATTACAAGAGACAAAATCTACAACTTATATTGGCCAACAGTGATATAGCAGCTTATATTAGGCAGTAGTGACCAGGTCATCTGAGAACGATCACCATGGTGACAACAGCAATGACATCATTTCTAGCTCCACAGGCAATTGTAAACCACTTTTGCACCATAGTAAGAAAATATTGGACAGACACACCAGAGCAAATGATGATATAGTGCTGAAGATGGGCCTTTGTGCTCAATAAGCACTCAATACACTGGTGAAGCAGAGCTAAGAATTCTTTGAAGTACGACTTGTCATTTGTCACATGACGGGATGTCTGCTTGCCAATATCCCTGTAGCAGAAAAGAAAGGATCACTATTTGAATGTGTAATACACCGATCAGCCATAACCTTAAAACCCCCAGCTTAATATTGTTTAGGTCCTCCTCGTGCCACCAAAACAACTGGAGGCATGGGCTCCACAAGACCTCTGAAGGTCTCCTGTGGTATCTGGCACCAAGACATTAGCAGCAGATCCTTTAAGTCCTGTAAGTTGCAAGGTGGGGCCTCCTTAGATTGGACTTCTTTGTCCAGCACATCCCACAGATGCTCAATCGGATTGAGATCTGGGGAAATAAGAGGCCAAGTCAACACCTTGAACTCTTTTTCATGTTCCTCAAACCATTCCTGAATCATTTTTTTTTCAGTGTGGCAGGGAGCATTATCCTGCTGAATGAGGCCACTGCTGTCAGAGAATTCTGGTGCCATAAAGAGATATATTTAGTCTGCAACAATGTTCAGGTAAGTGGTATGTGTCATAGTAACATGCACATGAATACCAGGACCTAGGATTTCCCAGCAGAATATTGCACAGAACACCCCACTGCCTCTGCTGGCTTGCCCTCTCCCAATAGTGCATCTTGGTGCCCTCACTTTCCCAGGTAAATGATGCATATGCTCCTGTCCATCCACATAACGTAACAGAAAACGTGATTCATCAGACCAGGCCACCTTCTCCCATTGCTCCATGGTCCAGTTCAACGGTGGACAGGGGTCAGCATGGGCACTCTGACCACTCTGCAGGTAACAGCCCCATATGCAGAAGACTGCAATGCACTGTGTGTTCTGACACCTTTCTGTCATGGCCGGCATTAACCTTTGTCAGCAGTTAGTGCTACAGTAGCTGTCCTCTGAGACTGGAGCAGACGAGCAATGGCAGCCTTTGCCCCCCACGTGCATCAGTGAGCGTTGGCCGCCCATTACCCTTTCCTTAGAGAAGTTTTGGTACTGACCACTGCATACTGGGAGCACCCCACAGGACCAGCCATTTTGGAGATGCTCTGACCCAGTCGTGTAGCGATAGATAGATAGATGATGATAGATAGACAGATAGATAGATAGATAGATAGATAGATAGATAGATAGATAGATGATAGATAGATAGATAGATAGATAGATAGATAGATAGATAGATAGCAGTACTACTCTGAGAATTCCTTTTGTATCCGAGCAAAATGTGTATCATAACTGAAATAACCCTAATGGAATCAAATCAGGACTTTGTGGATTGGTATTTAATCAGGGAATCAGTGGCAATACCCAGCTCTAATAAAGAGATATATAATGTGAAAAACAGACAGCACCTTCACATTCTCAGTGTGCTTTTCAAAGATCTATTCTCTGTCTCTTTAAGGAAGAATAGAAGTCTTTAAAGGTCTTTTCAAAATTCACACTTTTGTTAAGATGTGAAGGAGTACAGTATCAAACTGTGCATGTTTCAACATTTCACCATTTTATCAGCTATCCTAAGGACATGAATCAAAAATGTCAGTGGTCCGATTCCCCTGAGCAAGGTGCTTTCCATGAACTGCAGTAAAATATCCATTTAATTATCAATTAAGATCAGAGAAGTGTTCATGGCTTTGCATAAAAGCATTGACTGAATGCAACTAAATACATGTTCAGATTTGGGTTGGGTTGGGTTTGGATTGATGTTCAAAGTGTCCGTGGCTTGCCATGGTGCCCATATATTCCTAAACTTTTGTGATATTCTTTGAAATAATTCCATTACATTTTGTCACCATATATTCATCCTCCATGCTACTTATTTAATACACAATTAGAGTGAACCTAGAACATACAGAAATCCCAGCAAACAAGGCAGGAGATGTCCTGGATGGAGTGTCAGTCCCTTGCATTCTCACTCACAATCATTCAGTTGTTGTAATATAAATACACCAATGTACCTAACCACACATTTTTTGGAATGTGAGTGTTCCAGAAAGACATACTTTCAAATATGAGGAGAACATATTCCACACGCAGCATAGAGTGGGATTCAATCCCTCAGCCGTGGAGCTATGAGGTCAGAGCATTAATTTTAATAACCATTGTTCAGAACAGTCTGCAAGATTTCCAGTTGATCATCTGTTTAGCTTTTGTTGATAAATTGCAATTGTTAGCGATAAGCTATTGGCTGGTTGTTAGCGTCTGTGTGCCACTGAAGTGAGCTTCACATGCTATTGCTGCCCTGAGTGGCCCCAGTGTAAACTGCAGCCCCCCACCGCAGTCGCACCACAGGCAGACAAAGAAGGGGCTGCTTCCCTAAGACATAATGAGGTCACTGGGGGAAAGACGCAGAGCTGAGGAACTGGGAAGCAGTATCTCTGTCATTCTCCTGCTGCCTTTCTCCTTTCAGGCACTCCTGCACCGGTTTCACCCTGTTCCAGTCACTCTCCGGCTGCCAGAAAGTGCCAGGTAACGACAGGCAGCATACAGTATAATCTCTCACGAGCTTACACCTTCAAAATAAGTTAATAAGGAGTGCCTAGTGTTTCTGGTATACAGTCAATTTATGAAGTGGAATATAAGATGACAAAAATAAACTTGACAAATCTGATGGCAACATGTCATGAAATATTAATAGAAGTGTTTACTCTATACACAGAAAACAAATGCATTTGCTTATTTATTTATATAGCATGGAGTATGCTATAAAATGCTTCCTTATCCACCAGGGACTCCTCGGCAGGCACCTAGTTTCCAATACCAACTTGGCCTCCATCTGATCTAGTGTACTGCATTTTAACTGGAACAGGAAGTTTTTGGAGAGAGGGACTGTGAGGAAAGAGCCAAACCTGGTGCGGCAGAACAAAACTGTCCCTGTCATGGATCACTTCGCTGGCTGCTGGCCTCGTGGGGCAGCGTGTCCCTCACGCATCATCAGCTAGTGTGACGTTTGCCCACCAAAGGAACCTGAACCAGTAGACCAACACAGATCTAACAGGTCACTCACATAGCTGATTGGAGCTTCCACTGGCTACCTCAAACGTATGAGACCTGGAAGTAACAACTGCAGGTAACAATAAAATGCATGCAGTAATCAACATATACTTCTGAATATACTGTAAGCACACAATATCACACATCACAAACTGGAATGCAGTGAGATGCAGTAAATGAAAAAACAACCTATATCAACAGTATTTGGGTTGGCACAATGGCACAGTGGTTAGCACAGTTGCCTCACATTTGTGAGACCAGTGGCCTGTACTACAAGGTTCAAGGTTGCTTTTATTGTCATTTCAACAATATACAGTACGTGGTACAGTACAAAGTGAAATGAAATAACGTTCCCCGGGACCATGGTGCTACATAAAAGGACTGGGACAATACAAAAAAACGTAAATTGCACGTATGTAAGGTAAAGTGTACGTGTGCGGACGTGCAAAAACAGCAGGTAAACAAACACGAGACAAGTGCAACAGTGTGTGTGTGTGTGTGTGTCAGTCCAGTCTCTGCGTGTTTAGAAGCCTGATGGCTTGCGGGAAGAAGCTGTTGCAGAGTCTGGTAGTGAGGGCCCGAATGCTTCGGTACCTCTTAGCAGATGGCAGGAGGGTGAAGAGTTTGTGTGAGGGGTGCGTGGGGTCTTCCACAACGCTGGTGGCTTTGCAGATGCAGCGTGTTTGATGAATGTCGGTTATGGAGGGGAAAGAGACGCCGATGATCTTCCCAGCCATTCTCACTATCCGTAGGGTCTTGCAGTCTGTTACAGTGCAATTCCCATACCAGACAGTGATACAGCTGCTCGGGATACGAAGCGGGGTTACTGGCTTGTCGGGGTAACTTGTCGGATTTAAGGTAGTCTGGGCAAAATGTAAGTGAAAGAATATGGAGTCCATTTAAACTGTAGTACCTTAAATCTGACAAGCTACCCCGATAAACCAGTAACCACAGGCCGCAGGGTTCTTGTCTCCACCCTGTTGTCTGGGTGCTTCAGGTTCCCCCAACACAGTCTGAAAACATGTTGAGGTTAATCGAAGCTGCCACCCTGTAGGTATGTGAATGTGCCTTATGATGGGATGGTGCCCCATTCTGGGTTGTTCCTTGCCTTCCACCTGTAACCTCCAGGGTAGGCTCTGGATCCCCCATGACCCTATACAGGACGAGCCGTTACAGAAAATGGATCGATATAGAGTGTTGTCTTAGGCAATCAAAGAAAATGATCACCATGCTGGTATAAAACAGGGTTCCCCACTTCTAGAAGGCCAGTATCCAACACGGATTTACCCTCTCAGATACACCTTAATTAGCTAATTACCAGGTTCAGTGTTTTTCAACAGGGAAATCTGTGTTGGATTCTGGCCCTCCAGGACTGAAATGGGACATACCCCAATTTACCCCAGTATGAAACTATAATTCATGTTTGCCGAGATCCATCTCTGCAAGTACCGTCATGTCCCCATTTGGCCAGGAGATGTCGCTGGTCATCCAATGTGCTCCTAATTATACCCAATCTAGTGTCTCAGTCAAACACCTGTCTTATTACATATGTATATAAGTACCTACCTATGCCCTGTCTCTGTCAGTCAATGTTAGTGCTGTGTGTTTGTTACTCGGTGTGGTTTTGGATCACTGTTAGTGTATTGTGATTATGTTTCCTTTGTGCCTCCTTCAATGTTTAGTTTCAGGCCTTGTAAAATTCCGAATCATGTACTTGACTTTATTTTGACCTCTTGTGGTCCTTTTGTTTCTAGCGAGTTATTATACTTGGCATACAATAAAGTCTCTTGGGTGTAAGAACGCCACTCTTTGGATCATCCCTCTATCTAGGCATGACATAATGACCAACCACACACAGTGATCCAGCAGCATTCCCTCCTGCTTCAGTCTCAAAAGTTCCATGGCCCCGAAGACCTCATCCCTAATTAGGAGACACGTCCATTCAAGGGTCACTGAAGGTGGTGACCCATCTGAGAAGGGTAGGAGACTGATGCAGAAAGCACTCTCTTCTCAGTCAGACTGCAAAGAGAAAAATGATGCTCCACTTGACATACTCAACCTGGTGAAATCCTCAACCCACTGAAAACCCCCCTGAGAGCCTCACTCATACCAAACCCTGGAGGCGAAGTGGGAAGACAGGACCTGGAGCTCCCAATTTAAAAGAGACAGCAGTTCCCAAAGAGGTCATGTCACCAACTCCAGGCCCCGAGGAGGCCGTTTTCCCTGTGCCTTCAGTGCACGGCCCAGACGAAGCCACTTCCCATCTTCTCCGCAGTGTCTCCAGTGTCCATCTCGCCAAACTCTGGTTCGCCAGCACCTGTCTCACCAACAGCTGGCTTGCCAGGACCTGATTTCCCGATTTCTTTGCCAGCGCTTGACCCCTTTTGCTGCTTCGCTGGCACCCTTCCTGCTGCTGCCATATCCAATCGTGGATTTGTCAGCAGCCCCAGTCACACCAGCCCCAAAAGATACCCCATCAGATGATTTGAAGTGGTGTCTGATGGGCATCATTTTGAGTCTGACCCCAATGTATCTACATCCAGCCCACATCTGCCACTGTCAGAGATGGTTAGGTTGGCTAGCTGTGTCGCAGTGGAGTCACCGGGAACATAGACTTCGTCCATGCCACCTAGGTGCCCTGCGGGTGAGATCCCCGCAAACCCACCGGCCCTTCACAGAACCCCAGTATGCCGGTGGTTTCAGTTCTGCTCAAATATCAATATCCCCTAGTCTGCTGTTAGGCCCCGCACCTCCTTCATCTGTTCCCTGGTCTCCAACCCATGTTCCCTTTGTGTTTCAGGTCTTTCCCTACCTATGTCAACCATAGACTCTGTTTCCTTCCTGTAGTGGTGTTCCCCTGACTCGTCCAGTCAATGTTCCGCATTGCCCAAGTCCCCAAATCTTGTTTCCCGTGGTGTTCCCTGTTCTGTTGGCCTTGACCCAGTTTCTTGTGTTCCTTCTATCTGTTCAGCTTCCCCTTTGGATGCATGTTCTGACTTGTTCTAAAGGTCTCATTAAATTCTCGTGTCTTTTTGCCCTAGTCCCAGTCCTATGTGCCCAGTCCAGTCTAGTGTCTTATTTTGGTCCTGGGGATACCCCCTGTGCGTCAGGAGTGGGGAGAGCTGTCATAATTCATCTCTGCAAGTCCCGTCATGTCATGTCCCTGTTTGTCAAGCAGATGTCGCTGGCCAACCTGCGTACCAATTATTTTGGTTTTGTGCATTTCCACTGCAAAAAAATGACCCTGGGCCAGGAAAAATGGTTCTAGAACAGTACCACAGAAAAGCTAGTCTCAGAGTTTGGAACCGTAACGTTAGCATCCAAAACTTCCGCATAGCTGAAAAATTTGACTGATAACTGATAAAGTTTTGTCTAATATCGCCAGTGCTGGCAACATCTTGCAGCATTTATTAGTGGAGTAACGTTATAATTTTTTATTCAGCGGAAAACAAAAAATCGATCTGCTAGCCAGATTTAATAATAAATTACAAATTTGTCGCAGGTCGAATAATAAAATATTGTAGTGCTCTAGTAGTGAAGAGATCATGAGGCAGCCAACAAAGATTTAGCAGACTCTTTTATTGTGTGGTAAAACGACGAGCGAGAATAAACTCACTTACACAGACTAGGGAGAAATATAGCCTTTACAGTGACAAAAGTTGATACAGGCAATAGAGACAGAGTGCAATGAGTCATACTCTGACAACTATGAGACTTTGGTCTCCCTTAAGGCTATTTTCTTTGGTTTGGCAGCTTATAAAAACTTAAAATCTGAAACATCAAAATATTAAAAAAAAAAAAAAAAAGAAAAAAAAACAGAATACATACAAACCTTTACTTTACTCTCACTTCCACTTACGTAACATTCCTGTTACGTTATTTTTTGAAAACAGTGGAAATGCGGGCAGGTTCTCAAAAGGCACCAAGCAAGAATCAGCCCAGCACCAGCACCAGTGTTCATAGGTACAAGTTATCAGTAAATTGTTGGCTAACCGAAGAAATCCTTGTTGTATCGTTACACTTCCTACCCAGATTTATAACATTTTCTTCTCTGCACTGCCACTGGAGAACCATTCCAAATTTTGTT
>JAODJW010000106.1:24532398-24543916 GCA_026777045.1 Hyperopisus bebe | reverse complement strand
TATATGAATGTCTGTTTATGACGTATATATCAGTTCAGCTTTATTTAAAAGCGTATGTGGTGAAGATGCGCTAAAACATAAACTAGTATGATTTACAGGATGTTATATACTATTATATATTTCCTGAGGATCAATTTGGTCATTGCCCAGTACTGCTATAATGCAGTTCATTTCCGCATATTTCTGTGAGTTACTGGAGCTATATTGGTGGTGCTGGATTCAGCTTATTCAAGTCGCTGACTTGAGAGCAGAGGTGCTAACCTCATCAGTGCTTGTTTTCCAGATCATCAGACTGAACAGCACAGACGTTTTAAGTGGGGGTGGGGGAACTGTCAATCAGTACTACTAGGATAAAGTGGGAAACTAGGAAAAACTCGAGGAGGACAGCAAATAAAATGGTAATTTATTTTTGTCCTCATCTGTGACCATTTCTATACATTGGGAGAGTGTGCAGGTAGTCCTGAGCACCAGTGCCCTACAGAAACTGTATAATTGGTGCAGGATCTGGGCCACAAGGCCACAGAAATAGGCTTGGGTCCTCCAGAGAGACCAGTCTGTACCAGTTCAGTCTAACCGGGCTGGGTCAGTGCAACATTACTGACTTTAAGGGAACGCCTAGCATCCTGCCCCCAGAGCCCCTCTTCTTAATGCAGCTGTTATTTAATTCCATGTTTGAAGGTGTAATTATGGGAAATGTTTTGCTATCATCTTGTCAGCCTTTGAAATAGTATTTGATTTTGAGGTCTGAACGTTTTTCAGTTACCCTAAATCGACGATTCTCCAGTGTCCGAAGCTTCACTAGTTTCTTCAGGTTCTGCAGCTAACAACTTGGAGGACACGGGAATGTGTTTTTGTTGATTACCAAATAAACAAGATTTCTGGTTGCTTCTATTGTCGTTTTACATGGACAATTAATATTTAGCTTCCTTGTTTGGTACAGGTTTTGTATATATCCCTGCTTTACCATATACAGTGTATAATTGAAATCAGGTGTTCATATGTAAAGGATCGAGGGAAACTGTAATGGAAATGTGAGTCCTCAGTGGTTTCAACTTGGCTAACTTGGAAAATATGTTTTGCGTGAGTCATCCAGTGTGATCCTCTCTGCTGTTGGAGAGGCGGCGTTCTTGGTCCCCCTCATTTCATCCCAGTCTGGAAATTTTGAATGTTCTTCCCTAAGTATAGCCCAGTAGCGCCAGCCCAGCATGTTGCTCTCGTGACTCACTGCTGATGTTTCAACACTGTGTTGCTCCCTTCAGCAGGAAAAGAGCAGGTGTGCCTTTGGGGGGCGATGTCACCTAGAAACACTTCCAGTTAATTGTGATCTACAGCCATATAGTTAGTAATATGAAAATAATGAAATTGGGATCAAAAGTTTAAATGCCCTAGAATATTCATAGTTTTATTTGCATAATGTACTATAAATACTGTTGAACAATTGACCAAAGAGAGCTGTATTTCTTCTGGCTTTTATGCATAAAGTAACGTACTTTTTAGTCTCATTTTACACATCAGTAACGCACCCAATCAGCATGTGCCTGCTGGAGCCATTTCCAGGTGGTACAAACCACAAGGCTGGGGTATACCCTGGATGGGCTTGCATTAGTAATGTCAAAATTTAAACTGTGATTAAAATTATTTTTAGAAGGCGGTGTTTAAACATTATTTACCACTAGGTGGTGGCAGCTGGCTTGGTAAAACGGGGAATATGAAGCTGAATGCATGAGCTACGTCTTAATCTGTTATCACCCTGCAGGTTTTTGAACCCCATCGGCATGGTGCTGGGTGGGGCAGTGGTCTCTCTGGTGTTCGTGGGCTCAGTGTGGGCAGCGGAAAACAAGTCTGTCGTGAAGAACTTCAAGAAGAAAAATCCCATGCTGTTTGTCATCGGCGTGCTAGGAGCCAGTTACATGCTCCTGTCCCTGTGTGAGGGAGTGATGGTCTTCGTCTTTGGCATCACTTTCCCACTGCTAAGTAAGTGTGTTCCTCCGTCAGCAGTTAAACTATAAACTTGGCCAGTGGCGGCATCTCCTGCTTTTAAAGAGTCTTCGTAAAACGTTGACGGCGTTTGGACGCACCGTGACACAAAGTGCCTTCTAAAGCCCGTCATGGCATGGGGCGGGCAGAGCTGGAATGAAGGATTAAGCTTAGGGTGAGTGGCACAGCAGGCAGTGCCCCAAAGCCCTTCTCTGTGCCACTCAGATCATGTGAGGCAGTTGCCAGGGAAAAAGATCTTGTAAACACAGGGTGCCCAGAAGGAAAACATTCCCAGCTTGATCAGGGTGGATAGCAGAAAGTACATACTTCAGTTTTCACACCTTTCAGTTTAGAGACAGTTGCTATCCATCTTGCATTGTGGATAATAAACATAATTACATACTGCGGTGATGAATCTGATTAGATCTCTGTTTGAAATCTATAGATGGACTTCCTGTTATTTAGAAAATAGAAAGTCGTACATTTTGTATGCATATGTATACATACATACATACGTAGTGTACTTCTGCATGATTTTGTGAGAGATCTAGTTAATTTTGGATAAATTCTTGACAGTCTTGGTGTTTTATTATTGTATTGATATTTTGAGGGGGGGGGGGTCTCATCTCAGACTAAACTGGCTCTCCCTGCCCTTTCGCACAGTAATCCTAGCCCATGCTTCGCTTCGCCTGAGGAACATGAAGAACAAGCTGGAGAACAGAATAGAGGGAGTAGGCCTGAAGAAGACCCCCATGGGAATCATCCTGGATGCTCTGGACCAGCAAGAAGAGAGGATCAACAAGATCCAGGACTACCTGGAGACAAAGCTAAACCGGTGATGTGGACGTTGAGGCCGATGGGTTGTATCAGGAAGTCAACCCTCACTCACTGCGTCTCTGCTGCGTTTTACAAAAGCTAACCTAGTGGACCGTTTCGGAATTAAATGTAAACCCCGCAAAACCAAAATATATTAACATTCTATGTATTTGCATAAAAAGTCATGGTTATGCAGATGTGGTCAAGAAAGTTACATATTGCAGTGGAAGGAATTTAACTAAATTTAAAACAGGCGGAAGTTGGTGTCCGTTAGTTTTAAACCCGACGGAAGTTTGTTTTGCGCATATTCTGAATGCCAGATGCTGCATTCCTCTTAGAAGTTGGGTATATATTTGCTTTATTAAGCTTTTGGGTGGCACTGGAATTTGTGGTTGTTTATTTCTTTTCTTTATATCAGTTTTTCCCAATGTAACATGCTGACATGGTAACATGCTAACATATTCTATGACTTGGGATGGGCTTAGAATAGTTGGCACAGACACGGTGCTGTATTGCTCTGGCTGATAATTTGCCAGCCGTGGCTGTTTACTGCACTCCCACCCTGTCAGATGTATGATTGAATTAGACCCACATTGTCCGTTAATCAAATCTGGGCACAAATTGATGTTTACATTTTTTGTTTTGATCTATGATTCATCAGTCAACATCCTGCCTTTTCTTATGTTAATGATGAGTTTTTAATGTATTTGTTAGAAATTAGCAATAAGTTCCTCCATTATCTTCACATCCGAAGGAAAAGCTACAACTAGCCTATGGCTGTGCAGTTTGTGAGAATTAATGGACAACTGCCAGATCAGTTTGTACATGGAGCGTGTGTGGCAATCTGGTTGTTTTGCTTGTTGTATCAGACTTTGTATTGCAGATTCTTTGAGCACACAAAGCCATGTAAAGTATGCAAAGAATTATATGCATCTGTATTTTTTATTTTTTTTTTGGTGGGGAAGAGGGCTAACTGCTCAAATGCCAGTAAGGTTATGTAACAGAGTCCCTTTGTAGAGCATTGACCTGTGATGATGCAGTCCCTTGCACTTTTAAAGGCTTTCATGAATATCAATGCATAGCATGTTGCCTGAATTTAGCACCACAATTGCATGCTGAGGAATTTACTTGCAGTCTTTTTTTTTGTAAATTAGGTTTATATGTACTTCAAATAAATAAAAAACAGTAGAATTTAATAGTAAACCTGGAAGGAGGGGGAAGTTGAAACTGACTGTTCTTGTGTGTTGATGCTTATTTATATACTTTATATTTTCTTTATATAGTATTCCTTTGTATATTTTAATATTGCTTTTTCTATTCCTTAGAATGTCCTGGTTAAACAAATGTCCTGGATTAACCTCATTCTTATTTGCTAAACATAAGTTGAATACCATTCACATAGATGAAATCACAGATGTCCCTTGATTACTTTTTAGATAAAACCTTGCATTTCTTTCCTTCGGAAATGTAAATCTTCTAAATTACAGCTTTAATGAGACATTGATGGAGTGATTCTTATATATAATTTAACAAAGCATTTCTTACATTCATCTTCCATACCCTTGTATCCAGAATAAGGTTCAGTGGCCTTAGAGTCTTTTGCAGGCCACAAGGCAGGTAACCCCTGGGACATGCCCCCCCCCCCTCCCCCCCTCACACATTATGGGCAACCTAAAGATGCCTAACTGCCTGTTTAGGACTGCAGGACAAACCCTGTGCAAGCATGGGGAGAACATGCAAACTCCACACACACACATAGGTTGGCGTGGAATTTTTTCTTTGTCTCTGGGTTTTGTCCTGCAATTTAAAACATTTTCAATGTGTGATCTGCCAGCCATGGACTCTTGAATGGCTTTCATGGGCTGAGCAACCTGCAAGCTTTCCAGAGGTGACTGTAGCGTTCATGCACCCATAGAGGCTCCTCTGCAGCTGTTTGTCCCGCGTACGTATTTTCTCTGCATATGTCCGTCAGAAAAGGCTGGTTTCACTTGATTCAAGTACTTTGGGGAGGGGCACCTATAGAATAAAAAAGAAATGCTTCACCACCAGAAGGGGAAATATCCATGGAGAGACAGACCAAAAGGATTAAAGCAAAGGTCAAAAATTAAAATGACAGCCGTAGTCACTTCCAAATACATAATTCACTCTAGCAACTGACATACAAAGTACTGAAAATAGACTGCAGTGTCACCTGGGTATTATGACTGCTAGATTCTAAACAGCAACTGCTGTGAAATTTTCAGTTTCTTGCAAATAAACTCTAATCCTGCTGGTTTTAATAAAATAAGATGACGCGCATGTACATTTTATGCTTAATACAGTTTGAATTCATTTCTTCACCATTCAAATTAGCAATTTCCCTTTTGCTAATACAGTGCTGATGTTATTACTGTCAGTACCACTCACCGATTTGAGATAGGCTACGTTGCTCTGCCGTATTTCACTCAGGAGTTGGTCGCGGGGGGTTAGGTCGACCTTAGGAGGCTGTCGTCGGCGCGGGACAGGTTTCAGAGTCTTTATCACGTCTTTAAGGTTGGCTCTCTCATCCCCATCTGCTTGATCACTCGTGTCCCTGCGCCGGGGTGTCCTCCGAAGCTGCACGTTTGGTCGTTCTTCCCTCCTGTCTTCTCTGAGGTCAAGCTCTAGCAGGGGGTCTCGTCGCTTGGGGGTCTTTTTAAGCTGCACGTTCTTCAGAGGATTGCTGGAATTGGGACTTGAAGGCCGGCGTGCCTCCTGTTGACATTCACCCTGTGGGGCAGCCACCACTGGCCCATTTGGGGTTTCGTCCTGCGGAGGTAAGGGTCCAAGTTCCATAGGGGGTAAATAGCCTCCCAGCATCTCCAGCAGGCCCGGTGGCAGGTTGAAGGAGTTCTCATACATCTCCATAAGCTGCCTCTGCTCCTTCGCTTGTTGCAGTCTCTGCTCCTCATGCCTTTTCTGCCGCTGGCGATCAAGGTTTCGCGTCAGCAGGTTCGTCACTACCATGCGAGGCCCCGGCAGCTCGAAGTGGTACCCCAACTTCAGCAGGGTGTTGTTAGCCTTCAACAAGCGGGACACCTCCATCTCAGCATGGTGGCCCAGCATGTGGCGTTGGTTGTGGAAGCGTAGCTCGGTCAGTGTCTCGTTGAACTGCAGGCAACGCATGATAGCAATGATGCCCTTTCCCGTGATGAAGTTGGACTCGATGTTCAGTGTGGTGATGCTTCGATTTTCACGCAGCATATTAGCCAACAGGTAGGCAATGCTTTCATCAGCACCAGTGTTGGCAATACTGAAGGTCGTCACATGTTTGTTCTTCTTCAGGGCATTGACATAGTCCCCGAGCATATCTTTGGGAATGTTTTCAATGTTGTTCAGGTTAACTTCTTTGATGTCAGGGTCATTGTTGCGCATTTTGTCCAGGGTGCTCTCCAGGTTAGTTTCATTTCCAGAAGGCCTTGCTGTCAGTTTGATGAAGTTGCCTCCCAGAGCAAGTTTATTTGGAATATTTAGTTTGGATATTTTTTTCTCTTCCTTTACTTTAGGTTCCTCTGGGTTTGGTTCTTCTGCAACTGCATCAGTAGCCATAGATATTGGGTCTGTTTGCAGGAGACACGGCTGCGGGTCACTGGGTGGTTCTGGATCACCCCCCTTTGGTCCTGAGATCTCATCCTCATTTTCTTCTGCATCTGCAAACTCTGATGGTGGAAGTAGGATGTCTGTGTCAGAAGACAGGTTTTCTTCACTCTTTGGTGGAAATTCTGGGGAATTGTCATCCCGTTTTGTTAGCTCGTCTTGCGATTTCTCTAGTTCTTCAGTTTTGTCTTCTGCTTCTTCACACACATATTCCTCATCCTCATCATATTCCTTCTGGTCATCATCCTCAGTGCATTCTGGTATAGTTTTCTAACACAGAAACAAATTTTTAAGCTTGAATAAATGTATCCGGCATTGCAGAGAAATACAGATATTGAGATTGCAAATTTGAATCACAATATTATGAAGTCATATTGTTCATACATGATTAAATCTTTGTCAACAAGAAATTTTTGTGGACAAATTAAAAAAAAGCTGTATTACGGTTTCAATGATTAATGTCATTGGAAGCATAATACTTGCATATTTTAGGGCAATTAATGGGCATACATCTCAGGCCAGTAGATTCTGATCATGCGTAATAAACACGTTTGTGCAATTATAATTGAAAGGCTAGAAGAGAACTCTCACCTCACTGGGAAGCAGAGTGACAGGGACTCGCTCCTCTTCCAGCATGCGCTTTGACTCCTTCTCCCAGTAGAGGTAGTCGACCAGAGACCTGTGGTCGAAAGACCCCGTTGGAGGCTTGTCAGTCTGGTCTTTTTGTCGCTGCCCTACTGGTACCAGCTCGTCCGGTGCAATAACATCCATCTCATTCTGGAGCTGTTTTAGCTCCTCCGGAGAAAGGTTGGCTAAGATCTCGTCCTCGTCTATATCATCTGTGTAGGACTCCTGGTCGCTGTGATCAGACATTTTCCCACTGACGTCTAACTTTGATTAAATAGTAATAAAATGAAAGCAACAATAATAAAACCACCGACTTTTGATCAGAGTGTTCAAGCCAGGATAGCACAGGCTTCCACTCCGGTCAGGAGAATAGCTGGTCTACTCCACATGCAGTCCTAAAATTAAGCCACATTCGCTGGAGGGGAAGGTATTTATGGTGCAAGAAGGAAAGATGCTAACATATTCTTTTTTCAGCAGCTAGAGTCAGCTGGTTAAGTGCCCCTGATATTTCTGTATGGCCACTAACTTGAGAAAGAGAGAGAGAGACTTGACTGACATCAACAGGTGGCAAATTCACAATCCAGGACATATGGAACCACCTGTCCAAAGCTCTGTGACATGAGTAAGGATATCCTTCAGAGGGAGCTTCAAAACAGTGGCTGTTAAACTGTGGGATGGGAAAAAGCAAATAACTTAATCTACACTGTTTTCAGAGTAGGTCGAAAACAATCAGTTGATGGGTGATAGTATTAGAAATGGATTCATAGCAACTGAAAGTCTTTGCTTTGCAAAATAATGAAAAAAGAAGGCAAAATTATTCTCAATGTATGTCTTTCATTAAAAGAGCATGACGAGTTGGTTGCAGTCAAAGCTTGAAGGTCAAATGGTCAGTCTGCTAACGCCGCTGTGAGTCGTCCAGATACCGTATATCATTCGGGGGTATCAGGAACCACAAGAGAAAACCTAGCTGACTGATGGTAGTCAAAAGGAATTGTGTGTGTGTGTGTGTGTGTGTGTGAAATATACTTTATATTGTGGGGACCAAAACCTATTATTTTAACGTTGTGGGGACCTTTTTTTTTGGTCCCCACAAGGGGAAATTCAGTTTTCTAAAAATCAATTGCAATTAGAAAACTAAAAATGCCAAAAGAGTTGTTTTTATTTTGGTTACGTATGGTTAAGGTTACGACTGGGTAGGGGTTAGTGTCATTGTTGGGATTAAGGTTTTGCCCATAGAAATGAATGTAACATCCTCAATCAGATATGAGTACAGGTCTGTATGTGTGTCTCTGTGCCTATGTCTGTGTGTGTGCAGATTGTAGTGACAGAATTAAAATACTGAGATCTGTTACATATTTTTATTATCTATGGTGTATTTAGAAGAAATGACCAATATTCTTTATATGCAGCTTTGCCACTAGGATTTATTTGTTGCTACAACTGCTTTAGATAATTATAAACACATAAACCCTGCACTGGCTTCAAATTAGGTTCAGAACTGATTTCAAAGTTCTTCTCCTTACATGTAAGGCACTTCAAGGTCAAGCATCTGAACTGATTCATGTTTAGATTCCACATCGTATGTTCAAATCACAGAATGCTAGTCTCTCCATCCTAAATATACATGATATAGCAGCTGGCGCTGAATGCTTTAGCTATAGGGCCCCTATATTGTGGAGAAGTCTGCCCATTTAGATTTGGGATGCCGAACTGTTCTCACCATTTAAATCCCCACTAAAGCTATTAATTTAGCTTGATTCATCCACACCTCAAAACACAACACTGTAACAATGGCTGTTAGGGCTGCTGTACATGCCCATATGGCCTACTGTGTTTGTCTATCAATGCATCTAGGCATGTTCTCACCAGCCATGTCCTTTGTTTTCCTCCCTACCTGTCCACATGGTGCCCAGTTTGGGTGCCATCTGAGCTAGAGTGCTGGTTCAGTCACATGGCAGTGTGACAAGAATACGATCTGCCAGCTTATACTGCCCTGCTTGGATAACTTGCTCATTGATGGATTTGGGCCATGGTCACAGGTTACTCCCTGCTTTTATTAAAGCAGGCTCATTTTCCTTGCATTCTATGATGTTAACATGCCTGGGGGGTTGGGTAGCCAGTTGACCTTGGACCCCCACAGGTTTTTTTTTTTTTTTATCCTTGCTCAGGAGGTTTTGGTTCCTCTCCTCCATTGTCTTCCGACACTCATTCTTTTCCTTTTCCGTTTCATGCACCAGTTTGTACAAATGATGTAGTAATGGATTGCCGCACACTTGTCAAATGCTTTTATGCAGCTGTGTTGTGAAAAGGTGCTATAAAAAAGTTAATAATTATGCTCTAAGACAAAGCTGCCGGGTTAGAAACATTGGCTGACATTTTCAAGTCACCCAGGCATTCCTCATAAATTGAATGCAGTTAAGTACTAAATGAGTAAACTTAATATGAACCCACAGAAATACAAATGGCTGAAGACTGTCATAGTGAATTCAGCTTTTGAAGACCTGGGCACTGATTCAAAGTAACCAGAACCATGTCAAATTACATACAATGAGCAATGCTGAATTTACAAATTCAAAACACTCGTTCACTTTATGTCTCAAATTATTTCAAAGAAATGAAGCGGAACAAAAGCGCAAATTCATTAAAGCTTAAATCTACTTCAGTCCAAAATGCCAGAATATAACTGTTGCAAGAGACCTACAGTAAGATGGACCAGTGAATCAATGCATTGATACCTTCAGTGGCTTATGACCAAGAATGAAATTGGCAAATGTGCAAAAGAAATGACTGACATTCCTCTTTTACTCAAATTTAAGAAAAAAGTCCCAAATAAGTTCATATTTGCCGACATCTTTCCATGGTATACTTCTTCCACATAGTATCTCTTTTGGTTCCCCATATTAGATGGGATACTGTGTAAGTTTCACACACATTCTGATCATGCTCACTTTTCTAGGCATTTGAACGTTTGTTGTTTAATAGATCTACCCAGGCCAGTTTCCATAAAAAATAAGATATAGTTTCATGCATGTTACAAGACCACTGCAGACCAAACTAAAAGCCTAGTCTGACAATACAGAGTTCATTTACTCACAATGGAAAACTTAAGAGACACAAACAGTTACTATTTCAGGGACTTAGAAATAGTCGGCCCTCCGTATCCATGGATTGATGCAACCGTAGATCAAAAATATTCAGAAAAAATAAACCAGAAAGTTCCAAAAAGTAAAACTTGAATTCCCCAATCACCAAGCCTCACGCTGAATCCACGTGAATGGGTGTTGGTGAGAGAGAGAGAGGTGTGTGTGTGTGTGTGTGTGTGTGTGAGACAGAGAGAGAATGAATTTGTATTTTCTCTATTTATAATTACATTTTCTATACATACCTCAATGGTTGTGTCTGTATTGAACATGAACAGACTACTTTCTAATTATTATTCCCTGAACAATACTGTATAACAGGTATTTATATAGCATTTACATTGTATTAGGTATTATAAATAATTTAGAAATTATTTAAAGGAATGTACATTGGCTATAAGCAAATACTATGTTATTTTATATAAGAGAGTTGAGCATCTGGGGATTTTGGTATCCACAGGATACAGGAACCAGTTCCCCTACATTCACAATACAACAACGTGTATGATCACCGCTAAAGTGGAATCAAATTTAGAATACAATCAGTGTGCGATGCTTAAATCATAGTCAAAAATGTCAGTTCTGAATAAAGGCATGTTATGTAAAATCTATTCAGTTAAATTACAACACATTACGTCATACTGAAGAACCTCCTTCCCTGGAGAGGTAGAAGCATCAGAAGAAAATAAACAGCTCTGGCGTTTATTGGCGTCTCTTGTTAAAACAGAAGCATTTCATATGTATGTCAATGACAAAGTTTTCTTCCTCATAATACACATGTACCAATGCATAAACAATTTTAAACATTCAGTCTTCCATTTCACAAATTAGTATGTTCTTAATATGAATGCAAGTTGTTCTTTATGAAAGCGAGGATTCCGTCCAGTGGACAGTGGCAGAACATCTATACACTGGGCCCTGGGGCAAAAATGGACCCCTCCCTCCTCCCAAATTCACACATCCATCCTGCCTATGTCAGTTACAGCAGTAATCTCCAAATATCATACCCATCATGCACTGCAGTATTTAGCAGATTCCACAAACATGCTTTTTTTATTAAATACTTGCCTCGACAACATAGTTTGACTACAGAACATTACAAACTATTACATTTCAAAATAGTTTTAAATATTGTACCAAATTTGTGTGTGTGTGAGAGAGAGAGAGAGAGAAAGAGAGAGAGAGAGATTGTATACGTAAAAATGAGAGATATAAAAGCAGATATAAAACATATAAAAGCAGCATGTCAGGAACTCACAGAATCTGTACGACATCAGTGCTTTTGTCTTGTTATATCATATATATGTTTTCGCATATATATGAGACCTTTTTAGTCGGGGGGG
>JAODJW010000106.1:24507895-24520978 GCA_026777045.1 Hyperopisus bebe | reverse complement strand
TATTTTGCATGTACAGTGCTATATGTATTATTACTATTATTATTATTATTATTATTATTATTATTATTATTATTATTGCTGTTGTTGTTGTTATTCAAGTGCAACCGCTGATAATGTGTCGAAGTGCACCACAAGGTGTATGAATCAACTGTAACTGAGAAACTTCGGGCGTTTTCGGAAGCAGGAAGTTCAACAGAATCTATTCTCGTAAGGTAAAAATCTATTACAATTTAGTAACGTGCAGACAACAGATCGTCATTAAGTCTATATTTTCAGAGCATCTTTAACGGATTGGCTTGACAAGGAAAGACAAACTCCGACCAATGTCGCCGACCAATGAAAAGCTGCTGACATTGACTCATGCAAACTGCCGGAGAAGTAGCGCTGCCGAACAGCATTTCGGGGATTGTAGTTTCAACTCCTTCCGGTTTCACGTCGCCCAAGCTCACCGATACATCGTGGAGGACTACAAGTGCTGCGGACTTTACGGCTAAATGCCAATTCCTAACTGCATGGGCGGGTGGGTGTGTTATGGCAGTTCGCTACCACTGCGGTTGACGCTGCGCTCGCACGAGGATTAGGAACGTCGTGTTTCACAATTTTGGGGGAAATTTGACAGTGACAGCGGGAGCGATGCAGTCGGAATCGGGGATCGTCCCCGACTTCGAAGTGGGTGAGGAATTTCAGCACGAGCCGAAAACATACTATGAACTGAAGAGCCAGCCTTACAGGTCAGTAATGTAAAGTTGTAAATTATTTCTAATAAAGTACAAAATACTAAGAGACGGAAAATCACAAGCAGGATTGTGTTATTTGCAAGGATATTTTCTGATACCTATTGTTGTTAGGTATCAGTGCTGTCTTGGGGCAGCGTCCCTATGATAACTGTGCGGTCCCAGACAATTTGCAAGCCTGACGCCGTATCGCCTAACTGCGTGAGCTTTCTGGGAGGGAACTGTTTGCCTCTTTTCCCCCCATGTCTCTGTTTTGTGTCTTCGGTTTACTTATGCAACACCGGTTGTTGTCTTATCGACACCATCTGCAAATATTAGCAGATGTTTATTATACTTGCGTTCATTCTTTAGCCAGTTATACAGAAAATTTGAACATATTCAAACTCAGTAGTATTGTATGTTGTGAATAAAATATTTGTAAAAGTAACATTTTCTTTAGAGGACACACATTGTCCTCTGCTGGCTTGAAGTTTGACCGTTCAACGTATAATTAAATATATGTTATGTAATTGGACAGTGAGAAATTCGTACATGCACCTCTATTATTAAAATGTGGGTCTGAAGTAAAAAACGACGAATAAAATTAATTAATTGATATAAAAATTATGTAATGTAAAGGCAACTGATTGTGCAATGACGACTGTCCAGTCCTTTACGGTTCTCGTATAACAACACATACTATGGAACATCTAGCTACATCTTGATCAACTTGCATTCTACTGTACATACATCCAGGCATACTTAATAAACATTGGGAATGTGTGTACAGACTTGTCTTTCCCTTTTACCCAGTGGGAACAGAGATTTCTATGTCACTATATGCTCCCCTGAAAACTCCACGTCATTATTTAAACTGAGCTAATTTTTTCCCAGCTGTTTTCTACTACAGTGGAAATGCAACAAGTGCAAATGAGGCTGTTTCGTCCATGTTATTTACCGACCAAACTGCACATCATACCCGCTTATTTCCTTCCCTGCCGTGACTGCAGAAGTTTGTCTAAACTTTGTTGCGCATATTTTCACATCTTCAAAACAGTGATACCTTTTCACTTATGAGAATCGGATTTTGTGCAGACATGCCTCTGCTGTATGCAGAGGTCCATTTTTTATTTTAAGCATATAGATAATACGTACGCTTAAGGTTGTGGGTGAACTTGGATTTACGTTAACTTGTCTTTAAAAATGTTAAAGCAATCATCATGTATTGATTGATGTTGATTAGTTTAATATGTCATCAGTTTTTTTAAGAAACGTAACGGAAAACAACTTGAGCAATCTGGTTCAATTATGAAGGATTTACACCCACTACAGTTGGTAATATCAGTTACCAATGACTAAGCATGACGTCACATTCAATAGTTGTACGACTAAAGCAGACAATACGTGGTGCGTTCACACATGGTCGTTGACCTTGCAGCCCTTTACTGTCAGGACGTGGATAGTTACTGCTCTGACATGCTGTCGTTTGACTGTGCACGTGGATCAAAGAGCAGCGTGTTCGTCTCTCTTCAGGGATTCTAATGTTAAATTTTGTCGGAGGAGAACCTGTCTGATTCCAAAGACGAATTCCCGAAAGCAGACTTTTTTTTAACCGCGGTTGTACGATAAAAGAAATGCAATTTAAATCAGAGTAACTTGTTTAGGAACTCCTTTCCTTTTCTGACACATCAAACAAAGGGTGGAAACATGTGACCTTTTGACTGAGCAGGAGGACCCCCTAAAGACGGGGGTCTGTGTTAGCTAGTGCTTTTGTTTCCACACCTACACTCTCATCATTGAGACATCTTCTTGTTCCTGTTATCCTCATTACCATTTTTTCTAGTGCTGTTCCTTTCAGAATGAGGAAGAAAACAGTGACACACAGCACAGAGACCTTTAACCGTATTTAAATCTCAGCAAAATCCCCTGCCCTCAGTGTTGAAAATAAATGCTGTCTCATAAGGGGGTTTTTCATATGAATTTTCTGACTTTTTATTGATTAAGCTTGAGGATAAACAACCTTATAAATGTTATGTGCCACGACCCAGGTTATAATAAAGGGAACTTTAGAAGACTGATGGGTGGGTGAATCCTGTCTGCCTTTCTGTACAGTCCTAAATTGGGAAATTTAACTGGTTCCAGTCATGCCAGTTGGAAAACTCACTCATTTTCACACTTATAATACCTCAGGGCTGTAGTGTAGGCTGTGCTTCAGAGCCTTCTGCTTTATTAACAGCACTGCTGTCCTTCTTATCCCTTTTGGAACCTGCAAATGAGACAAGTGAGCCAGCTGGATTGCACTGTGCAAATCCAGTGAAATATCCCATGAAGTAGGTCCTGCAGTGTGGCCGCTGTATGTTGTAATATTTTTATTTTTTTTAGTGATCCCAAGGCTGTAGGAGAATATAATACATCAAAGCAACATGCTTATTAAACCAGAACACCAGAAGAAGTGAAACTGAGCTTGTTTGTGTATGATTGAGTAAATCTGTACTGCAGGGTCATTTCATGATTTCAGCTTCCTCTAAAATCCAACAGAAAATTAATGCCTGGTTTTGCTTTTCATTTCATTCGGGTCAGGGGATTACTCAGAGTTTGGCGTGATTGTCCGTAGCCAGGCTCAGTGACTCTGCTGAGGGTCACTTCCTCATGTCAGTTTGCCGTCCTCAACCTGACAGACTCCTCATTAAGCGGCCTGCTCGCTGGTGAGACACGCAGTAGACCATCTGGCACCCCATCAGTGTCCGCACATGACTGCAGGAGAGTTCCAAGCTCCAGGGCTGCCATCTTCAGCCTTAACACTGTGACAGCTAAGAGGCTAAACGACTGACAGGTAGGTGATGTACCCAGAATTCCCTCAAAGGACGTAACAAGCTCCTCACATTCTGGGTAACTTCACCATCATCAAAAATGAACAGGCGAGCTTTCGTTGAAGGTGTCATGGAAGAACTTCTAGACAAATCGTTAAAATCATGATAAATATTATTACCTGGCATGCTTTCTTTTCTTGAAATACAACCATCGAAAACACCTATCGGAGGCACCTATTCACAGTGCCCAATGCGTAATCAGCATGTGTATTTATAGGAATTGGGTGAGCGGTAAAACAAGTTGCCTGCAAAGTGCTAATTGGCGTAATAAATTTAGCAATGAAAGTGAGATTTCATCAAGGGGGAGATAAGAGTGGATACGCCTGCGTTAGCGGAGTGTGCCACTCAGAACAGATTCCGCCAGTGGCCATCATCGGCCAGTTAAAATTCTTTTTGTATCTTTCTCTATTTAGCATCTAGATAACTGAGAGCTCTGTGGTCTATTTTCTAGATATGTGGTAATACCAGAGGTTGTATTCATTCCCCATTTCATCTTAAAGGTTTAATTCCCTGCCATGCTACTCCAGGCTTCTCATTTGAGCTGTTGGAAAGTTTAAGGCTGGCAGTGAAACATGATACACGAGGAGTGGATTTGGCTGTATCAGCAACCGGGAGTGAACAGGCTTTTTTTTTTAAATTCTGTGGCCTGCGCTGTATTATCTCAGGGAAAGATAACCATGTTTCCGTAAATGTGTGGTTTATACAGTCAGCGTGTGGGCTGATAGTTGTGTTCACATTGTGTTGTTCAAATCCATAGGAATCAAACAGCTGAATTTTTTTTGATAATGTTACGGCTGTGAAGTATATCTGAAATTAATATCTGAAGGAATAATAATAGACACTGATTCTTCTTCCCCCCAAGACATGTCAAATACATATTTATAAAAAATCAGAAATCTATCTGTTTTCTTTTTTTTCTGAATATTGTGACCTTTATGTTCCAATTACTGAACGTTTGGAGGACCTTGAGTATCATTGCAGGATGCAACTAGGTCTATTCATTGGAAAGTAACTGAAGGAAGAAAGCAATCATAGGTATACCTTTTGCATTAAAGTTAACACTGAGACACTCTTCAATATCATCCATTAAAATAAAAAACTTGAAATCAGAACATCTTGGCTCAGTATGCCCCATGAATCACTGCAAATTGAGAGCATTATTAGTCTGTCAATGTAAATGGTATTTTATTAGCTCTGGGATAGCGGTGGGTTTGTGGTGTCCCTGAGCTTAATCCAGTGAAGAGATATGAGCAGAGCGACATCGGCAGGTGCATGTCTGAGAGACGCGATTGTGCAAGCACATTGCTACACACGTACTCACGACGTAACGTCTAAAGCGACCAGCTCGGGGCTTTGGATGCCTCCTCTTGCTTCATGTTGTTATCGCAGAAGCGCATTGGGATGATGGTAAAACAGGGAGAGGCTTCATGCGGCCCTCTCGCGGTTCACCAGAAAGCTGAGTCCACATGTGAAACCAGGCTCTGTCAGCAGCGCCTCCACATTCGCTGCGGGAATAATGTTTCCTGTTTGCATGCTGTCGTTACTTGTATGTGGGATGATAAGCAGCTTCAAGGCCAGGCTTGTTCTGCTTGTCTAGCTCACTGGGGTCATGCGTGGCTGAATCTCTGCTTAATTGCAAACGGCGACGTGGAAGAGGTAGATGTGAAGCTGATGAAGGCATCACTGCAAAGGATGTCTTTCACAAGAGGAGGGTAAAGCCAGCATGTATTTTTAGAGACCGGCTGTCCTTACAAACCCTTGAGTCACCTCGCTGTTCCTGTTTTCAGTGACGCTGTTGTAGATAATGAAGATATTTTTTCCAGCTTTTACGTTATAAAAATATGCTCATGTAACACCCACCACTGAGTCAAAATCACAAGGATTCTTCAACAAAATTATCCTCTGAAAAAAAAGAGTGTAAAACACTCCCAAGGACACTTAGAATACTGGTATGTGAAATGCTGAGGATTTTACTAATCTAACAGTGTTTACTGATTAGTTGCCAGCTTAAATGTGGGTATTGCTTGTTTCTGATATGCTAGCGAATAGTCTAGACTGGTGATTTATGCGGCGGTGATCAATAGTGATTGGTGACTGGATGAATGAGTTCACAATTCCTTGGCTGAATTTTTAAAGAATGCTGTGCTTGATTATTGCCTGCTGCCTTACTTACAGTACTGAAAGACAGTGTTGATAACTGCCAGTGACAGGCATTGGCTGATTGTCAACATGTCAGTTACTAGTGTTGATTACTGACAGATGTTTCATTGATCAGTGTGCATTAATGACCATGTTTGATCAGTACTGATAAACTGCTGATGTGGAAGTGACTGATGAGTCTGTGATCAGTGTTAAAGTCTGACCAGTGTGCATGACCACAATAGTAGTATATCTAATAGACACCTTTTCAAATAATAACAGTTATATCTATGTACATGCCTCATGATATTAAGTTGCAAGTGACTGATTTCCTCCAGAGTATATAAAAGCAAACTGATGTTTGCCTGTATAGTATAATTCTGTCACTGGATGATGATATTTTAGGTTGCAGACTTTAATTGGGATTTTTTTTTTTTTGGTTTAGATTGTAAAGAATTTGATGTAAAAAAAGGGGATATTGACAGAGAGAGAGAGCGAGGGAGGAAAGACTGATCACCTCCCGGAAGTCGTAGCTCACTGAGACCTTAAAACTCATCCCCTTAACTCTGGCCACAGAGTCACCACAGCGACATTCACAAGAAAGACTGCAAATAATGAAAATAACAAGGTAGGGGGGTAAATCCTGTTTGCTGAAAATTTATCATGTCAAAATAAATGGAAAGGCTGATGAGTAATTGGGTGCTAAGTGGGGGTTTCTGGTCATTTCATTAGAAGACGTGTCTGCAGAAAGCTTGTGCTGTTGCTGAGTTAAACTGTGTGTGAAACTTCTCTGTCAGATGTGAGTGGCTCAAGTGAGGCTGTGTGTTTCGACTCCATAAAGTGGCCTTTACCTCTTTTTAATAAGGAAATGAAAGCACCGAATTTCTGTTGGGAAGACAGACAGAGTAAGTCTTTGGGGATGAGACAGACGTTGTTTCTTTCTTCCAGTATCAAATGGATTGAATGGCTGCTCACAAACGATGACACATCAATATAAGTTTAAGAACAATTATAACTCTATAAATACCAAAAGGTTTAAGAGGAATTTCAGTTGTGTGTAATTATAGTTGCATATACACAAGTACTAAATATTTATCCATCCATCCATCCATCCATCCATCCATCCATCCATCATGTAGCCACTTATCCCGGTCAGGGTCACAGGGGAACTCTGGCAGGCAGCATAGGGTACTAGGCAGGGGCACGTGCTGAACAGGAAGCCAGTGGAAGCTGGCAAACTCCAGTGAGAGAAGAAGTTGAGGTGGAACTCGAACCCCTTACCTTGGAGGTGCTACTGACTATTTATATAAGTTGTGTATATACACACTATGAGCTCTGCTCCAGAGTATGGAGACCGTTTAAAAAGTGTTAAAAGTCTTGATTGTACAATAATAGTTCAGGTATAGAGCATTCCTATTGGATAATCATGACTTCTAACATGACTTCAAAAAGCCAGAGCTACCACTACTTATCCTCAAAGTTATCCGGTTCAGCAAAGAATCCAGCATCATGACATGGGCCCCATGTTAAGTTTCAGGATAATATTGAGAAAACCTGGATTGACATGGATTGCTGGCAGTGAGCCCTGTGATGCAGTTTATCTCGGATTGCATTTATCTGGTTTAGTCAAGCTGACTTTGTTGAACCAGTTTTGTGAGACAGGCCACTGTTTCCTTCGCTACACCACTTCCTGCTGATGCAGTGACTCTCTGTCTGTATGTTTTGGCTTTGAGGTGAAGTCGCAGCTATTTATGTTTCAAAATCATCTTACGCCAGATGTGAAAAGAGTCTTGCTCGCTGTCTTACTGTAGACAGGAGCAGTACAGATCTGTTCAATGCATCATTTAAAACACATTCCACGAAATACCAAATGTCACCCTTTGAAAATAATTAAATTACAGTGATGTGCAAAGGAGCTGTAGGATCTGATCACTCAGTAATGTCTGCAGAAGACTGGCTAGTGTCTTTCGGAAAGCTGTATCATACGCCAGAAGTTGCTTGCTTTGCTAACATGCTGAAGCTAATTGCTCTGTTAGTAGAGGTGATAATAAAGGTTTACACATTTAAGGAGAAAAGGCCCCCTCTGGTGGAGGAGTATGGTTACTGAATTGGGTCTGGTTTGATGTATTAATTATCTGTAACAAGTTGTGAGAAAACAATGCTCTGATACTGAGCTTTTCTGTTGATTGAGTTAGTAAATATGCATATCCATTATAATAAATATAAATATGCATTCTTCAAAATGCAGTAACGCAATTATTAATTTTAGTACAAAAATTGCATCAGGCATCAAGCAGAAATAAAGTTACACACTATGATGTTTGTTTGTTTTTGTTTAGGTTTTTTTTTGTATCCAAACAGATTTTATGTTTGCTAAGTTCCAAAGAAAAGCCACAAGAAGAAGGGCCTCCAGATGATTGCAATTTGTTTTTAAAAAGTCATCTATACACTTACATTGGGAATTTAGAGAAAAGTTATTTTTTGGGGTGTATATCAGACAGATTTTAATAGATAAATAATAGAAATAGAAATCTTGAGTGCAACTGGCTTTATTCAGAGAATAATGTTTGCACCACTTGCGACAGTGATAATTATCAGCATTCTTTGCTGATGTTTTTATCCAACTTTTTAAGACCACTTGTACAGCTGTACCGGTAATCTTATTTAAGTAAACCTGGACCGTAAACCTGTGCTTAAGTTTCTGTTTCCACAGCCCCTCTTGTTAACTCAACAAGGCTTGTCCTTGACAGGTCATGTTGGTCAAGTGGTAGGACGCATCATGCTAGGTTGGCGTAGCACCTGCCACCAGCCTCGCTTTCACTTTCGAGGCCGGCGCTTGGTGCCCCCCCGCACCCCCCCCACGCCCTGCGAACGGCCGTCTGGCACTGACCCTGGAAAATGTCTGGCAGGGGAAAAGCTGCCTGGCAGCAGCCAGACTCTCATGCGTGGCCTTAGTGCTAAAAGCTCGCGTGTGGCAGTGAAGTGGAGCTTAGATATAATGTCCAGCGTCAATGATTCAGCAAAGCTGATAAGTGGGAAGGAGACTGTTATGATCCGATAGACAGACTCGTCCTTGACAGTGGGAAGAAATGCTAAAGGAAGGAATAAAAATTATTAAGCAGGAATATTATAAATATATCTTTCGTAATATGTGTTTGTTAGGCGAAATATGTTACATTAGCTTAAACAACGTTAATGGAACAAATAAAGTAGTGCAAGGTGTGTCTGTGTCTATGAGCACAAGCTAGCACACCGCACTGAATGCAGCTGTCAGGTAGGCGCTGGATTAAGCGGGTCTGCCGGCCGCTCAGAGCGCTGCGCTCCTGCGCCTTGCGCTCGCTGTCCCCCCTCCCTCGCTGTGTGGGGATTGGAGTTGCCAGGGCTGCCTGGAGCCTCCCACCCTTGACACACACAGCTCCGCTGCACCAGCGTGACTTTCACTGCCTTCCAAGGGCAGCCGGTGCACCTTCACGCACAGAAAGATAAGATGGAACCTCTGATGGTGCAAGTGCACAGGCCCTGCTCCTTCCACAACTGCTACCCGTGAGTTCCGGCACCAACCCCTGGATCGGGGCTTGAAGCATGCGTGTGCGTCTGTGTGCATGAGCAAATGCGTGTAGGTATAAGAGTGTGCGTGTATAGGCGTCCCTCTCCTGTAAATGCAGCTATCGCTAAAAATAGTGTGTCTGTATGTGGGGACAGTGCTGTGACAATGCTTGCGTGCCCTTCGGGATGTGGCCGCCTCGCGCAGATGCGTCTGCCGCGAAAGTTTCTGGGCGACCCGCACGCGAGAACGGAAGGACGGCACTGCAGCATCGGATCTGCGAGCGTTCGGGGACGCCGCAGCTTAAGCAGACAGTCTCTGCCTGGCCACATGGAGCCAGGAGGCGAGAAGAGTCAGGAGATGCGCTCAACTCTGCGAAGTTTCCCCAGGAAATGCTAACGCTAACTCCTGCATCTGAGCAATATGTACTTTGTTATTCGGTCAGTGTCAGACAAGATAGGTTTAAATCAATTAAGTTTGCGTTTGATTGACCTGGCAGTACCACAGACACTGATTAGAGGTTAAAATGATAGCTGATTGTTTGTTATTTGTAATTTGCCGACTGCACTGGTCCTGTGTTTAAGTCATGCAGTGTGCCACACTGTGGGGGACTTGTCATGCATGTGGGCAGATGAATGCAGGGTTCTTGTCCATTCCAAAGCACAGGGCTCAGCTCTCTGGCTTTGTGCTTTGTGCTCCGGCTCTCCTAGGTGTGGGGTGGAACCGCTCGTCGATTGGCGACCACATCTGGGGGCGGGGCTGGTGGGAGTGGCCATGCAGCACTGTGCTGACATTGTGTTTATAAACATACAGGGCAGGCCGAAGAGGTGTGTTACAGCCACATACTCAGAAGTGGAAAATTACTCCAATCCCGCGATAAAGCTTTTTCTTTCTCTTTAGTTTACAGTGGTTCTGCAGGAGGGCTATAGAGGGCGCTCTGTGGGCACTGTCAGGCCCCGCTGTGATCAGTCACTGGTCCAGGCTTTAGGCATCATACAACCAAGTATGAGCTTCCAGAGAGAAATTAACCCACTTATGACACTGTTATCTTTAGTTAGTATACGCTGTTAGTATTTTATTTCCTCTTTAAATTTTAATTTACATTTTTTCCTTTAAAGGAATGATCAAACTCGATAATTAGAATTCAGGTACTGAATGAAACATGTTTAAATATTTTTTTGTATTTTGTATAACTACATAAATACTTATTTTCGGGTATCTCCAGCTTGCTGCCCTGTGCCTCCTGTTTTGTCGATCTCATGTGCACTGAGTTATGGGGAAGTTCTTTTAATTCTTTTAACAGAGCATTATGCTATGCAGATTGTGTGATGAGTATATTAGATTTGCCTTTTTAATGAAGTTATCAGTCTGGCAGTTCATTGAAATGATATTTGTTTCTTATGTTCTCCTTCTTTGTTGTATGGTTAATAATGTATACACCCGCTATGGGTAATACAAACAGCAACGCAGGCAATCTTCACCCACGCAGAGTGGAAAGTGGGATTCAAACCCCTAACCCTGGTAGTATGAGTCACCATGCCGCCCATGCAGAGTGGAAGGTGGGATTCAAACCCCTAACCCTGGTAGTATGAGCCATCATGCCGCCCATGCAGAGTGGAAGGTGGGATTCAAACCCCTAACTCTGGTAGTATGAGCCACCATGTCACCCATGCAGAGTGGAAGGTGAGATTCAAACCCCTAACTCTGGTAGTATGAGCCACCATGTCACCCATGCAGAGTGGAAGGTGGGATTCAAACCCCTAACTCTGGTAGTATGAGCCACCATGTCACCCATGCAGAGTGGAAGGTGAGATTCAAACCCCTAACCCTGGTATTGTAAGCCACCATGCCACTCATGCAGAGTGGAAGGTGGGATTCAAACCCCTAACCCTGGTATTGTGAGCCACCATGCCGCCCATGCAGAGTGGAAAGTGGGATTGAAACCCCTAACCCTGGTATTGTGAGCCACCATGCCGCCCATGCAGAGTGGAAAGTGGGATTGAAACCCCCAACCCTGGTATTGGTTGGAGTTGTCGCCTCTATTTATATTCAACTTTGTAGGATATATGGGTTTTATGATACTATGATGTATTCAATTTGATTGTGAATTGTTTCCATCAAACAATATTAAGGCCATACTATATATAGTGTCTTCAGTTATTGCTCTTAATGTTAATAAGGTCAGTTTGTCTGTTGTTCTATATGTTCAAAAAATTTGCTTTACAATTTCTGAAGTTTAAATTATTGGCAATTTGGAATGACATTGAGGGTGCTTTTGATCAGTTTTACAAGGTTGCTATGGCAGTAGCTGAAATACAAATAAATTAGTCACACCAGCTAAACTTCTTAATTCTGTAGAAAACAGTATTGATAGCTGTGTGGTCATTGTATCTGTTAAGATCGGTCCGTGTGCTTCCCCTTGGTGTGTTTGTTCCCTGTTTGGCCAGCAGGTGTCGCTGGTCTTTAGCTCCTAGTGTTTCCCTGCCCCCATGGCCTCTGTGTGGCTTAATGGGCTAAGCCGTCGGCTGTTGTCCAGACTCCCCTTTTATCTCAAACCCACAAGACTCACCATGTTTGTGTTTTTTTCTAATTTTTGGTTCTTGTTTATTCTTGTTGTGCATCTGTGTATTTTGGCATGGTCCCTTATTGTGTACCTTTGTTTTATTCCTTGTGCCACAGTTTTGTAAGTTCTTATCCTGGTTTCTCCTAGTGTTTGAGCCCTTATGCATTTATTATAACCCGTACCCTTGTCTTGTTCCCAACCCTAGTGTTTGGTTAATTGTTTGGGTCCGCACCTGTCCCTTATGTGGTCATCATTTTTGCTGCTATTCTGCTATGGTAATTTCTCTGTGGCTTCCCGCTTTTATATTGTTGGTTTGCTTTGTTTTTTTACCCCCCGTGGACCTTCTGACTTCTAGTGTGCTTTCTTAGTTCAATAAAGTCCCGTTTTGTGAGCCAAAACATGGATCGTCCGTCCTTCACCATGTCCATCTGTAACAGTATCTAAATTAGTGTTGTGTATGCATTGGAATTTGTAAATTAAATAGCATGATGTACAATAATTTTCAATTCAGCTGAAGATGTATTTAGCATCAGCTAATAAAATTGTTACATTTGGTTTATTTTCCAGCTGGATTTAATAATAGCGACAGTGAAAACAATGACAATGTTTATTACTATGTGTTATTTTTGGCCAATATTACTGGGCAATTTTCAGTTAAATAATGGCCACTCAAATTTAAAACAATGAAATTGTTGTAAATATGCATTTTGTCAGGACTGGGAACGGCAGTTGTAGTTTACTAAGGGGTGTAATTTTGGTGACGATTCACTGCTTAGTCAAAAGAGGCATCAGAGTTTGTCGTAAAACTGAAGCTGACGTTCTCTTCTCTGCCAGGATGGAGACGTGCTGCTTTTATTAAGCAAGCCTGAGTTTATTACACATGCAACCCTGAATGCTCGGCATTTTTCTGCGACTCAGCCAGCTAATTAGTGCGATTATTATGCATCAGCGCAAGTCCGAGTGCAGGCTCATCAGAAAGGATCAGCTGTTTGGCTGCAGCCCTTAAGCCGCTCTAGCTTTTGGGGAGGGTGGGATTCTGGGAAAAAAAACCCTAAATCTGGGATTCCGTTGGACAGGAAACGTGTGTAGGAGAGTCTCACTCCAAACCCTCACCCTCCTTTGCTCTGTGCTTGGATTTCCTCCTCATCATTTCTGATACATTTGGTGATGCCCCCCCCCCATTGCTAAGCCTTCGAATGTCTGTAATTCAGAGAGCCAGTGCCAGCAGAAGCTGCTGTTTGTGTTCTAATGGAG
>JAODJW010000106.1:24479207-24489864 GCA_026777045.1 Hyperopisus bebe | reverse complement strand
GTCTCTTGATCAGTCTGTCAACATCCCCTGAATAGAGCTGCTATGGGTTGGGGGAGGGGCCTGGCTATTGTTGACATGGCCTGGGGTTGGATAAATGTGCTGTTGCCATCGGTCTGGAGCTGACTAAATGCAAACCCAATACAGTAATGCTCATTTACTCATTAAGGTACATGTTTGCAACTGGGTTAAACACAGAAACACTTGTGCCAGTGTAATTTACTTTAGTGCTTGTGTGTGTGATTCAGGAGCTGGAAATGCAGGCTCGCGCTCATGGGTTGGCTGTGGTTGCCCCCACTGAACTTGGAAATCGGGCCATCAAGCAGGAACCGGTCCGGGGTGACTGCAGCCAGGATCTGTACCATCAGCAGCGGCACGCAGCCTCCAAGCCACCAGGACCCACCACTCTGGACCTTAGCGACGGCACCATCAGCTTTAGCAATGGGCCCCTGACCCAGGGAGACCCCAGCATGTACAGCATCGCAACCAAGGGGTCCTCGAAGCTGGACAGCATGCTGATGGACGACACGGTGTCACCGGCGGGTGTGGAAGACCCGCTGCTGTCCTGCGTTTCGCCAGGGGCCTCCAAAGACAACAGCCGCGAGAACAGCATGAGCATGGAGGAGAATGAGCACGGCTGTTAGCGAGCCGCATGCTAGCCAGGTCTACTAACAGCTTGTACAGTAACACTGCTGCTGACGCTGCTGCAGAGGAGGAAGTGGTGGTTGCAGACTACTGCTCAAGTATTTCTTTTATTGTTTACATTTTTCCCTTGTCCTTTTTTTTTCTTTTTTCAAATTTGTCATCCACCTCTTTAAACTAACAGTCTGAATCACTGTCTGATCACTGATAGATATTTAATTAAATTTGAGTAGGCAAAACTGTAGTCAGCTTTAATCAGAAATGATTCATTTACTTTTGCAATTGATTTTCTAAGTCTTTAAAATGTTAAAAATATTACAATTTCTTAAGGCGAAGGTTAGAGATCATCGCTTTTAAGCGGCAATGAAAAAGAAAGTGCGGTTCCAAAGCAAATCCTTTGCTCCTTGTGGCAAACCTCCTGGTTTATCTATCCAGCAGTACTACTAGGCAGTTTTATAAATCAGAAGAGGCTGAAGAAATGGTATGTTTAATATTCACAAATGGTTTTGATGGTAGCATCCTTTATGTTGCTTTCTGCGTTGCATATTTTCTGGCTGTAAAGAATTCAATTCGAACCCCTAAAACCAGTCAACAGAGAAGCAGATATTATCAGCATTGGGCATTTCAGGTTCAGTACCTACAAATCCAGACTAGGATTTTGTTTCTACCAACCAGTTGAATTTAAAGAGTCACAGTCACAGAGTACTCAACTGGTTGGTAAAAACAAAATCTTAGTCTGTAATTGTAGCTTCTGCACCTAATATTCCCAGCGCTGGATGTTATACTGAGAACAGTATTTGTTAAATTAAAGTGACCTTTTCCTCATGCGTATGGTGCTGTCTGAGGCCCCAAAAGGTCTGATATACAAACCCCTCTTCTCCAGCATAAATCTCCTGTTGTGATGTATCCCACTGGATGTGGCTGCATGAATGGTGCCACATCATCCTAACAACAAACCCCTAAAGTGACATCACCCTTATACTTAAAAACATCCCCATCACACTTTATTCAATGACTGTGCTCAAGCTCTGGGAATGAATCATTACACATGAAAGACCAATCAGACTAGCAATCATTTAGCACAAGTCCAGGGTTTTAATCATTATGCCACCTGCTGCCCTTAATTTAGAAACCAACAAAAAGAGCAATATCAATATGCAGGGATACATCTCCTTTCACAGTTGTATATTCCTGTGTGCCAGTCATCCTATTCAATGCAGCTCTAAAATGTTGAGCCTATAATGAAAATGTAGAAATCAGAATTCTCTATATGACATGGTAACTCAGTGAGACAGTATGATGATGGCGCACATCTGATTAACATCGTTTTCATTTCAAAACTTTAAAAAACATGAATGTGGTGATAATTTCAGTCGTGGCAAGTTTAAGAACTCTTGTGATCTCAGCAAGAGTATATATCCAGGTAACGGTTTGTGTTCTTCATGGGCTCTGTTCTGCATGCCTCTTTGTGTTTGACAGTAACTTTCAGGACATTTTTATTGTGCTAAAGTTTATATTGAACAGGAATATAAGGAGACTTTTTTTATTATGACGTGGACGTTGTTACTTAAAACTCAAAGAAAACTTGGCTGTCAGATATGAAATGAAGATTTGATAAACAGTTTTTTGTATATTCTAAAGAGTTTATATTGCACTCATGCTACTGTATGACAGATGGTAGTTGGTTATATGAATAACAGGCTTTATTGTTTTATTTCCTCTGTTTAACTTCAACGTAAAGTTGTAGCAGTATACTCAATATTACGTCAATGACAATAACCATCGATGTTAGATATCGGAGAGACATTGCGCTTTCTGAAAAGGTGAATTTTAAAAACAAAAACAAGATCCTCTGAATCGCAATAATCAAATATGCAATAAGTATTTAAAGTAGATATATTGTGCCTGTGTGTTTTAGACATCAGGATCAAGTTGTTTTCTTAAGCTCACCAGTGTTGAGACAGCGGCGTGTGACGGGAACGGTGGTTTGTGGACGATGTGCCTTAATTTTACGATTCATCTTACTTTCGTTCACTTGGGCAGCTGGTGCATGGAAGGTTCCTGCGGCTCCCACTGAAACAGCTTTGTGGTCAACTGGGAGTCACTGGGAAGCTCCGTCTTCAGCTGCCACGAGGGGGCGTTGTTGTACGTTTGCAGGGTGAAGAGTACTGTAGGATTTCTTGAAGGATGTTTGCGTTACCGTGGTAGGGACGCAGGACCAACTCTGGTCTACAGAAGAGTAGTGCTCCATTACTTAGCCTTCTACGTGTAGCCTTAAAAAAAGTCTGTAATCCAAATGTTCACTCTGTCGGAGTGTTTTTATTTTATCAAAATGTGATAGTGTGGACTGCCAAAATGTTTTGCCAAAATCGAAGTGACGGAATGTCTTTATATGCAAAGCAATATAACATAAACTTTAATGTATTTAATGTATTACCGATTTTTTTTTTTTTTTTGCTTTTTTAATTTGACTGACGGTGTCGTTGCTGTCAAAAATTTTTTTCTTGTATGAAGCAATATTTAGGTCAGAGCAATATGAGGCGATGGCATAAAGCACAAACACGCACTTACAGGGTCAGTGTCGGAACACGCAATGCACTGGAGAATGCTTCCTCAGACCACGGGTCTGTGCTTCACACACAATTAGCAGTGGCTGCTTATCACTTCGTCCACCGGCTGGTGGAATGCAGCCACGGCGGATCGAGGCTGCCAGGCGTCCGATGGGTCCCAGCCTGCTGCCCGTCACCCAGCGGATGCCTCTCAGCCACCTCCTCCACACAGATGCCTGCTACTGTAATGTGACAATACCTTGTTCACCCGAGGACACGGGAGGCTGTGTCCAGTGTGGTCAGCTACCGACGTAGTAATGGAATAGTGATTAAAAAGTGTTTTCTTTGAAACTGCATACGTGAACTACTTCATGGATATTAAATATTAAAGACGATTAAATGGTTTTCAGATATAGTCTGAGTGATTTGTTCCCTTATTCAAATATACCATTCCACTTCCAATTTCATTCCTGCAGGTGCAACTTGGTCGTTAATAGTAAATGTTTTATTATAGGTAAAGGTTGAAAGCAGTCAAGCTTCAGGCAGTTGTAAGCAGATCTCAAGGTTAGAACGCATTCTGTCAGCTTGCCTCAGTCCATCACACCATTTCTTGAAGGTTTTCTTCAGAACCAGGATTTGTTTTGGGGGTGTCACTGAAGATTTGTACGTAAGAATCAAAAAAGAAAATCGTTTGAGAATTAATTCCAAACTGGGCGTGGAACATCTAACGGAACAGAAAATACAGTGATATCTGAAAATAATGTCTTCAACAAGGGGTCTGCAGAGAAACTGCAGGGGGTCCGTGAATCACTGCATAATGACAAACTACTTTTTGTGAAATTTTATAAAAAATGTCTAAATAAATTTTATATACACTCAAGCCAGTAATAAGTCAAACCACTGATCAATAATCGCTAAAAACTCCATATAACTCTATGACTTAAACACACATGTTTAGTTGTCATCCAGATTCTTTATTCAGCTCAAATGTTATTGTACCCAGCTGCAACAATAGGGACTAGCGTAATATAAAGTTAAAATGCGCTATGTTAATAACAGTCACATACAATGTTACAATAACAAAAATGTACAAATTACAGAGAAGCACCTGCAGTCTAAATTACATGAACAATGGACATTAAAACAATAAATGAAACCCTATTCACAGCCTATAGTACTGACTAGGTTACCTGAACAACACACACACACACACACCTTAAAAATCTCTGAAATGAAAGACAAATGTGATGTAAGATTTGTAACAATAATAAGTGTTTTCTAATGTATAAAGAGGGTCTCTATCCACCGTGGGGCCCCTGCCGCGTGTCTCTATCCACCGCGGGGCCCCTGCCGCGTGTCTCTACCCACCACGGGGCCCCTGCCGCGTGTCTCTATCCACCGTGGGGCCCCTGCCTCGTGTCTCTATCCACCGCGGGGCCCCTGCCGTGTGTCTCTACCCACCACGGGGCCCCTGCCTCGTGTCTCTACCCACCGCGGGGCCCCTGCCGCGTGTCTCTATCCACCACGGGGCCCCTGCCACGTGTCTCTATCCACCACGGGGTCTCTGCTCTGACCAAGGTTGAAGAGCCCTGCTGTGGGTAATAGGGTGGGGGATTCCACGAACCTCGAAGTATGAGGCAATAGTGCTACCCACTGAGTTACCATGTCATATTATTTTAATGATAGAAGTGACATGAATGAGATCGCTTGTATCTCTATGTGGCTTAGCCTTTAGAGTTCTATTGTATTTTACATTTATTTACTTAGCAGAAACTTTTATATGAAGTGACATACAAGTAAGAAAATATTGGAGTCAGGTAGCAGGGTTACCCAGTGTCTGGACCATTTAGGGTTAAGGGCCTCACTACGGGGGCATAACACGACTGCTTTAGACATACAGAACGATACAAAGAATAAAAGTAACAGAAACCCAGCTTTAGCTAGCCACGCAGTACTCTGTGGGGGCTCTCATGGCTCTGGCAGCAGAGTTTCTCCCAAGGAATCTTGTGCAACATTCCTAAGTAATCGAGCCATTTGTGCATAATTGTATCTCATGAATAGAACAGTCATTGCACAGGTGTTATTATTTTCCCGGGAATATTGCAGTGGATCAATAGACAACCAGATTCCAGGATTAACGGTCAGCTGGAATCTTAACAATGAGGTTTTTGAGTTGCACACCAAGGGAGCAGAACCTGCCAACAAGGCGGGAACTTTTGATATTTTTACAATGATAAAGCCAGTTGTTTATGACTCAGACCATCCATGTGACACCAAACATGAATATATACAGCACCTACAGTAACATCACACAATGTTTCTTCCATTTAGGTATTATGTGTAACCTTTCTTTGATCTGGGAAAAGGGGCAGAGGAGCAGGGAGAGAGGAGTTGGGAAGGAAGGTTTATGAGTAGTGGGCTTGCAAGAGCCTGCTTGTGGGACGCTTCTTCCTCAGTGGAGGTGAATCCTGTACATGCGCCAGAGTGTGTGTGAGCCCAGTCTTTTCAGAGCTGACTTGACAGCTCCCCCCTGGGGTGAAACACAGCACAATACCTGATGTTCTCCTCTTTCTATGCTGGCTCCTTTTCGCAAGAATCGTGCACAAATGGGAACACGGTTTGCCTCTCAAAAGTAAATAAGCACTTAGCACGTTAACAATAAGCCTGATACCTTATCAAGTTTAATGGCTCAGTATCTCCTTACAGGGGTATCGGAGAACCATGGATACCATAACAAATTCGGGGGCCCAGCACTTTGAAGGGCCCCCCCCACTCCGCAAAATCAAGTAAGCGATTCAGAGTGTAAACCCAAGTAAGGGGCCCAAGGGGACACTTTCTCTGGGGGCCAAGATGTCTGGCCACTCCCCTGTCTCTTTGTATTTATAAACTGCTGATAATTATTATTGAAATCAGGGGTATCGCTAGGGCTTGGCCCCCCTAAAATGTTCTTTGCCCCCCCCCCCCAACTAAATGTGCATTAATTAGTTTAAATACTGTGTTCTCATTCATTTTCATTTTGAGGTCACTTCCATCATACCCGCTATTACAGGCTTAGATCCCCTTTTCATAAATCTCTAGTGACGATCATCATCAGCTGTATTATTTATAAAGATGTTTGTTCAAGATTCGTTTATTTGTGATATACATAGTCATACAGGTACAAATCGCAGTGAAATACACTGTGAAGCAAAATAACAGTTAAACAAAAAATAAATTAGATTAAATGGTGAAAAGTGTGGAGAGGTGGCCAGATGGCACATAAAAGTTAAATAAGATTATATTCTATATATACAGAAGTGATACTTAAGGCATTAACTCAGTATAGTTAGTTAGTTCAAAATGTTATTACTTGTATTAGAATGTCAGTCCTGTCGGTCTGGCTTCACACCCCCTTGTGGAATTGGAGTGCCGATGTTCAGACTCCCCATGCCTGCATTCCCACTTGCCTCTTCCTCCTACGTATTCTATAGCCATATCTACCTCTACTTTGGCTAATGCTTTTTATAACCCCCCCCCCATCCCTCCTGGGGCGTGCACCCAGCAGACCCCCAAAAAATCTAAATTTCCTGCCTTCCTTGCTGCCTGCGACACTCCTGCTACCTGTGATGTCTCTCTTACCTGTGATGTCTCTCTTACCTGTGACGTCTCTCCTGCCTGTGACGTCTCTCCTACCTGTGACGTCTCTCCTGCCTGTGACGTCTCTCCTACTTGTGACATCTCTCCTACATGTGACATCTCTCCTGTCTGTGACATCTCTCCTGCCTGTGACGTCTGCCTTACCTGTGACATCTCTCCTGCCTGTGACGTCTCTCTTACCTGGGACCTCTCTCCTGCCTGTGACGTCTCTCCTACCTGTGACGTCTCTCCTGCCTGTGACGTCTCTCCTACTTGTGACCTCTCTCCTGCGTGTGACGTCTCTCCTACTTGTGACGTCTCTCCTACCTGTGACTTCTCTCCTGCCTGCCCTGCTGTCATACAGGGAAGGTTTCTTCCTATTCGGAATTTTTCCTTGTCACTGCTGCCCCTGGTTTGTTCACTGGGGGCTTTGGGCAGGGATAATGTAAAGCACTTTGAGACAATGTGGTGAAAATGCACTATTGCTACCCTAATAACTCCATGCCACATAACAAATAAATGCCATGTTCAGGTTGAGGATTTATAGCATGTTATGTAATACTTAATTGCATATCATTTTTATATTTATTATTTATGATGCATAATAGTTTCTCAAACCATTAAGCGTACTTAATGTTAATAGCATACTTTTGCAAGTCCTGTTGTCAGTTTTAACCAGTCATATAATAACACCATTTTTAATAGATAATTTACACAAGATTTTACTGGGCAATATCCTTTTCCTTGTATATAGAACCTGTGTAACTCTTGCACTATGACAGACAGTGAGCATGAGATGAACTAAACACTAAACCCAATGTGCAGGAGGCCTGGAGTTTATTTAGGAATTGAGACCAAACAAATCCAAAATGTCGGGCAGAAAGGAGGGTCACAGTTAACAATCCATAAGGTTTGGCAGCCGGGGGAGTCAGTCGTACGTGGACACAAGGGACAGGGGAGTGGATGACACAGGAGGCAGAGATGGCCAGGATCAGGCGAGCCAAGGCAGGCAGGACGAGCAGGACAAGCAAAACAGGCAGGATGAGCAGGACAGGCAGAAGATACAACAGACAAGGAAGGCAAAAGGCTCAGTAAAGCTCATGAGATGGGCAACAATACTTCGCAAAGATCACGGAGTCACCCTTTATAGCTGGGCAGACGGGTGTGGATTAGTTGATCTGGTATCCCTGCCCCGGATGGTGGGACAGGGACTTTACTTCATAGGGAGGCCGCAGTTGTTTTTAGGGATTGTACAAATTTACTGGACTGAAAACAGCAAAACTCAATCAGACAATAATTGGAGGCAAGGAGACCATCTGCACTTTGTCCTGGTTTTAAGAGACCAGCTGATTAACACAACTCATTCAAATAAGGAAAAAGTCTATATGTCAGTATGCTCCTATGACCCATGAAATGGCTACAATAACCACAAGACACTGCTTATTGAGAGCTTTTATTCAGACCTGCCCCCACCCCCCTCCACAAAAGCAGCATAAGTGCAAAATGGAATCTGCATCTGCAGCTCAAAGTGCAGCTTCTGGAATCTGGACCACTATTATTTATGATCTCACAATGCAGTTTACAGTCAAGTCTACTGGGTGCCCCCGCTGAGATTCCAACAACAGGCCTAGAATCACATGCTGTCAGCCTCACATGAAAGGCGATGACCAAACTGAAGGAAGAGGCGTTGCAAAGCACAAAGTCCATTTTGTTTCATTATGTGTTTTTTACTTTGTAACTTGGCCACTGCAAGCGCCATCTGCAAGCAACATTGCAGAGCACGGTGCTGGCAGAGTTGTCATTAATCACACAAGAAGAAACTGGGAACAGATTAAATTTACAGCATTTTCCCTGCAAACTGATCTGTCCTTAATGCATGACTCCGTGCATTTTGCTCAATTAAGCTGTGAGTTTTTTGGGAAAAGTGTGGAAAAGAGAAGAAATGTGGAGTGTTGGTATGCAGATCAAATTACATTTGATCTACTGCTGCCAGTGGGCTGCCTTCATCCCGGCTGAAAGAAGTTTGCAATGTGTTACCCTGCATGGTGTTTCACCAAGTGAGTAAAAGGTTAGAGGTTTTAGATCAAACTAAGCGAAAGGGAGAAAGGAAAGTGGGAATATAATGAATTAAAAACATCAATATAACATCTGAACAGAAGCCCACTAACTGCAAATTAGGCCCCTTTTTCAAACCAAAAGGAATCGAAAGCAGCGAAGAGGAAAGTTCCTACAGAGGAACAAGAAATCAGTTCTGACCCTGCACTGTCCCTTCTGGGTGGCCATGCCCCAGAGTTCAGACACAGTAAACACACTCGTGTAGCAGGTGTACCCTGTCCTTCACATCCTCCCTCCATTGGTTTATGGGTTGGCCCAATCACTGCTTGGCACTTCTTGGGGCTGATGCTCTGGATACCATGATTATTGTTAGCCTGCATTGTGCTGATTGGCCACTTCTGGTGCACGGCAGATTCCCAGCGGGCCGTCGTGTCACAATGCACAAAGTATGGTATTATTTGTTTTAAATAAATAAATATGAAAGACATGCAATTGCAAGACACTGTCTCAATAAACTTTATTATATTATCAGAGCTCTTCATTAGCAGTTGTTATTGATCCAGGATTTTTTTCATTCAGGGTCCAGTGAAAGTTGATCAAATAATTTTTTGATGTTTTTAATGACATTTCTTAAGGTACAGCACATTACTGTCAGGGAAAATGATTATGATGCATTTTAAAGCATTATAAATTTTGTCTCCATTACTATAGCTGCCTGACTGATGAGGGCAAAGTCCATTATACCAGAAATGGAAAGCGATGCTCTCTAAGTCTCAACCTCCACGGTCAGGTTGCGCTCCACCACAGCCGGTGTTTCCCTACAGACTAAGTGCTTCCTGTACATCTCCATTGTGCTCCATCATTCATGGTGGCAGCTTTATAGAACATTTTCACTGCCATGTGCAGTTCTGACATTGACTCCCAGACAGTGTTTCAACCTTGCCTTTCTAGGATGAAAAACACTAACGTTGCACAGAGGAGAAGCTTCTCTAATGGCCATGAAGCTGTTATAGTGGAAGTGCTAGTTACCAGGCTTGGAGCAGCCACCATAGACGGTGTTTGAAGAAATAAAATGTGCAAAGGTCAAAGGTCAGCCAGCAGTACATTAGCTATGACGTGAGTCATAAATCCCGGTACTTCAACCTCAAATGACAATGGCAAAGTGAAAAGCGGCACCAGGTGGCTTTCGCGAAAACTTCATAATGCTAAGTAGTTCGTTATCTAGTATTTAAGATCCATCGTTAATTAGCACGTGTTTCCGAAACCCTTCGTAACTAAAGTACTGTAGTTCGTAGATTTATGAGTGCTCCGACCCACTCGTTATTTTCTACGTCGTTCTTTATTTGAACTTTTGCCTGCTGTCCTGTCAGAGGCACGTATATCAGCCAAAACAGATCACAAAAACACACGCCACATTTGACGTGTCACATTATTTGGACACCATAATAATTCTGATGATATAATAAGAGGTCAATACTGCAATATAAAACTATAATGTCAACTATAAATGAATGGAAATGGGGCTGTTTGTTGTATAACCTGTATGCCATTTGAGTACATTACAGGGATGTGCAACATTCGGAAGTGGTTTGAGAATGACCTTGAAAATCAAATTCAGTTCATAAATCGGTTGAAAGCACGATACAGAATCGACATTGAATATAAGGACGTAGAATTGGTAAATGGAATTAATTGAAATGGAATTAATTGAAATGGAATTGACCCCTCCTTGGATTGCTACCTTATCGTGGTGGAGGGGTTTGCGTGCCTCCGTGAACCTGGGGGCTATGTTGTCGGGG
>JAODJW010000106.1:24436912-24447951 GCA_026777045.1 Hyperopisus bebe | reverse complement strand
CATCCATCCATCCATCCATCCATCCATCCATCCATCCATCCATCCATCCATCCATCCATCCATCCATCCATCCATGGAGTGGCAGTGGTTATATATCTGTGTTACCTTTCCCTCTTTGGCGCCCGGGCTGCGTGCTGCCCGTTCACAGAGGTATGCTGGTTGTAAGATGCGTCTTTACGAGCCGCCGGGTGGCTGATGGCAGTAGGGGGCAGGTCCTCCTTGCTATGGTGCCCAGATCCGTCCTCCTCTTTCATTCCTTTGCCCTTGGCTTCACAGGGCAACTTGGCTTGAATCAAACCTGCAAAGGGGGGATCGTTTAAACGGGCGATTCTCACTTCAAAAAAAAATCTCCGAACGACGACGCGTAACTAAGTTGCAAAGACCGGCTGCACCGTTTCACAGATCTAACTGTCAGTTATGCAGCTGGTAACTTACAAAGTATGCAGATGCGATATGTGCCACACATACATCTCAAATCTGCTTTCACAATCAATCACTGAAAATAGCCAACAAAGACTTTTGATTTTCAATCTGCAGCTTCTTTTATGATATTTATATGGGATCAAAAACAAAACTCATAATGTACTGTACTGTGCTAAAGACTTAGGAAGTCAAAGGAAATGTATACAGCTATTAATCTGAGTAGTAAGGGTATAAGTGCTCAGAACAAAAAGCACAGTTTAACAATAGAACATATGAAGATTAAGAATAACAACAAAAACTAACTAGAAAGTGAATGAGATACCGATTAGCCATATGAGGAGGGGTAGTGGTTGAGTCAAAATGGATGGATGGTTGCAGGAAATGATTTTAGGTGAGATTTTGAAATTGCTAAGCTGACAGACAAAATGTCAGTTCTACACCAACATGAAGATCATGTAAACATCATTCGCTTTGACTGCCTAAGACTTTTGCACAGTACTGTACCTAGCAACTAGCTTAGCTACAACATTGATCTTATTGAAGTAAACTACATGAATCTGTGAGGGTCCCCATTATAGAGTGAAAAACCCTGTTATTTACATGTTTCACAAGAGACAGAAAAGAGGCCACGGCCCTCTAGTGTGGAACTTCACGGTCAGACGACGGCACCGATGTGACGGAAAAGGACGGAGTCTCACCCTGAGCCAGGGGCAGCGACAGGCCGCTCTGACAAGGCTGGATGGACAGCAGGCCCTGTCTCTGCAAGCTGAGCAGATGCTGCTGTTGAACCTGCAGAAGTTGCTGCTGCAAAGCTACCTGCTGAGTGGAGACCTGATGGGAACAGAGAGCAGGAACGTGGTGGTTAATACAGCATGCAGTCATACTGATCATTAGGAGCCATCATACTGTACCAGCATAAGAGACCATTCTATATATATTTTTTACATCTGCATTTTTAAAACCTGGTTTAATCCTGATTCTGCTGGCTGCTTCCAAGCTCTAAGTTTCTAAGGCAGGAGAACAAAGTGAAGCAGGAGACACTGGCAGTAACCACAAATCAGCATGGCAGAGGGTAGAATCAACTTTCTAATGCCAGAGATGACCGTCAACTTATCCGGCAGTGTCTCTTAAATCGGTGGATGACCTCAAGGGACCATCAAAAAAAAAAAGGGAAACATTAAGTGTAGGTGTGAAGTGCACTGCTAGGACGATTCATAACAGGCTCCTAGAAGCAGGACTAAAGACCCATAAAGCAAGGAAGAAGCCCTTCATCAATGAGAAGCAGGGAAGGGCCAGGCTGAAGTTTGCAACAAAAATGTATATCTTACAAACATACACACCCATAAATTGAGAAATGAGTGAAAGTGAAAATTTTGCTGTGGTCTGTTAATTTTTTCCAGAGCTGTATATATACACGTGTAAATCTGGAGTATGTCACACTCATATGACTAAATGATTTTCACGTAATGACTAGACCCGAAAAAAACAACTGTGAAAAAAAACTCACAATCATCATTATCATCAGATAAATGTATCTCATAAGGAATAAGGTCTATCAGTCTTGCTTTGTTCCTTACAGTGTTTCTTCTACAGTACAGTCACCTTATACCCAAATCAATTTGGTGGTGATTCATTCAGATTACTTTCCAAAGAAAATGATACCTAATTTGTTCAGTCTGCATTTCAATTTTTGTTAGTGATGGGCGAACTATCTGCGTCTAACTTTGGGTTTATATGTAAAGAAACTATTTTCAAGATTTTTTATGAGTCTCATAGGTTTAACTCCTTTTGTGTTGCTTCACTGAGGTCAGGGAGGGTGTGACGGAGAACACAAACACAGGGTAAACAAGCAGCTGCGAGAGTGAGACAGAGAGGGAAAGCTGGAACGAGGCAGATGAAGGAGAATGGGCGGCAGTGCCAGATTAGATATTAAGTTCAAGGTCTTTGAAAATGCTTATTGTTTAGAGGCACTACAGAGCAACAGAAGGTCGCTAACCGGCAGGCAGTCGAAACTGAGAAGCGGAAGGGAAGAGGACTAGATGGCTGTCAGAAATCTGAGCCGTCACCGAGGGCAAGAATTTCCTGTGATCGTAAAATATAGCACCCTCCGCATAAAGCTCCCAATTCAGCAGACTAATTGCATTTCCTCTAAAAAAAGTTGTCCGGCTTACGGAGATTGTCTTGTAAGACAGGTCTGGGATGGAGAGATTGAGCGGAGAGATTTGTGCTATCAAGCTAGTCATGGGGACACACATGCATGTGCGCGCAGAAGCTTTCAGTACGTTGGGTGGGGGGGGGCTAGCACTCCAAGTGCAAATGTATTCATGTCCCCCAGTAGTGGTTCCACTTCAATCACTTCCAACAACAACAACCGCATAGAGCTATTCCCTTAACTAGACCATCTGAGTTGAATACAATGACTGGGTGTCTGATAAGACCTCAACGATGAAAAAGGTCCCAAATATTAATAAAGGCTATAGCTTGAGATGCACAACAAGTCTCAAACCAGCTGTTAGACTACTGTAATGCTCTATGATCTGCAGGCACACGACACATTAAACGCCGTGCAGCATATTCAAAATGCAGCAACTCGAACTGTCTCCAATAGCAGGACGTTTTGGACACATTACTCCTGCGATTAGCTCCTTGCTCTGGCTTCCTGTTAGGTTCAGCGATTAATTAAAACAGCCCACAGTTCTGGCACATATAAGGCACTTAAAGGTCCAGCACCTGCCTATCTAAGAGAACTACTTCAAGTTTACAAGCCGCAATCTCCACTCAGATCAGAGAATGCAAGCTTCCTTGTCATTCCACATGTAAACAAAGGAACAGCTGACAATAAAGCCTTTTGCTACAGGGCCCCTATATTGCGGAACAGGTTGCCAGCTCATGTTTGGCATGTCAAGTTAGTCTTAGTCCTTCAATGTCGACGGAAAAACCTGTTACTTCAGTCTATGTTACCTGCACCTTCATGAATAAATGAATGAAAGAAACATTATTGTCATTATAAAATGAACCACTGTTTTGCTACACTCTGGTCATAAAAAAACACAAGACACCAGATGAATGACACAAAACTGAACACTGGTTAAAGGAAACAGCATAATGAGGAAAATCCAGCAGCAGTGAGCATCAAAAAGTGCTTTTAGTTCATATTACTGAAGTCACTGTTCCAGTGTATTCAAACTCTTGGGATTTCTCGAATAATGCTAAAAGTTCAAGCACATATAGCCCACCTCCCAAAATATCGCAGGGTTCGCAAACCTAATGCAGTGTTCAGTGATTTAATTTACCTATTCATAATTCTGGACTAACACATAACACACTGTAACTAAGGCTTCTGGTGCTGCTGTCCATTAATGTGTCTATGCATCTTCTGACCATCCGTGCTCTCTGTCTTCCTTCCCACGTGTCCGGATGGTGCCCAAGGTGGGCAGCATCTGAGCTGGAGCCCTGGTTCAGTCCCATGGAGGGGTGACATTCTGGGTGTGACTTATGAAGCGTAACATCGTGGGTACAGCCTTCAATCTGCTACCCTACACAGGCCAGCATGGAGACCTTGGACCTTGACCACAGTTTACAACAAGCCCACTCTTTTACTTTTCATTAATGTTTGCATGGGCAGCCATTTGACTTTGGACCCCAGAGAGGTTTCTTTCTCCCTACTTGGGAGTTTTTGGTTTCTGTCTTTCTTTCTTTCTTTAATTCATTTCTTTGTCTTCCCCTTTCCCTGTTTTTGAAATTTTCTGTATAAATGATTTAGGAATGTATGACAACACACTCGCCTTGGGCAATATATGAATAAAGGCGCTATATATAAATAAAATGAATCGAAAAATAAATTGAATGTTTTGTCACTAACACAGAAAACACAACCTTTGCTCATCTAGTCTCTGGAAAACCTGATCCAGCTGAGGTGACTTACGGGGCTGTAATGAACAACCAAAGTCTTGGGATTTCAAGAATCATGCTTAAAAATCAAAAATAAAAAATTTAATACTATTAAGCAGTTAGATCCTTGTTGCTATATGAGAAGTCTCTGTGAAGTCGATTACTCTGTTCAGTAATAAGACTTCAACACATATAATTAGGATGCCTGATGTTTATACCTTTGTACCACAGATATTATTTTTACCAGCTTTGTTTTATCTTTCAGCAGTTATTATTATAACAGGCTCTCTTGTTGCAGAGCTAAATTGTTCCATAGCTATCTAGTTTTATGTATTCGGATTATCAAACATGGTAACTCTTCAAAAGACAAACACATGTAATGATATGGAACTTCCATATCTTTCGCCAGATCTTCCATAAATTAAAAATGAAGATTAATAAGATTCTTCTTGCGTTTCAAGATCAGACCTGTTTGATGATATACAGATAATACGCTCGTGATGCACAATTGTTGTCTGTTAACCATAGAGTCCAGGAAAAACCTTTCCAAAATGCCAAAAAGTAAGGAAATATTTTGGGGTTTTTACAAAAGGTGAGACCTATGTGGTTTGTAAGAATTACCTTTTGGGGCTTTAGACTAAAACTAAAGAACTTTAATCATGATAGGGACATCGGTAGTGTGCTAATGCAACTGTAAACTGTCGATAAGTAAAGTGACGTTTCTGGATTAAAACACTGAAGAAAAAAGACATTCAGTATTCTGTTATTACATATCTGAATGGTCGGTAATTCTGAGAATTTACAAACAATAAAGAGATAATTATTACATACAAGTTTTAACTTCTTTATGTCTCGCAAACTGGTTTGAGTATTACTGTGTTGTATCATGATATAGTTTGTCTTGCCCAAGGCCTGGCGATACGCAGCCCAACTGACTTAGGGTCAGCCCAACTGACTTAGGGTCAGCCCCACTGACTTAGGGTCAGCCCCACTGACTTAGGGTCAGCCCCACTGACTTAGGGTCAGCCCTTTCTAAAGGGTACAACAGTTCAATCCTGCCTGGAACATGAACCACCAAGCCCACTGTAGTGGCTGCAACCGATCGCTTATCATTCAAGTGAATGTTTACTGCTCACGCGGCTATGATGCACCACATTAAGCACTCAGGAAAGCAGCGTCCAGTGTTCAAGCTGTCCAAGTAAAGTAGCAGTACTGCTGGTCGGTGGAAGTTGACCAAACGAGTGACATGGCTGGTCAGCCTATCCTATCTGAACAAGAGTCAATGCTAAGTGCTTAGCCCCGCCCAAGCGACTGACTGGTAATCTATAGCTGATGGACTGCATGGGTCTTTAGGCAAGTCCTGAAATGAAGAGTGAGGGGAGGGTGACTCTGTAACCACAGCTTACCGCCTTGTTTGTCTTCCTCGCATGCTGCTGCTGCTGCTGCTGCAGGAGATGAAGCTGCAGTTGTTCCCGCTGCTTCTTGTAAAAGTCCTGCAGATGCTGCTGCAAACATGCGGTTTGGGGACATGAGATTACAAAGATGCAATGTCGCATTCGTCTGCACACTGAGCTGAACAGACAGGGCCATGATATTCTCTGGAAAGGTTCCATCTTACTAAGTCTACAAGAAATTGTATCTCCTGTGAAAATGTATATAACCTGAGAGAGACACACACACACACACACACACACACACAAATGCGTGTTTTTGTCAGAACCTCAGACTTACGTTCTTCCTGGCAGAATCAGGCACATATAAAAGGTGACAGCAAAGGAAAAGCTCCGGCAGTTTTTAAATGAGTTCCATTTTTTCAGAATCTGGAGTTAAGTATCGAAACACGGGAGCAGGCATGAGCGCATGCAAACATACCTGCTGTACCATGAGGGCCTGCTGCTGGAGCAGAACCTGGATGTGCTGCGGACTTAGCATCTGCTGTGGAGTTAGGAGCTGGGGGGGAGTCGCGGCAGATGCTAGTACCTGCACCTGTCCAGAAACAGACAACATAATTAAAAATCAACTATTCAGTGAAACCTTATTCAGTGATATACAGGTGTGCGGGTGGGGAGGAGGGCAGCAGGACAAGCATTTGACTTTCCACTAAAAACAAATAAGGAGTCAACATGACCGCGACCTAAAGTTTCTAACCGAAAGCCTGAAGCACAAAATCATGCGTCCTAGTTAGTTAATTCACCTTAATGTAAAATACCTTAATGACCCTAATATAAGAGAATCCCAATTATAAGATGACCCCCCCTACCCATATATAACCACTGTTAAAAAGAGACTACAGACAACTGCATTACAAAAAGCATATTAAACAGCAAACATTCCAATAAACAAATGTATTCTTTTGGGGGAGAGGGGGGGACAGATAATAAATATTACTAACTCCACAACTGCGGAGAGAGCAGAAAGTGTTCGATGCAGCAGACCCACATAAAGAGGGCAAAATAAAATTTTAAAAAATTAAACGTATTGACTCATTTTAATAATGGAGATGACAGCTCCTTTAAAATTAAAGTTACTCTCTTTATTGACTATTATCGGTTTAATACTAGCGGTGAGATAGACACGGAAGCCAACGATTTACATGACACTAATGATTACACAGTAAACACAAGCATTCCATGGCAAACATCTACCCATTACACAAGTATGACATTTACAATCAGCAATTACAAAGATACACGTATTAATTTACACTATTTAAAGATGCAAGCAGTGTGCTGCAAAGCATGCAGGTAAATGCATAATTAGTCCTGCTGACCAAGACCGCGGCATCGTATGATCGTATGATGTCGGCCAGTCTTGGTAGCAGTGCGGGTGATCATCGCTCATACGATGTCATATTGCTAAAACGAAGTCGATTCCGTCAACTACGTTTCAGTTATGTGGTCATCTTTAGCCTGAAGACAGATAGACATTAGATGGCATAACCTATGTAGACTGCCCTTTAAACTCAATATATCAAATATAAGACGACTCCAGTTTTTTTTAGATGTGATTTTTTTGGGGAAGCACTGTTAGAACTGGGACAGGGTTTCAGTCTCGCCCATGTGTCATGGAGCTTCCTCTGGGTTCTCCACAGTCCAAAAACATGCCGAGTTTAACTGGAGTTACCAAATTACCCATAGGTGTGTGTTTGTGACTGAATGATTTGTGAGCATGCCTTGCCATGGGGTGGCGCCCCCTCCTGGGTTCTTCCCTGACATGCGCCATAGCCCTTAGGATAGGCTCTGGAACCCCTGTGACCCTGTATAGGTCAAGCAGTTACACAAAATGGATGGATGGATTTGAAAAACACAAAATCATATAATATATTAGTGTTTTTACATTTTTGTTATTGCAAATATATACTATATCTTTCATATGAAAAGTTCCATCCAACCCTATGCAGGGCTGCAGGGGGTCCGGAGCCTATCCTGCAGGCTCAGGATGGGGCACCAGCCCACCACAGGGCAAAAGGCAGGGAATAACCCAGGATGGGGTCTCAACCCACCACAGGGCAAAAGGCAGGGAACAACCCAGGATGGGGTCTCAACCCACCACAGGGCAAAAGGCAGGGAATAACCCAGGATGGGGCGCCAACCCATCACAGGGCAAAAGGCAGGAAATAACCCAGGATGGGGCACAAACCCACCACAGGGCAAAAGGCAGGAAATAACCCAGGATGGGGCACTGGCCCACCACAGGGCAAAAGGCAGGGAATAACCCAGGATGGGGCACATTCACACACCAGTCACTCATGTCTTTAAACCATGTGGGAGCTTTGTGACAGAATCCCAGAATTCATAGCTACAATGAAAACATTCAGTTAGCATCTCATGTGGAAGCTGATGGCGGGGAAGGGGGGGGGGTCTCATTAGGGATTGTGTTAAAAAAAAAAACATTGGAATATCATCAGTTGCATTATTTGTTTGATTTTATTGATAATACCTTAAAATGAGCATGTTTCCAGTTATTAAGAGCACTTTCAATCGTTGTCTGGCTTCTGTTTTTAAAGCAATTTGCCACAGAGGATTTATATTTACATTGTTTGACCTCTAAGGAGGTCCCCCGACTTACAGGGAATAACTTGGGGGTTGGCGGCAGGGATGGAACTCCAGCTACCAGAAAAAACCTCACAATGGTCCATTCGGCATGGTGTGGTGCTGAGGCATCACCCACTGCATGGCTGCATGGTCCTCGTCCCTGAGGTGGTTTGTCATGTGGTGAATGCAGCAACGCGCTGTAATCAGTGCATGCTTCCTACCTCTCTCCTGCTAAAAAAACCCCAAATCATATGGTGGTATATATTCATTTAATTTTCAGATTGTTAGAAATATGTCAGAATTTAACAGCCCCCTCCCCATTTAATATTCTTTTTTATTTTTATACCCTTTTATGAAATGTTACAAGAAACTGACAGTCAAGCTACTTTGGGCTTTCATGCCATAAATGATTCATTGAAATGAAAACACTGATTTAACAGTTGGAAGCCAAACATGTATGCAAGTTTCCTATGAGAAAGACAGAGAGCCCCGTAGAGTTAGATATTTGTGATATTAAAAATGTCATCTGTAAATGACTCACACCAGAGTTGACTTTCTCACATTGCGCTTGCTCGGAACCGTTCCCAGCCAGGACCTGCTAGCCTGCAGTTTTAACATCCTGTATTATCTTTGTCCATCTTGCATAAGTGGTTGACCACACCCACTACCACCCACGATTCCTACACACTACGGTCACATTGGGGTGTTTCAGTGATGATTCTGCTGACTAATGGCACAAATGAGAATTGTGTTTTCCTGACAGGCACTTTTTAAAATTTTTTGTAATTTTCCTGAATTCATGCAAGACTGAAACAACCAACTATATACTGTAGTACTTTTCCAATGTTTACCATCATTTTCTATTAAAATGTGGAGTAAAATGTGCTACATTTACACCCTAATTCTTTCTAAAATAAAAACTGCAAATTTGTTTCTCAAAAAAAAAATCCAGTGATCTGACTGAAATTCTACATTAATCCATAAAAAGATCTGGACACTGCAGGGAAAAAAGTTACTAATGCACTAAAAAAAACGCAGTTCTCTGAGAAACGCCCCGTATGCAAACCAAAAAGCCTTTGTGAGCTTCCAGCAAATTACTATTCATCTCTTAAATTAAGGTAGCTTTACAAATGTTTGCAGTGAAGATAAACAAGAATCACAATCACTAGCCTATATATACATGCCGACGGGGGGCATAAAGAGGGAAACTAAATAGCTTTTTAATTAAGTTCTAAACCACAAACAAACAAGCTTCTAGCAGAGTCTGTTTTCTGCAAAATGAAACAAGAGGGAACACACGCCATGCTAGACAGTCTGTTGTCATTATCAGTCATATTTTCCCACACTCGATTCACATAGCGGTGTTTCTGCTCCAGCTTCCAAAACAAGTGAGCGCCCAAAACAAGAACCTATTGTGATTTATGGTCAGTGACTGCAGGGGAATCCCAACAAAATCTGTTGATTTCATGACGTTAGATGCACTCACTGCAACAGAAAATGGTACCAAATCACCAAGGTGTCCACTTCATTTTGAAACCCCTACCTCTGCCATTCAGCGTAAGTAGTAATACAATCCAATAGCACTCAATGAGGTTAAACTGACCCAGAGCCCCCCCAGGGGTCACAATGTAGAGGCCAGGGCCGGCCCACTCCCCTACAGCACCGTCCCCTAACGGACATGCCGGCCAAACAAACCTCGCCCTTGTTTCCATGACAGCAGACACAAGCCCACACATTTTCTTGTTGTTGTTTTTCTGTGGGCCAAAAACCCATTAAGGATGGTCTGCCAGCGGCGTTTACGCTCGGAAAATAAACCAGGAATTTGCTCAACTGTGACTGCATTTCTGCTTTGCAGAGAAGCATCTGCCAAATAAACAGATGCAAATGTAACGCGCATTTGGTAGTGATCCAGAGTCGCGGCTTTGCTCTCTAACCACGCTGGTTTGGGTGTCTGTAGCTTCTCCCCATGCTTAAAAGGGTTTCCTCTGGGTTCCCTCTCATAGCCCAAAGACATGTAGATAGGTGGTATGCATCTATGCGCCCTGTGATGGAATGCTACCCCATACTGCTTTGTGTCCCATCTTTCGCTGGACAGCATCCATGCCCCGAATTGGATCAGCAGTTATAGAAAAATGACAGATGACTGAATGGAATTCATTTTTCCCATAAACCATCAAATATGGAAAATGTGATTCCTTGATATATGCACAATTAAAGGGAAAATAACAGTTTTAATTAGAGCTGGGTGATATAATATCGATATTATACTGCACGTGAGCTATAATCATCAGGGCTTCAGATGACGGGCAAAACATCTGGCCAGCTTGTCAGTACTGTTAATGTTTATTCACAGCCACAATTTGTTAAGTAGATTAGCAGCACACCTAAAATATTAATGAGGTATTTTATGACGGCCACAAGTTAGTAATCAGTATAAATTTCGCATATCTTTATGTTTAATAAATGTGTCAGACTTTAAACTGCAAAAAGTACAGCAACGCCACTGACTTCTTTTCACCTTGTTTATCCTCAAGAGCTCCTCTTTTAAAAGATGTCGTGGCTGCTGAGCGGTTCCTTTCTTTACTGCCATTTCAGTGCACAGTGCATATCGCACTGAAGTATACCAAACCAGGGTATACCAAAGCAGTATTATGTGGTGTGCTCCGCTACAGTGCATATCGCACTGAAGTA
>JAODJW010000106.1:24412907-24427455 GCA_026777045.1 Hyperopisus bebe | reverse complement strand
TGCCCCCCCCCCAAACACCCCCTCCCCCACCACCCAGGTCATCTGGAGACCGGCAGAAGGATAAATTGCCATGGCTCCAGTTGAGCAGACAGCAGCCTAAAGAGTGAAATGAGCATCTTGGTCCTCAAGCACCTGAGCATAATAAATGATGCGACGAAGATATTTAATTTTCCTATTCCAGTCAATATCTCCTGCATGGCTACAGCATCAGATGACCAATGGGTATGGAAGCATGTGTTTTACATGTGTACGCAATACACATAATATCAGAAACCACAAGATTTCTGATAAATGGCAACTAAATATTCCAGTAAAGCATTTTACGTATGACAGGTAATATAAAATAACCTATAAAAGATTTTCCAAACCACCAGGCGGAAAACATAATCTATCAGTTGAAATGTCAAAAAAAACAAACAATCACTCCCTGTTCTTTGCATTAAATCAGATTTCTCCTTAAAATATTTATCTTGGGTAAAGATTAAAAAAATGCTTAACAATTCCTTGATTAACAACTTTGTGTTAATCAACGTGTTCCTCGTGGTTGGCACAATAATCAATGCGCCCACATGCCCTTAAGCAAGGCACAAATTCTGCTGCATCGGTGCCAGCAAAATAGCTGACCCTACATTCTGACCCCAACCTTCTTGTACAAATGACAAATAAAGTATCATTCTTAGGAAATGGCCTCACAACTCTTTGAAGGGAAAATTACTCGACATAAAAAAGGAGTAAAAGTACAACAGAGGCTGATAGAGTTCTTCACCTAGAAGGCTTCACATCGTGAATCCAAACATACAGTCCAGGCTCCAAATGGCTTGCTAAGCAGGTGGCTTCATTCAGCACAGCACCCTAACTTCTTCTGGCTCCAGAAGACCGCCGCCACCCAACAAAGTTTGAATCATGACAAAACGCCTGCCGGCACACATGCATGCACCTGCATGAAAGCTATGGAAAATATATGAAAGCACAGTAGAGAGGAGGGTTTCCAACTTCCTAATCGCAGTTCATCACTGCTACAGCTGGCTGTAAAGAGAACTGTTCTAAATAGCTGACCGCAGTGCACACTGCTAGCACAGCTGAATCAGGTGAGTGGCAATGTATCGAATCTCAATGGGTAGTAAATGTCCACAGATCACTTACATACTTCAGGCAGTAGCCTTCAAGACATAATTGGATGGAATAATGGAATAATGGACATGGAATAAAAAATCATCTCAAGAAAACATTCATTTACGCTAACAGTGCCACATCCTGCTTGCTAAAATCAAATCCAGTGGTTCGGACGGCATCTCACCTTCTAATTCATACAGGAATGAGGCCTTCATACTTCTCCCCAAGAGAAGTAAGATCTACAACTCAAAAATGCATGCCAGGACACTGTTTATAGCATTCTCCTGTCCAAGTCTCTCAAAGCTTCAAAAGTTCCCGCAAACACATGCGTGACTTGGAGTGTCTACACAAAACACTGCTGCAAGCAATCATGATTTCAAACGCGTTCACACATGCTGCCTGACATACGTGCTATCCAAACTAAACGTTATATCCATAATAGGAATGGGGCATACTTGGTCTTGAGAAATGGCATCAATGATGACAAATCCTGGGCATTATCCTCACACTACCTGCTGACGCTAAATCCATGACATCATGTCTGCCCATGTAAACAACCAAATAACAAAAACAACACTGGAAAACCAACGGCAAGTGTCACACCAAAAACAAGAAATACATGTTTGTGTTTTTAGTCAACAGGGACATTGTGGTTTGCTTTGTTTAAGCTGTTGGGCTGTGCAGTGTTTCAGCTGTACACTGTATCCATAAGGTATAAGAGTGATTGGCCTGTGGCCAAGGCTAACCTTTTTATTGGCGGTACGAAGATCACAGCTAGCTCAGCATACGCTGTAACACAGTTGCCCAATAAGCAAACAAACAGTACGAACAACGGCTCTAACCTTGGAGTGGTGGCACGATTAAATGGGGGCATTTACCACCCACTAACATCTGAGCTAAGCGTGACCATCAAAGACAGCGTTCTGGTATAACCACATCAGAAATGATGCAGGGGACAGATGCTGACATCAGAAAGGTGAACAGTCATTTAAAGTTTACATTCTTGGTTGTACATTCCACAACCCTGGTTAGGGACTATAAGAGCTGTTCAATAAAATAACGAAATTAGTGTACTTACTGGTAACAGTGATACAGAAATTTTGACTGATACCGCTAACAGATATATTTTTGTGTAATGTTGCTGATACTGATACCAAAAACTGGCTAATCTCTAAGCCACATGCTGAGCGGGGGTGATGTGTTGGCAGTGAAACATGGTGAACATTCCAGCACAAATTAGCAAAATGATGTTACATGTTTATCATTATTATTATTCTAGAGAAAGCAAAGATCAAAATGAAAGTCTGAATGAAATATAAAGATGTCGGAGGATAGTGCTTTGAAACCTCTTCAAAGTGGTGAGCAAGCTGATGAAATTCTTCGTCCTTCACCAATGTAATCATCCCTGTTATTTTAGCAGTTGTGTCTTTAGCTCTGGTACTGCTGGCTTTGAATACTGATAAAGATTAATTATCAACCGGCAATACTGGGCAAGATTGACACATAAAAACAACAGATATCATGATTTTAATTGAATATCAGCCGATATTTGTACGTTGACCACACCATCATGCATCTCTAACAGTACTGCTTCAAAATGATAATTTGATAATATTAGGGATTTTGCTTTACCAGCATGCTTTTCATTGTAGACCTAATTATATTACATGTAGTACAAATTTTCAGGCACACACTGAAGCAGCAGTATAGTAGTATCTCAAAAATTCATACAATAAGGGAAAATAAAACTGGCATACCGAATGAACCAGTATACCGGCTAGCACTAATATCCATAAATCCAGTAGAAGAAACAAAGAAAAACTGAGCATGACTCCAGAAAAAGAGGACAACGGTTGGGTTCACTCAGCCACAGCTCGTGGCAGTCCCAAGCGGAGCTCGAGGATTGACGCACGTTTCGGTGCTGCTCTGTAAGCATTTCACAGCCCCATCTGGCAATGAGACAGACGAGGTGAACGAGGCCATCACATCGAAACTAATGTGAATGAGCCCAGAATGAGGAGTGGCGAGGTTACGGGACACGTACCAACACTCATTCGTCACTCGACGCTTGAGTCAAAACTGAGGTGTGAGTAAAAAGCAGCCACAAATGCGGTCAGGACAATCATCGCTGTAACTCTGGATCTTCGTTAGGGCGCCGGTGCACTTATCATTGGCAACACGATGATATGCATTATGCTATTTGTTATAGTCTTAAAGTCTAAGGCACAAAATTTTAAATGCTAATTTTCCCCAATAAAGTGCCATTTATTGCAATTTTTCCTCAAATGCTTAAAATCCTAGTAAAAGATAAATATTTTTATACTCAACTACCTTTATTTCAATTTTCACATACTTTTCCAATTTATACAAGCAGAGACCTACAGAAGGACATACCATTGCATATTGCTCCCAGAGTTACTAAACTATTTGACCTCCATGCATTTGAAAAAAAGCAGACATTATAATTACTGTCTTGGGGGCAGTTCATTCTGCATCCAAACACTAGCAGAGTTGGGTAATTTAGGTCCAAAGAGTAAAAATCCAGTCCAAAATTTTGTTTCAACCAAGCAGTTGAGAGTCACAGTCACTCAACTGTACTCACAGTTACTCAACTAGTTGGTTGAAACAGAATCCCGGTCTGGACTTTCACTCTCCGGACCTGAATTACCCAACTCTGAACACTAGTGACAATACAAGATGGACAGGACATTCTTTTAAAACTGGTCTAACTCCATTTCCGTCACCACAACAAACTATGCTTGGGAAGGTGGTTGTCAAGTTCGAACCCGGCGGGGGTTCATGGCCTAGCAGAACACTCAACCAAAAATACCGTACCTCAATCACCCACCTACAATAACAAAGAAAATCATCATAATTTCCTTTGAGAAAAGTAAGAAAGCAATTAAAGTAATACATAAGAAGGGAATATGTGGTCACACACCCAGTCTTCTAGTAACAGACGCCCTTTTCAGTAACAAGCACAGAGGAGAAACGTGTGCTGTGCTGCAGGTCTGGACTGTGGGTCTGCTGGCTTACCTGACTCTGCGGCTGCATGTGCGCAGTCTCGGCCTCCGGAGAATCTCCTGTGGCCCCGGAGCCCCCGTCGACCTCGGCTGTGGCCCCGTCATAGCCGCTCCGCCCCGGCTGCTCCGTGCCAGACTCATGCATCATGACTTCAGGACCTGAAACAAGCCCAGATGAGCCACGAGTGAAATAATTGCTGAATAACTGTTGAGACACCCTGGGCTCCTTTTAACCCCAGCCAACTGGTAAACGTGTCATTTCCGTCCACAAAGTTGTTTTTTCTCTCTCTTATTGCAGGTTTTCCAGCCCTGCATTTTGCTGACTGCACAGCTCGTCCTTGATAGCGCTTTGACTTGCTGGAAGGTGTGTGCTTAGTCTTTCTTTCCACGTGGTAATAAATTGTTTTATTTCCAGCTTGGTGGCGGTCACATCTATACCGGGTCAAGGGGAGGTATCGGCCGGCCAGGCAACAAAGGCAGGGGAAACTACCGAGCTCTGTGAGATGGCACTGAAATTAAATGCAGAAAAACAATACGATGAAATGTTTCAATATGATTTGTTGTGCGGTGGAAAAAGATACTCGTTCATCCTACTTGAAACTATTTACACATATGCGGGAAAAGACACACACACGTAGAGTATGCTCTTTTTAAAAACACGACTTAAAATACTGACATTTCTAAAATTCAGCCACACAAGCATCCTGGAAAGTCAACCGAAAATAAAAATAACACTACGAGGAGAGCCTAGTGTTGTATTCTCAGTCTGAAAGGAGATAATCGCGTTCTGTTTTCTTAGGCTCATACTGCAGCCTTGTCAGGCCATTACTTCATGACCTTATAATATTCCACCCATTTCACTTATTGGATACAGAATATCGGAAGGAGGAACAAGGGAAGATGGCTGGAAATAAACTATGGGGTAAGCTGAACCAAATCAAACCAAAACTCCCACTGTCCCCAAAATTACATTAAATAAGGAATAGAATGTAACAGGTAAAATCATAAAGTTATTTCTTTGTTGATTACACAGGTTCAGGTGAAGTGAACTTCATCATCCTATCTACAAACAAGCGTAATAGTATTACACCAGAGGCACAAAGACTACATACAATGGAATATTGCAAGTGTCCAGAGCTGAGAAATTTCCAGACTCTCATTTCCACCATTACCTTGTTTAATATGAATTCCGAAAACTAATTTCCAGATGTATAAACAGCGAAGATCTATAGGTCGCATTGGGAAGTGAAAAAATATCATACCTCTCATTTCAGCGAATCCTATTTCAGTGATTTCATACTGTACATCTGATTTCAGCGAATCCTATTTCAGTTATTTCATACATCTGATTTCAGCGAATCCTATTTCAGATACGACATAAACAAACAAGTTGTTAAACAATTAGTGTTGCCACTACTTGATCCGATTCACCTACCCGATTTTACCTCGCACGTCTGCACCACCTGATGTACTCCTCCTGCCATTTTACTGCAAATCATATAGTCTACATTTGCAGCAAACTAAGCTGGATAACTTATTGGAATTAAGGTAGTCTGAGGGAAAATATATGTGAACAGAGACAAAATCCATTTAAATGGACAAGTTAAATCTGACAAGTTAACTGGCTAAGCAAGAAATCCTGCATTGAGAAGCATGTATAGACCACCTGGGATTAATGATTCCGTTGACTTAAAACAATCCATTTTCTCTGCTTGTCATTTGAAGTGTTCACTGCAGTAATCTATTTCCAGATTTTGGGTCAACACTTATTACCTAAATATCCCATATCTGAAATGTTAGTTTGTATTTTCATCAGTCAAAAATGCTGCTATCCAACGACATGGTATTTTGGTATACATATAGCTTTGGTTCACTCTAAACTGACATATACTGTAAAGTTTGGTGTATTTTGTGTTTGTTTCAGCCATATTTATATCCAGTGGCGTACATAACTGGTACGCAAGTTCGTATTTGCCCTATATCCAAATGCATATTTATTTTATGTGCATTCATGCTGTCATGACAAGAAGTCAGTGTGCATTTTAGCCTTTATAGCATGAAAGAAGTACAAATTAGTCACGTAAAGTTTAAAATGCACGGTAATTTCTTGTCATAAGAGCGCAAATTCACGTAAAATATGTTACGCATTTACGCTACAAGAAATAATCTGTTAAATGGACAAAATAAATTTCTCTAGTTCTTTGTCCTTTTGGCATAATATACTGACTTTGCTGCAGCGTAATATTGGCAGCAGACAGGAGCATATACAGTCATCTCACCAGAACGAGACGCAAAAACACGCACTCAGACACAAGTGCAGACGCTATGCAGAACTTTTACTAAACACAGAACACAAAGAATCCAAAATCAGAATACGCGGCTGATACTCTGGGCTGGTGGAGATCGCTCACAAGCAGCCCGTTATGAACCTGAAGTAGTGGAAAAAAAATACTAATGGGATCAGGCTGGGAGTGGTACAAATCAGGCACAGTGGTAAAATTTGCCGTGAAGTGTAATGCTGTGAATGCGCAGACATGCGAGGTACAAGTAAGGACAGGTGGAATGGATCGGTTCTGAATTGGAATGAGATGATGTCATTAAACGAGCGCGGGTCAAAATGATATAGTTATAGGAATATGACAGTTTGGGCTATTTTTATACAGAAGAATGGAGACGATTCTAATGGTTATGCAAAAAATAATTGCAGTCAGGCAATTATGTAATAATTGTGACAGGCCTAATCACAAGATAGCTTAAGTTAAAAACACGTACACACACACACAGACTTGGTATCTATATCTTTGTAGGGACTCTTATGTCTATGAGCATAACCCTAATCCAAACTATGCCAAAAGAACAACATTCTGAAAAAATATTACACAGTGAACAAAATCACATGTAGCCCAATAATTCCATGTATAAAGTCACGGCAGCAGGTAACACCAATTCATATTATTCTGAGATAGGGCTAACTGTTAGCTTGTCATAAATCACCACATCCATTAAAGAAATAAATACCACATAGAAAAAAGTGCGGCAACTGAGGTGCTTTCCTCTTACCTTCTGCGCTGCACATTTCGCAACCATGGCTTTCCTAATGCCAAGAATCCTCAACTCTTATTTTTATACAAGAATTGAAATTGCATCAATGAGTGGAAAAAATTTCAGTTCTTGCAAACAAAAGAAGACTCATTCTTTCCTCTTTATTACAGCACAATTTTTATCGATAGACAGGAGCTTTCACGTTTCTCTGGTACGAACACACAGTCCCTCTCAGTTGGAAAATGCACACCAGACATTTGCTTCAAACCGGACTGCTGCCATGGCTACAACAAACCGGTTTCACTTTAGTAAACAAACATGTTGTCTTTAAATGTCGTTTTAACGTTAAGCAGGCGGAGCGCTTGACAGACTGGAGGGTGACACTCAAAAACAGCGCTAATGTAAACATCAGTGGTGGTCGATACAGCCCAGGCCTGAAGGGGATACAGGCTTCACTCAAACAAGGAACAACTAAAATAAACACCCAGGAAAAGCTCAAGACAAACAATTCCTGTGCTACACACAGCAAAAAGCTCAGGGCCTGTGTTATATTTCCTGGTGCATCACACAAACTTGCAACGGTGGAGAGTCCTGCCCTGAAGCAGAATGTAAGCTAAACTACTCTGGAAAACTGAAGAAAAAAAATACAGTTTGTAAATAGCGTTGATAACGCACCGATTGGATATAAGCCATTGGCTGGAACCAAATTCCTCAAAGGTTGGAACACCTAGCACATATCATAGAGGTTGAGTAGACAGTGTATTTGGTGGAAATATTTGTACCCTATTTCTGAAACTGGCCATGATGAGGGATAACAATGAGTAAAATATCAAAAGAAGCTTCCGCAGTTCTGAAGGCCTTGCCCTCCTGAGATCTACTGCATGCAGCCTGCAGGATATTTTAAGAACACCTCTCAGGGCCTGAAGCTAAGGATGTGATCCTGTAATAACCGACAGAGCTGTTTACTCAAGCTTATGTCCTGCTGGTGATACATGTACAAGAGGTATGATCACTATTTGATATCTTCAATCCGTAACCACTCATCTATTACAGGATCAGAGTAATCAGGAGGCCTCGTGACAGGAAGCAGGAGGACACCGTGGAAGGGATGCCAGTGGATCACAGGGCACACGATTCCACACATGATCACCTATGGCAGGAAATTTTGAGGCGTCAATTATCCTAGACCACTGTGTGAGGAAATGAGACTATATACAGGAAACCCATGCAAACACAAGAAGAACATGCAAAGTCCAGACACATGGAGCCAGGGGCAGGAATTGAGCCCCCACACCAAGTGGTGATATCCCACTGATAACCTGCTAAGCTACAATCCCCAAATGAAAACAGCTTAGCATCGTAGCACCAAACTCTGCAGAACCTTATGGACCTTTCCACTTTAGCATGGTAGTGCTTCATGTGTCCATGTTAGCAGGAAGCTACGCACTCATGAAAGAGAACAATAATCACACTATAGTGCCAATATAAGGGCATTGTTCACCACGACACGTTTGGCAGAGCAGTTATGTGAAAGGAGTAAGGCATGCTGTCATTTCCTTTCTGCAATCCTTCTTCAGTCACTCTGTATGAGTAGACAAATGCAAAAGATTCCATCCAATGACACAACGTTTGTTATCTCGCTCATGGTGGAGATTTATGCAGCTAATTAAAGGCTACCACAGGAAACTGATCATTGGCAGCCACTCTATTTCTGATGATGCAAAATGAAAAGCTTTTCTGTTGAAGGTCAAATGTACTGTCAGCTCAAGAGCGCATTAAATTTCTACACTCCTCAACACCAAGAACCCACCCTTACTATAAGCCATCACTGCTTAAAAAAACACATAAAGCATTAAAAAGCAGTAAGATTTTTAGGATGTTTTAAGAACTGGAACAGCAGAGTTGAATTTATGTGAAAATGTTATTTAAATTCTCTTAACCATAAGAGGTTCTGAGACATTTCACTAATTTAAGTTCTCAGCCCACCATTTTCCCCAAAACAACCTCTTTCCACGTGATCTCTTCTGCAACCACACCTGTTTAAAATAACCAAACAAGTTTGATCTTAATATATGACAAATGTTTTAAAGGTAAATCATTGAAAACACTGACATCACACACACGCCAAACCACAGTATCCTCCAGTAAGATTATCAGTGCTTCGTTGTCCAATATTACGTTGCTTTAGGTTTACATGGATCCCAATACAGTAACAGCAGTTTGTACCACTAATTTACCTTTAATTTACCTTCTTATTTGTCATATTAGAACTAACATCTGATTAGTATATTACTAGAGTGAAATTTACATTTGCACTTGATATGCATTACAAATCAGGTTGGACAGTTCTTACTTCTAATGAATCAGAAGTGTATCCTCGCCGTCTCTTCAGGTACGATGCACAAGCGCCTTTAAGAGAATAATAAAATATAAATTCCCCTCTACGGACGATTCTTTTTACAAGTTTGATATCCAAATGTCTTATTTATGTCTCTTCCTTCCCAAGTGAGTCATTCCATATTAGATTCTCTCTTATGTTAATAAATGCATAAACTCATTAAATTATAAGCCATTTTATCTAAACTCAGACATATACCCTCTCACATTTAACAAAAAGACTTCACATCATTAAGACCATAATGAAAAAATACAGCTATATAGAATGCATCAATGTTGCAATTTCATTATACACACTACATGGCCAACATGTCATAAACACAGATTCTGCTTGTAGGCTGATGATGACAATCAACGTCATATTTTGATTCCCTATGAGAACAAACTGGGTAACACAGACACTGGGAATACGGGGAGTGCAGGTTTGGGGGTGAAGCCACTTTGAGCACTTCAGGGCCCAAAGCAAAGACCCGAGAGAAGACATTACAGTGCCAACGTGCTGAAAGTGCCAACATGCAGCTTGAGGAGATGAAGCAGAAGGTCCAAAGACACAGAGTCATACACAGCAGGGAACCTGATACTGGTACCCTGGGAGAAGATGGCAATGCATTTGTATTATTAACAGTTCTTTATCTACAGAGATGCCCTTATATTCAAGCAGGCCATTGCATTATTCAACAGATTACTCTTTTGCATTCTTCTTTAGGGGATTGAATATGTCTGTGTCATGACCCACCCCAGTGAAATAAAAAGAAACTATGAAAACTGTACAGTACACTTAGTTTTTAAGAAAACTTAATGTCCTGCAACAAAATACTGGATACTGGATTCCCCCCCCCCAATTAAGCTCATCCCAAAGGCTCTATTGTGTGAGAGCTAAGCCAGTGTTTCTCAGCCCCCTCCTTGGCACCCCCTTTTTTGCTCCCTCCCAGGTCCCTGGAGAGAGCAAATATATGGACTGTCTGAGGGACCCCTACCTCCGGGCTAAAAAAATAAACACTGATCTAAGGGCTGTGTAGCCACTGGAGCAAACTGGCCGTTACGGTCTTGGAAACACCTTGAGATGATGTGACATGGCATGTTTCACTGTTGAAAGTGTCCATTTGTGGCCAAGAAAAGATGCACTGGATCAGAAACAATTTTGTACTAGCTGTGACCTTCAAATGATGCAGAGCTGGTATTAAGGGGCATAACGTCTGCCAAGAAGACTTCCCACACACCATGACAAGGGTGGATGCAGGCAGCTCTTGCACACTTTAGCCCTGCTATTGGCATGCCGCAAAAACAAATTAAGATTTGTCAGATGTGGCTTTTGCCCTACTTTGATTGTTCAGTTTGATGATCATGTACCAACTGCAGCCTCATCTTGTATTTCCTAGCTGACAGGAGGGGAGCATGGTACAGACATTCCACTTCGAGCTTCAACGAATTGAGTGTTCAGAGATGCCTTTCAGCATACCCCTCCTGCACAGAGCTGTTAGGTGTGCTATTGCCCAGTTAGCCTTAAGGAGTCTATTCATTCTCCACTGACCACTCTCATTAAAAAGGTGTTTTCAGCCACAGAACTGCTGCTAACTTGATGTTTTTTCTGTTTATTTGTGTACCCCTGGACATTGAGGTGCACAATAATCCTTGGAGAGGCATGATTTCCAAAATTCTGGAACGACTATACCTAGCAGAAACCCTAACACACACTCAGAATGGCTTACAATCACACGCTTCCTTTACTTTAATGTTCAGCTAAATAGTACCTCTTGATTGACTGAATGCTTTATATAATAGCGCTGCAGCCACATGATTTGCTGTTTGGAGGTTGTATTAACAAGCAAGAGCACCTAGCGAAGTGGCCACACAGTGGTAAGATATAAGAATACGAATGACTTGATAAGATTGCGGTTTTAGATCTTTAGCTAGAAATCAGCTGGATGACTCATCAGTACACGCAAATTCCTCCTTAATATTTTATTATACACTGTAGGTAAGTAAGCTTTCGACTACATTATTCATTTCTTTATTTTTCTTCTTTTAAAATGTCTGTAAAGCCTCTTGCAAATCAAGTAGCTAAAACAGTGCTATATAAATAAAGACTGACTGATTGACTGTTACAGTCTTCACTTCATGTCAATATATCTGACAATTTTACCAATTTTAGATGAAATAAAAATGCAATTTCAGTGTGAATAAATCAAAGGTGTGTTCTCAGAACTAAAGGAAGCGCAATTCTTTACCCTTGGCAACAACACCCAAGACACTGTTTACTGAAGCCCATCCTTCTTGCTGCAGTATGTTACAGGTCTGGAACATCTCTCATGTCTTTTCAATGAGGCCTCATTTGCTACTTTTGCCACAGTAGGTACCTTATCACTAGCGGCTATCAGGCCACCAGATAACTCTTTCCCCCAACATGAATGCTGCCTTATTATAAACTAGCCTCGCTACGTAGAGCCTTAAATCTATGGGAAAATTTTATAACAGAATATAGGCCACAAAGACATTTTATTGTGTAATGTGTAATGAGTGTAGCTGTTACAGGTTCAGGTAACCCTTTGACCAGGTGCTTTAAAACAATGAACCACTACCTGAATACTGACTGTGATAATGAAAGAATTTTAAGGAGTGTACTTACTTTTTCACATGACTGTATACAAACAGTTCTGAATTTATTAGATAAAACTGATTCATTTTAGTGCAAGTAGATATTACGAAAGTCATGAAACAAGTCACTAAAATTAATTATTAGTATTTGGGAAACATTTTAAACAGTAAAACTAAAGGTACATGCAGGAACAAAGAGCTACAGAAATACTGGGAGTTTCCAAGGTCCAACAGCAAAGTCCAGGGCTACAATGCAAACTCACTGACCAAATGCACCAGACATTTTGTTTTTCAACAGTATAACTTGATCATATCTCAGCACCTCTCGTGCAACATTAGGAGACATCAGTAATAATTTCAGCAGAGAGTAATTAATCTGGTGGTTTTCACCAGCACAAATAATATCGGGAAACAAGAAAATCAGAAAGATCCTAAAACAACATATGAAATTATGCACTCACCAAAACGCTCTGTGGGCTGCTAATTCAAATCCTGTTGCTGGCAGTGAAGGCACCATTGGGCCCTTGAACAAGGCCCTTAACCTCAATTGCTCCAGGGAATGGATGAATGTACTTTCTCCTCTATGCCAGTTTCATGAGGTGGCTTCCTGGGATGCTCTTCCAGCCGTCCTGAAAGAAGTCCCACATATATACTGAGCTCTCATTGGCCGCTTTCCCTTCACTCTCTGATCAAACTCCTCCAAAATCATTTCTGCTGTATTTAGGTCAGGTGGCCAGGTCATGTGATACGACACTATGACTCATTTGAGACCATTCTAGAGACCCTGGGGGCCCTAGGCGAAAAACTCCATGGGGCCCCCAACTCCCCTTTATTTTACCATAAAGTGTAAATTCATAACATCAACAAATGGAATTTAATAAACACAAGACCTTTATTTTCACCCTTGTGAAAAACAGAATACACAAACAAAGCAGATTTGTCGTACCCTGAACTAGGATTTTTATAAAAATTTATAAAGTTTTCCTATATGGGGTCTAGGAAACTTAACAAGGTAAAAAAAAATGGGTATTCATCACATTGTGAGGACATTTGGTCCCCACAAGGTAAGGTGTACCTGGACATATATACACCCACATTCACACACGAAACAGCACAAAAAAACCACATTTAGATATTGGTACACCAATGACCGCTGACAGAACAGCAAGATCATGGACAGAGATGCATTTCTGGTTTTCTTTTAATCAGTGTCGATTGAAATGATTACAATTCAAGTGGGTATATTTTAAATTTCAACCAGCAGAAATTGCCAGAAGTGCTGCAGAGAAATACAGTGAATTGGGGGGGGGGGGCTGTCAAGGTCATTAAGGCTCAGAAAAACAGCATTCTATAAAGGGCTCCAAAATCACAGGCTTAATCCTCGTGCTAAACAATAACTTTTTACAGCTCAACACAGTTTGAGAGCAATTACCTTTAAAACAAACAGGCAATAAATTCACCAAATGAGACCATTTAGCTAATAAGTAATTTCTGCAGTGAGCTATTGAGAATGCATAAAAACAGAGAAGGGGGTTCACAGAAAAGCACAGTGAAATTTGGCTGCTAGCGTGTGGTAGCATTTCCCCGCATTCAGCCATGTCAGATTGTTATGTTTCAGCACTGAACTGAGCATGCAAATTCCCAACACAGAAAATAACCTCGCCACCAAATTAATGTCATTGCAGGGCTTGTTTTTAAAGATTTTTGGGAAAGTTTTTAAACTGATTCAATAAAATGCAGCATAAATTTCAAGAAAACACAGTCTGAAAATATGCGTTGAAGAAAAATGGATTTCTGTAGTAAATTAAACAATTTACTGCTTAATTTACTGCCCACCATATAGGACTACTGAGGTAAGAGGTCACACAGCTCCTTCTCAGATGCAAAGGAACATGATCTTTTGCAACAGCTTCAGCTCAGACACATCAGGAGTTTATGACGCTCCTTTGAAGTATGACTTACTTCAGGTTTAGATTCCGCCCCACCTCAAAAAAAAATATTAAAATAATAAATCCTAGACTGGTAAAAGTAACCAGACAGCTCAGTGCTTTTTTAAACATCCTGAGGATGTTTCCTGCAACACACACACACAGACTCACACACGCACGCACACACAGCTCACAGATGCACACACAAATGCACACACGCACAGCTCATATACAGATGCACAAACACACACACATACACGCACGACAGCTCATATACAGATACAAACACATACACACACGCACAGCTCATATACAGATGCACAAACACACACACATACACGCACGACAGCTCATATACAGATACAAACACATACACACACGCACAGCTCATATACAGATGCACAAACACACACACATACACGCACGACAGCTCATATACAGATACAAACA
>JAODJW010000106.1:24387263-24411023 GCA_026777045.1 Hyperopisus bebe | reverse complement strand
AAGAAGACAATTGTTTAATTATAATACACTCAACTTTACATACAAGGTACTTTATAGAGGAGAAAAAAGGCAGCAAAAACAGAAAATGAGGCAGAAAACTAGTCGCACAGGGAGCCCTGTACACCCCCGGGCCCCCCCTGCAGTGCATTTTTGCCCCTATTCCTGGGTCACACTAAATTACCAAACTGCACCCTGACCTACGACCTGGGTGGAATGCTCACACCATTGCACACACCCAAACACAGAGATATGCATTTTCAACCAAACGGTTCCACAAAGACATTTTGCATCCAAAGTCCAGTTACACTGTAAACCAGTTCTGTTGAAATCTATACAGTATTTTTCCCCAATACAATGCCACCAAAGCATTTAATCTATACTTAACATCAGGAATTGGATTATAATATAACGGACTGTGAAGAACTGCTATGGGACAAACTTAAATTTGTCTTCATTTGTCATTGATTTTTTTTTTTCATGTATCATGAAACATGTCATGGACGGACAGGCAGCAGGAGAACATGAACTTTTTCCATGAAGATCAAGCTCATACTTCAGATCACTGTCATCACAATTCAGTAACTTCACTAATTTCTCCATCTGTTGATTGATGCTCAGTTTAATCTAACTCCACAGCACCTAATCCACCCACAAACAGGATGAATTGTGAAATTGTTACACATGCCTGACAAAATGATTTAGGTTTACGGTAACCAAAGAAATTTCAAATACCACACAGAAAAACCCAGAGTTAGCCAATTATGACCTCTTACCATTTAGCTCAAAGCATGATCCAGCGGTCGCAGAGAATGCATGCCCAAAATGCCACCACCCACTGGGCCTTGTTTACATCATTCTAATTTACACAAATACTACAACCACGTCACAATGACGAAAACAACAAAAGAACAAGAGAAAAGAACAAGGGACCCACTGAAAACGGGTTTGGCTGCACAATACAACCCGTCTGTTCTATTCTGAAATTAATAAAAGCTGTTTAGCACAAATTTACAAAAAATAATAATAGATACCCCACAACAAACAAAGTTTAAAGAGCAAGCACCCAAAAATGTAAACTACAAAGTGTCTCCATTAAGCTTCTCAATAATTTTGATTAGCTTTTTTCTATATATACAAACATTAACAAACACTCCCAAGATTTCTTTCCAGCATCAAAGGCCTAACAGTTTTTTTTCTACCAAAAACACGTATCACTTAATTTCATTTGGATGCTGCATTTTCAAAACCGGTCTTGTCTTTTTTGGAGGGCGGTTAAAAAAAAAAAAAAAAAAAAAAGAAAGAAAGCTAAAAATCAGCAAATTAGATTGCCACGCTTCCCCTGACTTCCTTCTCAAGGGAGCAAAGAGGAGAGTGAGAGAAACTCTAAATACCGATTCACAGCCGTGTCCCAAAGGCACATTAATAAAATGTCTCCATGTTAAATCTTTCTAAGAAACCAGCTTCTTGAACTAAGCGGTTGCTGACTCAGGAGGGGAATGGGTGGCATCCCTCAGCAAGGTTCTGAAAGTCAGTTCTTTCCATAAATATCCACAAGCATAGTTTGTGAGGGTGGGTGGGGGGGGGGGGGTCGGGGGGGGCTTGTACGAAAACACAGCAGTCTCGTAAAACTGAAAACCATGCTCCGGCGTGACCAGTCGCCAGGAAAGGGGAGGAGCCAGGCGCTTCGTGGGGTGGGGTGGCTCGACTCACCCACCCACCACCCTGCAGCAACATGCACACGGGGAATGCACGAACAAAGAGCCATTGAAATTATTACGGGACGCCATCTGCTCTTGGGAAGCCGAGAAGTGCTTCTCAGAACCGGAGAACGGCGGAAGTTCAACGTCGACGTTTGGAAGGCAGGGTGATGCCCAGCTGGTGTTTCTGTGAAACTAACCCTATTGGACAGAACCCACAGTCGTCATTTCCTCTGCAGCTCACAAATTAATCCATTTAATAGTTAAAAACAAAAAACCCCAATACACACATACTGCTTTTTTTAATGACTCAAATTTAACGCACAGTTGAAAAGGAGGACAGCTGTGGAGGAAGGACACGTGCAAGGGGTCACATGGGACATCAGTGTCACCAACCTCTCATTTTTAATTTGAAAGTGCTTCATTACAGGCCACTGCTGGCCAAGTGCATGCAAACTACACTGTACACAGCACATACTTACACAGAACTTATACCGGTGGTTCTCTAGTCTCCCAAGCCAGCTCATGTCTTTTGCCCTTTCCCCACCAACATGCCTGATCTTAATTACAAACACCCCAACCTCACTCAGGCATGCAGGTGGTGAACTGGGACAAATATGTGAACTGGCTGTGGGCGGAGACTGAAACTGGTTGAGAACCATTGATGTATATAAATATACTGCCATTTCAGAAGGCTAATTAGACCCTGAAGGCCATTAAATGCCTCCATTAGAACATGCCAGGGCAGAGTGAAGGTAGCATGCAGATGTGCAAGCACGCTGTCATTGCAGTGTCATGGACAAGAGCTCTGGAACAGTACAGGTCAGGACAGGTGCCGAAGGTAATTAATAAAGACTAATGCAGGCTTGCGTCAGACCCCAGACAGTAAGGTGCTTTTTTTTTGTTTTTTTAAGTGTCTTCTCCACAGAGCTTAATCCAGAGTCACCATGGCAATGAAAAAAAACTGACTCACAAACCATCCTAGTAGAACGGGCTTTTGAGTAAACAGCTTGACTCCTGCTTAGTGCCATTGTGCACTTTGACTACAAGCAGGACTTTTAAAACACACATGCAGACCAGCATTTGTTAGAAAAAACTGGTGCCGGTCTGCACATCTGGTAAGATTTCAAAGTCCCAGACAAATGGGAGATATTCCATTCAATTATTATCTCTGTTTATTATCGGAAGCGTGTTATCAGAGTGAATAAAACAAGTGACAGTTGCAGTTTCATTCTGCATATAGGCAAGCATCTTTTAATACTATTTAAATTCAGCTTATTGGGAATTATTTTCAGTCAACCAATTAATCGTAATTTATATAGCACTGTTTTAACCACAACATTTACAAACATTATGGAGAGGTTTTAATTTGTCGGACTTCAACAGATTTTCCTGGTCAAAATCTGGTAATTACAGGACAACGGAAACTATGACACAGAATGTCCCTGAATTACAACTAGGTTCTGTTCTGACAGACAGGTTGTACCTCGAAATGGAATGTACCATACAGTACAGTATTTTCCCATATGCAGCACACACTGGATAGCATAGTGCAACATAGTGCAGCCTAGCACAATTTTTCGGTCGTTTGCGGTGGAGTCATTGTACGTTGTATAAGAACATAAGAAATTTACAAACGAAAGGAGGCCGTTCAGCTCATCAAGCTTGTTTGAGGAGAACTCAACTTGTTCTTAAAATCTTATCTAGCTCTGATTTAAAGGTACCCAGGATTTTAGCTTGCACTACACTAACAGGAAGACTATTCCATTCTCTAACTAAACGCTGTGTAAAGAAGTGCTTTCTCAAATCCATTTTAAAATGTTCTCCAGCTAATTACAAAGGTTCTAAGTTGGGGACAGTCTGTAAAAAACACTTCAGGATATGCCATGCTGGGTTCATATTTCATGATTCGGGATAGATTAATGCATAGCCTACCCAAAGCTATAGCCTAGGTCCTGGTAAAACAAGGGGCTCCATCACACTTCTCGAAAAATAGAATGGCTAAACTATTCATGATTCTCGCTTTTGGGAAGAGGGGGCTTTCAAGAAAGACTGGGTCGCACTGCAATTCTCAGACATTTTCGGTTCTGTTAACTCAGACCTGTATCAGGAAGCTGGTTCAACAAAGTAAGAGCTTCCAAAATAAGTTCCAACTTGACTATACAAATGCAACCAAGACAAACGGTATCACAATGCTGACCATCAGCAATTTGTCGTCATTTTATTGAAACCATGATTACTTGCTGAGCATGTATAGATAAAAGCATGCCATGTGCAACAATTAGCCAATCACGCAAGGATGGAAAAGCTGGAAAAGCATGCTAACAGCAGATTGTGTGCATATGCACAGGTTCATTGTCGCTAACATAATTCTCTTCATTTCAAAATATGTGCTTTGTGGTTTTCATAATTATTCTTAGTCTTTTATTAATATTCATAATCCCTGTATTATTATTCAGTATTAAACTTATCACCCTTCATAACTCATTCAATATTCCTTTATCTATGACACACACACACACACTTCTTTTTATATTTTTGTGGGGACCGCCCATTCATTTCTATGGGCAAAACCCTAATGCTAACTATGACAACCTTTACCCCTACCCAGCCCTAACCCTAACTATAGATGACCAAGCAAGACTTTTGGCTAATTAGGGGTACAGGCAGCGACAGCTGCAAGATCCCTATTGTTTTTTAGTTTTTTTGATTGTAGTCTCAGATTTTTATAAAACTTCCCTTGTGGAGACAGGAAAAATGTCCTCACAAGGTAAAAATAACAGCGTTTTAATCACATTGCGGGGTTATGCGGTCCCCATAATATAATATATGTACTTGCCTACACACACAGAGGAAATATGACAAAGGTGTTGACATTTTAGGAGAGCGACATCCATGTTCATTTATAATTAAGCCATTCAAAGTCCAAATGTTGACTAAATGGACTAATGACTTTGAAAACTGAGGAGAATGTGTGGATTAAACAACTGAGTATAGGGACACTACTTGATTTTTAGATTATGCATTTCTATACATCATTATTATTAACTGCACTGTGTCCATCCACCACCTGGAACTGTAAGAGTACAACAGCTATTGAAGGAACATTCAACTGGAATCCACCAAAAATAATCTGGAAAACCAAGGGGTGCTCAAAAGTTGATACCAACTCAAAATGCTGAACCAATCGCATTACAGCAGATATTAACAAGATTTAGCCCGAACATCAAAAGGGCAGAAAACGCAAAAATGATCAAAAATGATGGAACTGGTGTGCACCTCTGCCTGTGGACACCAACGGCCTACGATTAAAAACTCTGGCCTGCTTGTTTAAAGATATCAGAGCTAGACGACTCAAAACTGAATATACAGCTAACATTACAGCAGTCACAGTATTCTCATGGGCAAGCCATTTCGAGAGTTTCATGTTATGTCAGGTAATATACGTACTAATTGCTTCTCTTTGATTGGTCCAAGCACTGTTTGAGGTCCCTGATCTTGAAATTATGTTTGTGGCCAGTAGAACATTTGGATCACTGGGACCAGTATCACAATGGTTTTTAACCATACCAAAATGTCCTGGTATAGACATGACTGAAACAGTTTATTAATACATTTAACGCATAGCTTAAGAAACACAAACCATGTTGATTATTGTTCAGGAGGCTACCTCATTATGTATTCTTCAAAATGGAAAATAGAAAACTATAAAAAGACTGAAGTATTTATACAATTATTAATTATGGGACCTAAAGCCCATCTCACCCTCCTTGGTTTTCTTAACAATGAAGCTACGAGGTCCCTCCAGCAGCTGAGTGTCACTCCAGAGAGCTCTCATGTGTTGTTCCTTGACTGTGTAATGAGCTGCTCATTAAATTCCCTCTCCACCTTCAAGAAAAGCCTCAAAACTGAACTGATCCAGGAAGGCCACCACTGTCTTATACCATTCCATGTTCCATAAATGCTCTTAATGCTGCTCTTTCCCCTGATTAAAATAACTGTCTTATAATATTCTTGTTTCCTTGGAAAATGCAGCTTATTCAATTTCTACTTAGTGTTGACTCCTTGACAGTCATATATTTGTAACACGCTGTATGCCTCATTTCTACTTTGCTTTGGATAAAAGTGTCTACTAAAAAAAAATATATAATGTATAATAGGGTGGGGTATTGCCAATTGGACCAGTGCACAATGAAATGAATGGTAGGGGACACTTGGTTTTGTAACCATGAAACATCGTGCTTGGGCCCTCCAGAGTTAACAAAGCCGTAAAAAACTCTCCCTGGGCAGGACGTCACCCAACGGGTCACATTCTGAATCTGCCGGTTACACCGTGAAGTTTTCAGACAGCTCGTGAAGGTTGTGTTCATCCAAGAACAGTGAGGGCCTCAATCAACCAAGGTAGGATCACTCATCCTGCCTCACATGTGATGTCATCACTAACAAGTCGTGTACCTGCAAGATCCCAAGGATTCCTAACTGCAGCTCTTCTCTCCTGCATGACATTTCATCTATTAACTGAGTGAAATAGGGGGCAATTTTACAGCCAGTGTATATGACAAAAAGAATATAAGATACATAAACATACAAATTAACAAACAACAAGTCAAGGCACAGATGACAGCTTTATCTGAAGCAGGTTATTGGCTGGGATACCGGAATCCACACACAAAGTCGTGGACTCCAGTCCCACAAGGAACGCTGCTGTCGTGAAATGAAAAATCACTTCGGGTACCTAAATAAAATAACAAGGCATGAACGAATTTCCTAAGAGAGGGCCAGTCATTCCGAATACAGGTATGGGCTGAACCAATCACTTGGCAGCGTTTAAATCATGGTATCCTTCACAGCCAACACGCCACCTCTGCCGCAGTCTTCCAAAGACTGTTTTCCACAGTGGCAAGAGCGAAAAGACCTAGAAAAGCCAGGCGAAAAAGAAGGGGATGCCACAAGTCAGTGGACATGCCATTCATCACGCTCCCAAGGCCACAATCAGTAGCACTAGGCCGGTCATGTGACACTTTCTCCTGATGGCACCAAGCCCAAAGCCACCCCCCCCTCCAACTCTGTGTCGTTGGTATTATTTTATGGGATGATCAAATGCATGCAGATTAGGGGGGGGATGAGCACATATCCTGTGTGAAACCGCATCCTGAGTTCACATTTTCGAGGCTAACTGTAAGCAAATACTCTCTCCTCCTCACAAGCCTTCCGTTGACTGTCTCTGCCTTGGAAAGGGAAAAAAAATAATTGGCCTTCAGGCAATGGGAAGGGGGCGGGGAATAAACCATGAGAGAACAGAAGTGACAGACCTCTAGGATGACCTAGAAGGACTTACAGGGTAGAAGCTGGCTTTGGTTTCTAAAATAACCCATAAAATAAATTCTGGAAATCAAGTTCATGTCCTTTCACATAGTGAAACTTCACGATATAAAATTCACAATATAGTTTATATTACAAAAGATCATAAATTGTGTTCTATACCATAACTGGCATTTTTGGCAGTATTCAAAGACTTGTGCTTTTACATCTGGAGGGCTCCAGGTTATACCAAAAGCTAGAATAAACCTTGATGCACAGTGCTCTTCTGTAGCTCCTTCCCCGAGCTTCTGTAGGGGTAAACGGATGAGACCCAATAATCCACAGCAGGAATACAGGCCCAGTGCATGACGAGAAGACATGTACTGACACCAAAACAACAAGGTCCCAAATGACATACTGCACTGTAAATATGCAGGCCAACATCTGTAAAAACGGCAGTAATACGTCAACCACTAATTTGAATGAAATAGCTGTACGTCGGTAGAAGAAAGGTCACAGAGTCAGTCTATGACGAGAGAGACGCCGTCCAAGGATTCCTCACCTCTTCCCAACTGCTTCCTGTAAGATGGTCATTACGGCGCTCCAACAGAGCACCGGCCCCTTCTACTTCCTGAACACGACTGCTGAGCAGGGAAGCTGTCACAGTCTGAAAGAAAGAAATGAACAACCACTCAGCAACAGGAACAAAGAGACTGAAAGTTTGTGTAAAGAGGCTGAAAGGAGAAGGGAAGCAACTTTGATTAATATCATGACAAGAAAAAAAAAAAAAGGACCGGAAACTGAATGAAGGGGTGTTTAGGGTATGAATGTGTGGGTATGAAACCAACATAAGCTATACATTACGGTCAAGACTATTTATTATACCACCAACATGAAACATTCTTTTGAAAAAACAAAAAATACATTGATTGTCAAGCATGTGATACACACTTGATAACATTCATGATTCAGACCAGCAACCTCACTTTAGCCAAGAGTATAGCAAATTACACTGACTTCACATCAAAATTCAGTTAAAACTCACAGAACATCACAAAAGGGGGCAGCCACGTATTTCAGGAATTCAAATTTGTAGAAAATGTTCACAGCATACACAGGTAACAGTGCCTTAAGCATGCACATTTCTGATGTGTATAAAACAAACACCATAGGTGCTGTGTTTACACACCCAATCCGACGGCCAGAATGTCTACATACACACATATGCACACATATTTACATATGACATGCGTCAGACAAACAGAAATGCAGATATGTACTTTTGCTGGGTGTGGTAAGAAAAAAAGGAACTATTAAGCTTCTCTGTCAAAAAGCAAACATCTGCATGATTCACTCAAGGCCATGTAAGCAAGAGGGCGGCCAAGGATTAACCACAAAATTCGCCGAACATTGATTTCCTACAGAAATTAAAACCCAAGGAAATAAATAAATATCACAGTTCGGTTGCTCATTTTCGGAGCAAGAAACAGCACTTTATAAGTGTGGGAACTGCTGCAAATGTAAAAAGACATATAATGGTTCACAAAGACGCTCTGAGAGGGTCAGTATGTCCTCAAAATTGAAGCAGATCACACTTCTATGCAGATGCCACTGACTTGCATTGCAAGCGAGGACCCAACCCCAATTCACCAACTGTCAGTTTGTTTTCTCAGTTGGCTTCTCAGCAAACAGCCAGCAGAGCAGCAAACCCCATTCCATCTAGATATATCTTACTTTCCCATCTATTATAGTCAATAAATAGCACAGACTGCCCAATTTCTGTCTCATACTCCTCTAGTTCCAGAACAAGCATGTTATGTTCATGTTTTTTTATTTTTAATCCTGGAAGATTTCAGCCTATTTATCAAACGTAAACCCTTTTGTTTTTCGCAACAGAACAGTGTTTTATTTGCCCCATTTTTCTGTAGTATCCATTGTTCTGTCTCATTTGAACAGTCTTACATTCTTGCATCAGTGAACTGTTGTTCCAATACAAGCACCAGAGCTGCTAAAATTAACTTCCCCCAGAAAAAAAGGCACAAATGTACATTCTTCATGCTATTTGTATGTTATGAGGATGACACTAAGAAACAAGCCTGTCAAACAAAAATAAACGCATTTTTGCAAAAGGTGGAGACGCCGGTGGCACCTGAGACCTAAGCAAGAGCAGTTAAACAAAAATAAAAACAGGTTTGTTGGAGTTTGGGCTCAGTACTGGTTTTGAAACCGTCCATTTGTGTGTTAAGCCTTAATAAGGTATACGGCTGCATACTACTGTTATTAGGAAGCTTATCCATGGTAACTTTTACACATAAGATTAGCGAACGTTCAGCTTAATCTAGGCCGGAGTCACACTGACTGCTCCGCGGCAAGAGTCAAGTGGGAACAGGGTGGAGCAAAAGAATTGCCTGCACTCCCATAACCAGGAGGCCTATCCAAACAACGGAGATATGCTGGGGCAGGCAGCTTTCTTGTGTGCGCAGTTTCTTTCTCTCTCCTCCATATGTCACACCATTTTCTTGGTGATGGCCTGAAACACACTCAACCTGAGCTCCGAATTCACAGGGGGGGCCTCTTCAGCCTTTAATTCAGAGCAGGGTGGGGCTAGCAACTGCATATACAGGTGGCACAGCCTTTAAAGTTTGCTTTCCTGTTTATTTGTCTGCAGTTTGTTTGTTTTCCGCTATGGACTGAGGCCTAAGTTAAATATTTACCCGGCTGTTCGTTATTCGTCCTGCGTGCGTCATTGTTATGGCTCTTGATTTCTCATCCTCACTCCTCTTGCACTTGCTGTTGTGAAATGAAATGGCAAGTAAAGTCCAAAGCCCCGAAAAGCAAGTTTACCAATATTATTCAGCAATGTATGGAGGAAAATAAGATAAGGGCTTCTCACCCCAATTAATATCATATCTTTATATTCTTAAATAAGAAATTCTTAAACAAGAAATCCCCGTTTCATTATTTTCTTTAAACCTCACCCAGTCTGTAAGGGTATAAAGGCCCAGATGGAAGATGCATAACCTACAGCTGAAACAGAGTCAGATTCTCAAACTCAGCACAAACTGTGTACCTTGCAAGTTAGCCGATTTGTGCATAAAGGCAAAATGTAGTTAGGCAAAGAAATCAAAAATCGAACTGTGAACGATAAGACGTGAAACTACGCCATGATTTTGGTCCTTAAATCAAAATGTAAAAGTGTAAACTGGCATTAAAGTGAAAAGCCGGTATTAACATCTATAAAGGGGAATCCTAAAAAAAAATTAAGCGCATTAAAAGAAACCAAAATGCATCTTTGTTAAAGAACGGGCCATTTTATCATCATTATTATTATTATTATTAATAACAATAATAATAATAACGATAAAATTACAAACTATATATGACAAATTATAGTGCATAAAAATATACGCAAGAATAAAGATCAGTTAAAATCAAAGTACTGTTCTCCCACATCTTTCCAGGGCCCTTCCAAACGAGCATACCAATATCATTCTGCACAAACTCTTCATTATTTATGGTGGGAAAAAAGTACATAAGGACACATGTGACGGCGATTAGAGCTAAACCCCGCAGAATCACGACAAAGCCGGGTGCCAGTGTGTGACACGTGTGTGCGGGCATCGCGACTCACGCCCAGACTTTACGGGTACTGGAGCTGGTTACTTACCTCCACTTAGTTCCAGTCATTTCCAGACAAATCGTGTTTGCACACACTGAACACAGTCACGCTTTCCCCGCAAAACGAACACATACAAACACCGATCTGTCAACTTTAATTCTCAGTGTTTCACATCCGTAACTTGTGGGGGTTCAGTGTTAACTAGAGAATGCATGCGCATTAAACGTAAGATGCCGAACCGTACAGTACACTCAGTATTAACGAGAAATATCGCAGCACTCTGTGTTTTTAGTCATACTTATTAGCATCGGGCTTTTACACGAATTCGTCTCGCTCGTTATATCCACACAGAACACAAAACCTAGGAAAACCCCACACTCCATATGAATACGGTGGGGAAAGAAATCGTACAGCAATCCCCGCCCGTGCGTTAGCAACAGCGGGTCACCAACTTACCGAAGACGGAGAATCCTTGATCGCAAACAAGAAAAAAAAAGAAGAATTATAGTACTTTCTTGACACGGCTGCCGAACCGCGCAGGCGATCCTGTTCACCGAAAACAAGGCGCAGCAGACTCTCCGTAAAGGAGGATATTACTCCGCTTTAGGTGAATTAACTTTGACCGCAGCGGAGAGCGACTGCGGCTTGTGCGGAGTGCGCTAGGGGGAGAGATCGCGGCTCCATGGCGGCTCCTCTGCCGGATACGAGGCACAGCCTGCCGATGGCAATACTACAGTTACATGCGCCTCTAGACACGGGAGGCTCGGCGGATTTGGATTGTTGTTATTATTTGATGTTCCAGGGCCGTGACGTCACATCCACCTGCTGCGTAAACAGAAGGCTGGTTCTCAAAATCCGATCGCGTATCTTCAATAACGTGTTTAAGCTGTTTAAGTCCTGAGGTGATATTTGCGTCGGAACTTTGGAAAGTGTTTGGCTATCGCTAAAGAAATCTTCGTCTCTTACTTTTGTCATAAAGTGAAGGTTCTTTTTCTTCCCCAAGGCGGCCGAAGCTGAAAGATGGAACCTTTCTCCCAGTTCGGTTCGGTTAAACTATGCAAGTCAGCCGGGCGAAAGTTGAGTAAAAGGACATAGTGCGCACGAGGAAGGAGGGAAGGAAGGAGGGAGGGAGCGCCTGAGTCTGAGGTGCGAGCGGGAATCCGGCGATTAGGCCGCTTGCTTTTCTGACTGATAATCTTGCTCTTGCGGTGGGGGAAAAACACAACTTGGGATACTAGAGTATTCATTTTAGTAGTATGATTTTACAAAACTAAAAACGAGGAAAAATAAATAGCGTCGAGACAGATGTTAAAAAAATACGTTTTAATATCTGCGCCACATACGTCAATCAATTGATTTTTTAAATACATTTTACAATAGCCATATGTGCAATAACGGTATTTTAAAAACTGGTGGATGCATACCACCACTCTCTGGTCGTATGCGAAATTGTTATAGCAACTTACTGGAATGCGTGTACCAGCATAACTCAGTAGGTTGCACTGTTGCCTCTCATTTGGGGGCTCGAAAGGTACCATGTTCCGGGTGTGAACCTTTTACACCGATAGGCTCCAGAGACCCCATGACTAGGATAAGCAGTGGGAGGATAGATGGGTATTTTTCAAGTTCTGATTGCGTTAAATTACTATGAGGATTCCAATATTAAAAATATATCTCTTGGGTAGTTTCTTAAGACCATATTGACAAAAAATGTGAAAAATTGAAACATAAGTAGGCCTATATTAAACAGCAGTCGACACAGCTCGTAGTAACTCGCACCTGAATACACTAAAGAATAGGCTTTTTTGGAAATTCCATTTTCCAACATTGAAAACATAGAGGTAAAAAAAAATGCCGGCACTGATTATGAGAAGCAATAACTCCGACATCCATAGTCCCTTCTTGACTCCCTGTGTGAGAGTATCTGATAAAGTGTGGGGGGAAAAAAACAGTTGATTTTCTAGGTCTGGTTTCTGTGGGTGTGTGTTTTCATGGAGGCGTAAAAGAGAACCTGACGAAATTCCTCAAGGGTCTGAATCAGTTAAGTCAGACTGCATTATATAACCATGGTAACTTCTTTAAGCAGTTGGATGATGTCGGCCGAAGCCCCAGTGACATAGCTGAAGAGGTAAGTTGCCAGGGACACTGCAAACTATGGCCACAAGTCTTGGATGGTGATGGGACAAATGTATATTAGCTTTAGGAGTAGGTCTTCATTTTGCATGGTACAAGCGTACCGTGTTTCCAGAAAGAAAGAAAAAAAGGTTTTTCAGGTGGTTTAACTGCTTTAAACTCAGGGTCCGTTTTATTCCTGACCCACTCTTTGAGAACACTGGTCTAGAGAACCTTTGGGGTTGGGGCCCACCAGGGGTGGACAGACTTCTCCAGGGGCCCGTAAGTGGGCCAGCTGAGCTATTTTTTGGAGCCAAGAGTAACAAGGAGGAAAAACGATGGAACATCGATCAATAATACGTTACTCAAAAGTATGATGTGCCAGCGGTAAAACATCGAGTGCTGTCAGTAACATTTGCTATCGGGGAGGGGAGTATTGCTCTGGTGGGTCAATTGGCCAAAATGAAGAAGTTTAATAGTTCCTTCTTTTGCTGTGGCATGTCGCTATAATTTAAATTATATTATCAAACATCCATAAATATAACTATTGCAAATTCAGGCTTCATGGACCCCAATAGTTTTCAGCGGCCCAATGCAGTTGCCTACACTCTTATGATACGTCTACCAGGTATAAAATATGCTGGTTCGCTAAAAAAAAATAAAAATTAAATCATCCTTGAAATTAACATTTCAATGCTATGATTTCACCTTCAGTTACTTCCAAAAAAAACTGGAGCATAGGACAATGGCTTGAAAAATTAGTACAATTATAAATTTAAGTATGCACTCCAGGTGTTGTCTCCTTCCGCTCATAAATCAGAAGTGCAGGATCATTTCAAAATTTTACAGCTTCTAATTTAAAAATAAAATGAAAGCAAATCATCAAGCAAAAACATGTTTACAGAGCACTAAAAATAACAATACCAACAGGACAACATTATTGATTCAATGTTTTATTTTCAAGTTTTGCCCAAAACCTACAGGCAAAAGTTATTTTTACATTATAATAGATTAAATATCCTGAAATAAAACCAACACACTCCAGGATTTAACCCTGATAGCACAAAGGCACCTTTCTAACAGGACTACACTCATTGAGAAGTCTCAGAGCTTTACTGAGAATCCAGCACAGAAATTCATGAGGAGCACATTAAGGATGTGTGCTATTGTAACAATGTCCCAGTAATGAGGAAAACCTTGACCCTCTCAACACATCTGATAGTACTTGATGACATCAGTGTGCTCTCCGCGTGTTCTCACATGACAGACCTGAGTCACTAAAGCATTTTTCCCTGACCTACCGCGTTTGCTTTGACAACCCCCCAAAATGTAACTTTCTGAAATAAATTTAAAACCTTGCATTTATTTCTAAATTTTGGACTACTTAAAATCTTAGGAAATTAATATAAAAATATTCTACAATTTTGAAAAAACAGACTGGAAGTTTAATAAAGAGGCAGTTACAAGTGTACAGTGGTTTTATCTGTGGAGTTCTTGGTAGAGCTACCATGCTAGTTAAAACACTGGGGGGAAAGATCACCTCTTTGGTAAAGAAATACAGTTTAGATTATGTTTTCAGAGGTTATCTATTTTATACCTTGAACAAAAGATACAATGTATTTTGCCAAATAGAAATTCGGAAAAATGCCAAACTTATTTCACGTAAGTCAATAATCAAAATGTAACTACTAGGGACAGCTAAGGAAACGAGAAGCCTGCAGAGCAACATGACACCAGACCGGAAATCTGCAAAAATTTCAAGCTATCTGTTCTATACACTATGTACCACGCTAGTATGCAAAACATTTTGTTGTAGTTCGTTATAATGCCTTTGCATATTCACAATAATGAAAGTGAGCTGCATCGTGGAAATTTCATTGATTACTGCACCAGAGTACAAAAGCTGCTCTCATCTTTGCACTTTTCCACCCAACAGTTGTGTAGTGCCAACATACTAAGCAAGTTGTGCAAATTGGTTAAAACATAAAATTTAGGGGACGCAAGACAGATTTAACCAAATTAAAAATTGGTGCCATAAAGAAGAATACAGTAGAACCGAATGTAGTTAGGAAAAGATCATAAGGGAAAAACGAAAGATGTTTCACAAGACAAACTCTCTCTCATTAAACAAGTGCTGACAAAAAAGCCTTTAGCCAAATGCAAAGACATTTGATGAGACTGGTGCCATCAATGCATCAAGACAAACAAAAAATGCAGAACATTCCACCACCATGGTTAATAGGTAAAGCCAGATTTTTCACCTCCATCAAAGGGCAGTTAGAAAGTTAAGTATGTGTAATGGCCTCAAAAACCATCCAAGCTGTAATGTTCACAGATGGACCTGATGGATGGAGCCAGGGCTGGGTCAGAAATGACAGTCCTAATCTTCTCACACAGATACCAGCAAGGAGGTTGAGGTCTTGCACTGGAATAATTGGTAGTACACTAACTGGTAATTGGCAAGTTCCCGAAGGTGTAAATTTGACTGCTGCTGCTCATATTGAATTTCTGAGAAACCAGTGTGCCGTAGCATTAAGAAGGAAAATGATACTCATGCATGACAATGCTCTATCACATGCTGCCAAGGAAGCGCTTGATGAAACTGGGCTTCAAAAACACCCTTCTGATGGAACAGCCAGCATCTCTGCTCAATTTGAATCCCATTGAAAACCTATGGAGCGTTATCAAGCAACAAAATTATTCCTTGGAACATCAGCTTCCTTCAAAAAAAACTGTAGGGTGCTAGTTCAACATCAGCAAGAAGGAATCTACCCTCAGAAATGCAGAATCTAACCAATTCAGTGGATCAAAGACTCATTTCACATTCAATGTGCAAGATCGCAACGTAAGAATTCAACAAGATTTTCAACACCTTTACTGTCTGTCCTAAATAAGCCTTGTAAAAAGAAATCCTGTGTTTCTGTAGCAATCACCTTGATAAAACTATTGTTGCAATTACATAGGTTTGCATAATAGCGTGGCACAGTGGAAAAAGTGCATATTTTGGTAAATCATGAATCTCTCTCCAAATATTGCATAACACGTGGCATGATTTTGACCACATTTATACATAACTAATACCAATTTCGTGCAGTTTTCACTAGTATCTACTCATTCATTTTTGGAATATCGGATAATTCACGTTATGCATAATAATAGCATGACAGGGTGTAACATGCATTTCTACATCCAGAATTACAGGAATTTAAAGAAAAGCATAACTCGACAAATTATAATGAATGACATTTTCTGTTTAGACAATAACCTTTTTTAAAAGAAAAAAAGTCTGAAATGCAAAACTAATAATGATATAAAAGTATCATTAGACAGTGGTGTAAATGATTTTTAAAATTAAATATCAGTTCTCTTTCCAGAATCAATAAATGATATGGACATGGTATAATATAATGGTAGAATAAGGACATGGTACATCTACTATAAACAAAATCAGAATAAAAGTGGCAAACGTGGCAGTAATTTCCAGTGACAAAACTGGAAAAAAACCTCTAAACAAGATTCCATGACACTTTTCAACAATAGTAGAGATATATAGTAGAGATGGGAGTCACCACTGAAGGTGAACAATCCTTTGGCACCAAACACAGATGCCATATCAAAACAAAGAGGCAGCGCTGGTTCCTCATCAATAAGACAGACAGAAATACATTTTGGGGGGGGGGGGGGGGGAGATTTGTGTACAGTATCCAATCTCCATTTCACAGCCATGAGAAGAACAGCTGTTTTTTTTTCTTCATTTTTAATTTTTTTTTTTTCTTTTCTCCAGTGTGGCATCCAGAGAGCAGCACCAAAATGTGAAGTTGGCTTATTCATCCTGCACCCTCTGACTGGATGGAACGTCCCAGCACAAGTCATTTTCAGCCGATGCCAGGCACCGGTCCATTTCATTCCATTGCAAACGCACAATACACCTCTGTATATGATTACTAGCACTGTTCCATTTTCAGGTGTCCTCCCGTAACGCCTGCCGTACAAGCACCTAGACTAGAAATACACGGTAAAGGGGATCTAACATCCGTGCCAACCACGCCGATATCTACTGGCAGAGGTGCGGGCGGACAGGCCCATTTAAGACGGCTGGTGAAGTTCCAGATGATGCAGAGTAGTGCTCTGGTGAGGGAGTCGTTTTCCTTCCCTGTCCAATGCCTCATGCTGAGGGCCAGAATGGACCTCAATGCCGGGGTCGGCCTCCTTCAAAGGCACGGTGCTCCACATGAGCTGGAGAGAAGTCATATACCCACTCAGATTGGAGGTTCACCAGATCAGATCTCTTGGACCTCAAGCTGCATAAACAACTAAGCACTCAGTAAATTTCATTAACAACCAAGGCAAAGATTCAAAGAGCTGGGAGCCACACACTCCACTGACCATGAACGCCGAGAACCACGCTTTGAGTGATTAAAGGCGTGAAATAGGGATGTGCTAGTCAGCTTTTCTAGTTCCCCAATAGGATCCATTCAATATCTATTTCTACTGATTTCAAATCCCAATCTGATCTTAATAAATTTTTAAATATATACATACACATAGATTTGGCATTGCTGTATTCATCTAAGTAAAGGTCTTTTTAGAGTCCATATTTTTCATACGAAATTGTTACACATTTAAAAATAAATATGACCTCACGCTGTGTCAATCACGTTTACACACCAAATCCGAAACTTTCCTCTGTCATGAAAGTTTTCGGAACAAGTTCGGTTTTCAACTGAATGATACCAAAACGGTGGGGGCTTCTTTTTAATATGGTCCAGTATTGTTAGTAGCATATCAAACTGAACCACTGATGTATTGATATACACCCATCAGGATAATTCTGTATTTCCTGCATCAGCAGGTAAAATTCTCCCTGCCCATGCTGGCTACTCAGAATCGGATGGACCCAGTATTTTCTCTTTGTTTCCTGCTCAGAATAAGTTAGAGGATCTCAAAATCATCCTCACTGCTCGACGAATCCATTTTGTCTCATATTCCAAATTTTTGCATTTACAGAATATTAAAACGCACTGGACTGTGAAAGGTTTCTGTTCGTGACGGTTATCATCGCATGACGGATTATAAAAATCTATATGAAAAATTCAGACTTGGTGTGCAAAGGCCTTACACTTCGCAATTTTGCAGTATCCTTCCTTACAAGGTTTCTGCAAGTGCATAATTTGATTCGTTGTATTAACTACATTCTTTTGCTACCTCACTTCAAAAAGATGCCATTGCAAACATTGCAGGTAGCTTCTGGGCACCATTAAGTTTCCAATTTATAGAATTTCCACACGGCTGACATCTCAGTAGTTTGTAGTTTCAAGCCAGGTGCCTGAAGCTAACTGTAGCATGTGACATAACTTTACAAACTGATGTCAACTGTGCATGTGCAGGAAATTAGAACAGACTGTGCTTTAGGTCAAGCTATGACAGAGGACACCTATTAAATTTAAGAACCTGGATCGATCTTTGATATCAACTTTGGACATCACTGTACATAATGTCACTGTATACAACATAGCACAAAGGCACTAGAAGTTATGAATGAAATGAAGACACACGAGTGGTGTAATACTTACGCTTGTAAAATACTGCTTTGAAAGATATTTGTGGGAGGAGCTCATAAATTTTCCCAAGGATGTTTGCTTCACTGGCGTAGGCGGAGTTACCGTTCCAGACCTGAACCACGTCCTCCCGGTCTCGCACACTGACACTCACACCGACGACTTCATCTTCTGAAAATGGAGTATTGACGTGCAAATGCGTTACCATCATCATCATCTCTAATGCTTTTTTTTTTTAAATCGGGAACCAGAGTTATTAAAGCAATGGAAGACATGTGCAAGGAATGCATTTGCATAATCTCCGCTTTTAATTCTAGTGAAGAGGTTTTAAAGAAAAAAAAATAACTGAAGGCTTAATTTTAAGGAGAAGCAGGCAGAGGACTAAGATACTTAGTGAATTAATTTATAATAGTTCTTGCTTTTAGAAGGCTTAGATAAATGTGTGGAGGTTTCTCCAGTATAATTATTTTAATGAAAGTAAAAACCTTTCTTCGAATGCAAAATGAAAAATCTCAAGGCGTCTCTAACAGAAGCCGTCACATTGTCCTAATGCTTGAATATTCCCTGCACACTAGCCCTATTACACCTGGGCATGAAGATTATTCGGCATCGCCCACCCCTATAAACACGCCGGTCAGCCAGTAATCAATACTGACCTGAAGCACAATAATCCGTAAACTGCTCTCCAATGGTAGCCAGCAGCAATTCTTTCCAAACCGCACACTGTCCAGAGAGAGAGAGCGAGTCCTTTTAAGACACCAAGTCATTTCCATTCAGACAGGGACTCACCGGCCAGACTCACGCTACTTACAGTACTTTCTTTGGGTACCTTCATCTTCCATACTCCACCCTTGGCATTACTTTCATCCTCCCTGTTAACAGTACAAGGCACAATAACCAAAGCATCCACATACAAAAGAATGCCAAAAACCATTGTTTCCCACACTTTCTTAATCTGCCGCTTGCCGACCTAAAATCAGCATTTGGCAACTGCCCCATTATTTAAAGGACGGGTGATCCAAAGCGCAAGCATTGCGAGACCGAGGGGGACACCCACCACAGAGGCCTCCTCTCCCCTCTCATTAAGTGGTAGCTGCACCTCAGAGGTAAGGACGACACCACAGGGATGTTGTTGTAAACACTCCAGAAACACTTCATGGATGAAACCAAGAGGAAAACAGAAAAACAAGTAAAAGATAAAAAGCAGCGTCCCTCCTGTTCTTAATACAATACTCACTTCACTTGGAAGCACAAAGAACAGCAACAGTGAGGGACGGCTTTGCCATCTCTTTATTCTCTTATCGTACGTCACCAGGGAATCGAAACAAGCCGAACGACAGACCTTTACTGCTTCCTACATGCTAACAGCTGCCAGTCAAGGGACTCTTTCTACCCTAAGCAAACAATACAGGTGCCGTTGCGCTTTGTGGTTTAACTTCTTGGTTAATAAAGCTTGGGCTGAAGTGCTGGTGACTTTACAAGAGGTTGCCTAGGTCTGTTACTTGAGATTGCGGTACAGAGTTTGTCTTGGGTAACAATGTCTTACGACTCGCGCTGTCATACAGTCGCTGTGTCTGGCCTGGACACCTTGCTATGAAGAATCAATAAGGCACCTGAATGGTTTGAACAGTGTAGATTTTCTTGAGGTTCGATTCACACTCAGCTGCTGTCGTTCCTGGTAATGACCTGTAGATGAGATAAATGTCAGTTAACAAGACATTTCTAGTTTCAAAAAAGACCCTGCTTTTCTACAGGGTTTTAATATTGATCAGTTCTATAGATCTGTAGCAGGGGTGCTCGATCCTTCAGCTGGAGACCTACCAGCAGAACTTAGGTGCGGCCCTAATTTAATACACGATACACATAATTAGGTCCTTCAGTAGCATCTCAGTATTACAGCCACCTATGTTAACATCACTGATTATCTGTATCAGGGCCGACCGCAGGGATGTTACCATTTTGTCTCTATGTTGACTGTGGAGTATTTCCCCTTTGGTCTCTCTGGGTCACTGAGTGAACTGGGTAACAGTTTATCATTACTGGACTCCGCTCTCACAGTAAACATGATTTAGCACACTTTCAGTTTGTCATTGTCCATGACAGATCAGTAATCCAGCTTTAGAAACATTAAACCACCTGCAAGGCACATATTTCAACACACTGGCTCCCCACAATTTAATTTGACAAACAATGAATTGAAACCTCTGTACATGAAGGGCTACACAGGCAAGTCAACAGGCAGTTTCTACAAATGTCAGAATCATTCAACTAGAAATAGATCAAAAAAAACAAACCAAAAACAACTTATTACAGTAATAGAGGGCGGACCCAATTTTTAGAAATACCGAAGAAACTGGATATAATTCTTCTGCTCAACTTCATGAAATGCCAGTTACAGAACAGAAACTAGACAACATAGTTCTGTCAACAAGGGGCTTCCCACATATGGGTATAAATCCACAGACCCAAAACAAGCAGATGCCCCATCACCTCCTGTCTCTCCACCAAGTACAGTTCCAGTACTGGCCTTCATGACAGCTGTACAAATCAACAACACAGAGCTGGCCGAGTAGTTTTACAAATACGGGACACTGCAAACCACACTAAGATTTAACAAACTCTACAACACAGTGGCTTTGACAACATAATATGGCAGAACTGTCTACACCTGAAAAACCTGACAAGCATTTTTTCAGGTCTATTGAGCTGAAGAATTCACACTATGGAGACTCAGATTATAATAAAGAAAGCACACGTATTGGCATCATGAGACTACTATGAAACTTTGGCTACCTACTAGATCAGAAACTTTTTCCACGACAAAAAATTGTATATTCAAAAGAGCAGCACTTCTACTATAAAAACCAGTTACTATGAAAAGATCTGCAAATAGGTTTGTAACATATAGTAACACACCACAGATCGTATATTAAGCACACTATACAAAAAAGCTTAATAATGAATAGTCAAAACTACTAAATAAGCTATATTTATCTTTTACAGTCCACCAACTATAAAATGAGGCGATAGGCGCAGAGAGATGAATAAAACGTCTAAGAATTTAGCCACACTTCCCACTGACATCATCGCCACCTTCAAATTGCTTGAAAACGTACAGAAATGACGCTGGATCGGGGGGGGTGAAAAATGATTTTAGCCGGCAACATAAATATGACAACTTGTGGATTTATAAGTAACGCGTGTCCTCTTTTAAGTGCCTAGATGCTTAAAGAGCCAGTTCACAACGCAAACACTCGGCCCGTGAATAGATGCTTACCTGAGATTATATAGATCATCGTGTATTTGTTGTGATGTTTCGTTGAACATGTCCACCCTATTGTTTAAACGGCCAATAACCCGGCGTTTGCTTTGTATCTAATAAACCATCCGCGTCAACACAGAAGTCTGGCCGCCACTTCATGAATATTTAAACCGATACGATGATACTTTAGCAAAAAAAAATAACAATCATGTCCAAGTAGCTACCGCTAGCAGGTTAGCTAATTCCCCAGCTAGCTACACGGAGGCCATTGTAGGTCGGACGCGGCAGTGGGGTTACGCTGTTCTCTATAAGCCAAAATATAAAATAAGACGTCAGTTTGCTGGTCTTCGTTCGTACCTGTCAATCCAAAAGGTCCACGGTGAATGCAGCGGCAGAGAGGTGCCGTCGTCCCCCCTTCGCGTTATCTCCTTCCACTCCTTCTCTTCGAGGCGCAGGTCGCGCTCATCGTCGCCGACCGAGCCGCTTTGTGCCGCCGTGCTCAGCTGCAGATCCGGGGATGCGGGGAGCGCCATGTTCACCGTGCGGAAAGCGGGTAGCCGAGTCTGCGTTCGGCGGAGCGAAGGGCGCTTCTGCGCGCCTACAGCTGCGGTCCGTACAGCTGCTGACTCACGGCCCTGTACTCCGCGTCATCAGCCCGGCATCAGCCCCCGCCCCTCGCGTCCGACGCCGGTCAGCGTCCGCACAGACCGGCCGCCGAAACGGCGCGCTGGGCTGCAGAAATCGGGGTTTGACGCGGCAACAGTCACCCCGTAAGTCCAGCTAAACACACTGAATGACATGGGAATATTAATAAGCCCAAGAATGAGGAGACGGGAAGGCCGAAAGGGATCATTAAAAACCAGATCGTGACAGTCTAGGACTGACTTAAACAGCAAGGATGAAAATGATTATGATTGGCTAGGTGACATTGCCCAGTCGTATAACACACTACTGCCAATTTTAGAATTAGGTATAAAATACCTTACCTCGCGCTGCAATGTCATTAAACGCCGGTGTTCTGCCATTTTTGCTACCTTGCCAGAATTTGGTACCATAGCAGAAATTTTCAGCGGCCCCTGACTGGTGGAAAGTTAGCAGTGGGTTCGATATTAGCAAGACATTCACAGATCTTCTCTATATTTACTTTTAAAATATTACAAAAACGTGCAAACCCCACATTAACAAATTCACGTACGTTTAATTACAAATTCACCTTGCTTATTCAATTACTACATCCAATAAATCGCCAAAATAAGAAATAATCTAGCTCCTGTTGTGCATTCACATGCTCTATTGACAGTAAGCAACGTTTCAAAATAAAAGTTCCAAATTGAATATCAAGACATTTCACAACAAATTGTCATTACAGAATGCTAATATGACGCCCATATTCAAAAAAAGGGGATAGAAGTAATCCAGAAAACTATAGGCCAAACCATTTAACTTGCATAACTGGAAAAGTGAAATAATCCAAGTGAAAATGGTAGATTACCTGGGTTCAAATAACATTCTGATGGATAGCCAACGTGGATTTAGGAGAGTTAGATCCTGTTTAACGAATCTACTTGAGTTCTTTGAGGAAGGTACAAGAGAAATTGATCAAAAAGGCCTACAATGTGATCTACTTAGATTTCCAGAAGGCCTTTGATGTTGTCCCCCACAAACGGCTCTTGCTTAAGCTCAAAGCTGCAGGGATTTTAGGAACTGTAGCAGCTTGGATCGAAAACTGGTTAACTGACAGGAAGCAGCGAGTAGTTATTAGAGGCACAATGTCACAGTGGGCCTGCATTCATAGTGGGGTACCGCAGGATTCAATTTTAGGACCACTATTGTTCCTATTTTACATTAATGACATTGACACCAATACATACAGTAAACTGGTTAAATTTTCAGACGACATCAAGGTGGATGATGTAGTACTGTAGATACTGAACTAGCAGCACAGAGGCTACAATAGGATCTTGATTCAATTAGCGACTGGGCTGATATTTGGCAGATGAAATTTAATGTAGATAAATGTAAGGTACTTTAAGTCAAGGGAGGTGATGATACGATTATACGATTCCTTGGTAAGACCCCACCTAGAATATTGTGTGCAGGTTTGGTCACCATACCTTACAAAGGACATTGCTGTCTTGGAAAGGGTGCAACATAGGGCTACAAGAATGATTCCTGGTCTTAGAGGAATGTCTTATGAGGAGAGGTTAGCTG
>JAODJW010000106.1:24363474-24386918 GCA_026777045.1 Hyperopisus bebe | reverse complement strand
TCAGAGCTAGATAAGATTTTAACAACTCTGAGCTATTAGTTAAGTTCTCCCCAAACAAGCTTGATGGGCCGAATGGCTCATGTAAATTTCTTATGTTCTTATGTTCTTGTAACGTTGATCGTATGATGCCAGCCCCAGGAAGCTGTGCAGCTCTGAACACGGGGTGGCCCAACCCCACAGTGCCATCGCCTTCTCTGGGTCGATAACCACACCTTCCCCATTGATGACGTGGCCCAGGAAGTGTGTCTTGCTCTGGAGGAGGGTGCATTTCCAAGGGTAACGGTGGCAACTCTGCCCACCGGAGACACTCCCTGAGCCTCTCAAAGATACCTGGGGTGTTGCACAGGCCAAATAGCATTAACCAGAAGTGCCACAGCCCCTGATCCATGGTAAACATAGTGTTAGGGCAGGTTTCCGGGGTCAGATCAACCTCCCAGTAGCCACTACAGAGGTCTAAGGACCAGAACCACATCGATCAAATGATGAAATTCAGCATGTTTTCAATGCTTGGCACCGCATTGGAATACTTCCTCGTCACCACATTCACCCAAAGATAGCTGACGCAGAAACGCTACAACCCATGCTTCTCAGTGATGACGGTCACTGGAGCCGCCAAAGGGGGTGTCGGACAGATTGATGGCACCCACTGCTGAAGGTGTCACTCTGCCAGTTGTTGTTTCACTGGTGTGCAGTCTGTGCAGATGCAGGCAGATGGGCCGGGCATCTCCCGTATCAATGTGGTGCCGCACCAGGGAAGTGGGTCGGCATTCTTCAGTTCTGGTCTTGAAAGGAGCGCAGTAGAGCTCTGAGCTTGTCCTGTTGTGTAGCTGTCAGGTCCTGGCTGCTGCACTGCTGCCGTCCTTGGACAGCCTGCACTGTCTAGCGCAGAGTCTCTGCGGTGTTGCTATTCTCTGCAATCCAGGTTACAGTTGCAGCTGTGCTGTTGTCAGAGATCTTCCGGGAGTTGCGGACTGCTCTCTTCTCCTCCTGCGCAGAAGCCTCCCCTCCTCACTTCCCCCTCCACTGGTCGCTGCTGTCACACCACATCTGCATTGAGGCAGAGAGTTGCCCCCAGACAGACTAGCAAATCCAGTCTGATGATGCAGGGGTCGGCAATGCTGACTAGCCAGACCTTCTGCACCACCATATGCCCTGCCATCATGTCTACAAGCTACCTCTTCCACCTCATGGCCATCTACATGTCCATCACTGGTTATCCGTGGCCTCCCAGCCATCTTGTGTGGTTCCATTGGTGTCTGGCAGCACGCCCAGGTGAATCAGGGTGATGGTGAACGCTATGCTGTTTAAAAACACCAGTTTCCCAAAGTCCATGCCTGAGAGGAAATCTAACATGGGGAGAACCTAGAAAGTCCAAACGCATTTAAGGGGTAGGATTCTTTGGTCATATTTAAATGTCTAACGATATAAATTATTTAGCTAGCATAGTGGTGAATTTTTCTTTTCACCAATGTTAGGTGAAAGAACTTATAGCTACACAGTTAATGTACTTTTACTCATCTGGTCAAGAACCTTTATTACTCAACATCACTAATCCATGGGGCTGCGGGAATGGTGTTAAGCAGCCGTATGGGTGAGTTAAATTTGTCCTCTAGTTTGTGACCACTACAGCACTGTTGATAAGGATAAACAGTTGCCACACTTACTAGTGCAATCCCTCATCACCACATCTCACTTATGTAAGAAGAAAAAAAACATACTTTACAAAACCATATATGATTACGTCTTTTTTAAAATGGTTACAAATATGATGACGCATCTTAAACTGGTGACAAATAGGTGCATGTGAATAGCATACAGATTTCAGAATTGAGACCCTGTAGTTCAGGAAATTCAAATCACGGTCCTTCCTTTACCTGTCAGTCAGGTGTGAAGCCTCTGACCAATCAGAATCAGTAATTATTAAACTAACTACCTGGGAGAACTGAAAACAAGGCCTGGATTTGGAGTCAAGGTCCAGATTTGAAGAACCCTGCTGTAGTTTCTGTACACCGCCAGAAAAGAAATTCCTCTATGAAAGATTAGTGTGAAGGCAACATTTCATAATCAAAACCACATCAAAACCAAGACATCTTCCATCTTTGTGATTCTCAGAATTCACCTCTGACTGTGTACATGACTTCTCATCCTCAGTTTCATTTCCAAACACTCACCGCAGTGCCAGAGGTGTCAGGAACGAGAGCTATAACGAAAGCATTGATTCTTCTGTTTCGCTAACCTATGCAGGTGTCTATAAAAATGCACACATCTTGGTGTCCACAAAGTCATTTTCCGAGTACCATTCTGCCTATTCAGCCTAACTGTTACCATCTTGTTGCAAAAAACAATTTAGTCATTTACTCATCTCAGTAAGCTTTCTTTAGTCCATTGGTTTTTCTCACTCTACTGTAAAATAGCCTTGCATGTTACTTTCAAATTACTGTAATTACAACCTGCTTTGATGGATAGCATACGGCGCCCATCTGTCTTCGACTGATCCAGTATTGGGTTTGGTTATTGTGTGCCTAGAATCTCGACAGCACGACACAATGCAGACCACACGTTGACAGGATGGCAGTCTATCCAGAAAACATATACAACATTTAGAATACTGTTCACTAAACAGTTGATCGTAATCAACGTGTTGATCTTTAATAAACTCCTAGTTGAATGTGACAATCAGACTGTCACCTTCACAATAAAATATACTCTGTAACACTGATTTCAAGACAACAAGTAGCCTACATACATGTCTTTGAACAGAGGGAGGGAATCAACACAACACGGGGAGAACATGTAATCTTCACCTGCAGAACTGTAGTGGAATTCAAGTCTTCGGTTTATGATGTGGGACAACTTGCCTGCGCCAAGTCCCAAAATCATGATGTACTGACATCCCATTCAGAGTGTCCCCAGCCAAGAGCTTCTTATATTGGATGTATACTGGATAAGTGGTTAATGAAGATAGGTGGATGTACTGTTTGAAATTATTCATTAGCAATTGGTGTCACCCACAGAATTCTTCACACTTGGCATGCGTTGTATGATTAGCCGTTCTAAATGTGAATAAAATAGGTTCTGTCTGAACATTTTCCCCATGTTTTGCAGTTCCACGGTGGAAATGTTGGATGCAACAATACGAATGGCTGATACCCAAAATATATCCACCAATGAGTTTAACTAGGATTACCATATTTGGTGATATGAAAAAGAGGATGTATCCAGGGATCAGAATATTAATATGTAGTTTTCACGTTCATCGACCAATCAGGTAGTGCTTCTCTTATGAATATTATTGAATTTTCCCTAACCTTACAGTTAACTCTCATTTTACAATCTATGCACAATTGTCATAAAATACATCTATACAAGTCTTTTTCAACAAAAGTTACAAAATGCTAAGCTAAAGTTTGTTAAACTTCAAGCGAACTATGTGATTCACTGTTCACAAAAAATCAAGGATAAAGTGTTAAAGTGCCAATAGTTTCCGGAAGCTGACGTTTGACACGTAGGGATGTACATATTTCATTTTTGAGGTAAAAATGTGCACAAATCTTTCAAATGCTGTGTGATGATACCGAGTGGCTGCCATATATGGAAAATTAATACCTTTTCCTTCACTTCGTACTTCACTGTAATTTGCAGCACTGGGTCATACCAGTTGCGGCGCTAAACCCAGACAAACCGTTGATTTTTGAAAAACCGCTAGGTCTCCCAGACAGATGCTCAAAAACAGGACATGTCTGGGGAAAACCAGACCTATGGTAGCCCTACGTTTAACTCATTTGGACCTGAGAGTAAGAATACAAACCAAAAATGCATGATTTCCCCAACTTCACTTTCATCACACCGTGGGATGCAGAGCTGTGTAAACTTCTCCCACCTATCACTTAAAGGTCAGTTGTCTAGTTAGTTGTTTAGTGGGACTTCATCACGTAGGACAGATCTCACCTGTACCAAGTTGAAAGTCTTAATGAGACATTTATGTAATTTTCAACATTTGTGTCTTACTGGGCAGGATGAAGCATGTTACAGTCTGGATCTGACAGTAGTAGCTCTCCTGATATATGGTAAGAAGCGCTCTAGGTTCACAGGACTGTCGTTTTCCTTTCTTGATTTGGTTTGGTGTCGGGTGGGTTTGTTTACACAGCAGAATGTTTTTTCCTCAAAGTATCACTTGCCACTGTAGCGCTTGGGACAAAAACTGAACAGTCACCAGAACAATTGTGAAATATTAAAATGATATGTTTTGGGGAAAAATTACATTTTTAGACAAGATCTCATTTCAAATTATGCAAAATTAACTGAATGAGAAGGTGTGTCCAAACTTTTGGCCTGTACTGTAGATGGTTGCAGTCAGCACATGTGCACAGCAGTGATATTCCACCAGAACATCAGAGGGCCAATGTATTGCAACAAACACAAATACAACCAATGTGGTATAACAAGAACTTTTTCTGAACAAGTTTAAAGTTCTTACTATAGGTTTATGAGGTGTTAGGGTAAGAGTCACCCCAAGGTACTTTACATGGGTGTGATGTGTTACATTCCTGCATCACTAATGCAGAATAATTCAAAATGGAAATGGGAAGACGAAAAAATGAAAGTAATAAAGCCAGATGACAAGGGAGGAGAAGGACCAAAAACTCCCAAGCAGGGAGGAAAAAAAACCTCTGGGGGTCCAAGGTCAACTGGCTGGCCACCCCCCAGGCATGCTGACATTATAGGAAAAGAAAGAGTGGGCTTGCTTGCTAAAAGCAAGGTATAAATTGTGGTCAAGGTCAAAGACAAAGTCCATCAGTGAATCAGTTCTCCACTTTGGCCTGTGTAGGGTGGCAGATTGAATTTATTCTATTTCCCATGTGTTGTCATAGCCATAATAGTGTTGCTTTTGAAAATACCATATTCGGTGGTGTAATAATTGATATTTTTTATTGATCTCTATGTGGAAATTCTTTTCATACTTCCCCCACAATGCACCCATAGCAGCATCCAGGGAGTGAGGGGGTTAAGGGTCTTGCTCAATGACCCACAGACATGCCAAGGCTAGACTTGAACTGGTGACCTTGTGATCACACACTGGCCCCAAATAAATTACCTGGCCAGAAAAAATGTAAAAATTAGATTTGCGGATACCCCACACCTCCTGCAACAATTTTTCTTCTACTCTATCTTGGTTGACCTCTGCTCTGTAGAAGTCACTGCCACCTATAGCAAACACCTAGTCAATTATTTAGCACCCGTGCTATTGACATGCACAGTCCACAGTTGTATGGTGCAAATCTTGTTGAAATTTACATCACCTCACCGTGAGCACGACTGAAATTGCACGTGGAAAAGTGTGAATTGGCCTTCAGTCCCTGCCCTGTCCTATCTGTAATTTCCCTTTTTGGCCAGCAGGTGTTGCTAGCCATCCCATTTTAGTTTTTGAGTCCTAAGTATTTAATCATTATGACCCTCACATACATCTTGTTACACCTAGTCCCTAGTGTTTGGCTAATTGTCATTGGCTCATCATCTGTGTATATACTTTACATGGAGAAAATATGCAGAAAACATGATTGAATTTAGGTGTTTCTTTCAGACCCATTGCCACAGGTGAATAAAATCAAGCACCTAGCCATGCAATCAGGTTTACGAACATTTATGTGATACTGTCATAGGATGACACCTTGCAATAAGTCAGTTCATGGAATTTTTTCCCTGCCAGATGTTCCACGGTCAACTGTAAGTGGTATTATTACAAAGTGGAAATGGTTAGGAACACTGGCAGACAGTGTGAGGTAACAGCAGAGAGTCAAGTGCTGAGGTGCATAGTGTGTAAAAATCGCCAAAGCTCTGTTGACTCAATAACTGCAGAGTTCCAAACTTCCTCTGGCATTAACCCCAGCACAAAAATTATGCACTGGGTGCTTCATGGAATGGGCTTCCACAGTTAAGTAGCTGCATGCAAGCCTCACATCACCATGCGAAATGCCAAGTGTCAGATGGAGTGGCATAAAGCACGCCGCCACTGCACTGAGGAGATGTGGAAATGCGTAGGGAGTGATGAATCGTCACGTTTCCTGTCTGCCGGTCTGATGGACAAGTCTGGGTTTGGCAGATGCCAGAGGAATGTTACCTGCCTGACTGCATTGTGCCAACTGTAAAGTTTGGTGGGGGAGGGATAATGGTATGGGGGGGTTTTTTCAAGGGTTGGGCTAGGCTCCTTAGTTCCAGTGAAGGGATCTCTTAATGCTTCAGCATACCTAGACATTTTGGAAAATTCTGTGGTTTCTACTTTGTGGGAACAGTTTACAGAAGGCCCTTTTCTGTTCCAGCATGACTGTGTCCCAGAGCACAAAGCAAGATCCATAAAGACATGGTTGGGTGAGTGTGGTGTGGAAAAACTCACAACCCCATCAAAAATGTTTGGGATGAACTAGAACAGAGATTGCAAGCCAGCCCGCTGCATCCAACATCAGTGCCTGACCTCACAAATGCTCTTCTAGATGAATGGACAAGAATTTCCACAGACACACTTCAAATCTTGTTGGGTTTCAAATATGTTCCTAACCAGCATACTGCCTGCCACCCTATCAGTGCAATCGTTCTGACACAGGTGGCAGAAAACCTGCACACAAACAGAGCAAACTGACAGGAAGCTGCAGAAGGACAGTGAGGAAGAGACCAAATGGAGTAGCTGTCGAGGTAGAACAGTAACAGAACCACTGACAGAAACAGGGTATTTCACATGAATGGAGGAAGGGACAGAGGCAGAGAGTGCATACTGCATACTGGAATCTGACCTGCTTTTGATCCTTTACTTCCTTACAGCCAGATAAAGAAGCATATCAAATATCCAGATGTCCAATTCTGGAAATTTTTCATGGAATTTTAATGAGGAAATATCCATAGATTTATCTTACACACTTATTTTTTGGAAAATATAAGAAAGGTAGGATTGCTGTGTTGAATGGAGATAAAGGGTTTTTATATGTGAGGTTGCTATTTCGAAGTGGGATAATAATAGTTTGTGTGGTGTTTTGTGTCTGATAGTCATAAGGCTATAGTTATGAGACCTTTTTCACTAAGGTCACACATAGACAGCTTGTTATGTGATAAACTCAGAAAAGATGGCAACTAAGCCCCACAATGCAATGTGTTTACATGACATTATATGATGTCATTAATTTGTATTGATGTTTAGGGCAACTATGAAATGCAAAAAATGTTGTCTGCATGTAATCGAGCATCTGTGTCAGCTTCAGATCACAATTAACTAGGTACTAACAATATATTGTGATGCCAGTACCAGGTATGGTGATTGGGAAGGGTTTTACTGATATGTGCCAGTTGCTCTTACAACATACACACTGCCTACCATTACCAGTGCTACACTAAGCATTTACTCTGTACACTCAGTGACAACAAAAGTTAAGCACCCAGATGGAGTGGTGGAAATGAAATGAATCTGCACGTAGTGAAAGGGCATGTGACTGTATCGCAATGATTATAAGTAGCATGGGCACACTGCTGGTCCCATGCCATGTCAGTAGGGTGTGGCGCCCCCCCCCCCCGGTCCACAGCTGTTGTAACTGGCCCTCGAGATCCTGCAGATTGGCACTGGGTCTGAGTTGACGTCCAAGCTGATCCCACACGTTCGATTGGGGAAAGATCAGGGGACCTGGCTGGCTATAGGAGGACCTCAACATGACACAGGCAGTCCATAGACACACGTGCCGTGTGGATGGGCGTCGTCTTGTGAAAGGCTATACCAGGGTGCTGTCTCAGGAGGGGTAAGACATTCAGACGCAGGATGTCACTGACGTAGCGCTGTGACATCAGGGTCCCCTGAGTCACTACCAGAGATGACCTGAAGTCACACCTTATGGCTCCCCACACCATGATGTCATACCCTTTGGCTCCCCACACCAGACCCTTACCACATGGCTAACACCCACGTGGGTAATAAGAGTGAAACCTGGAAAGGTGTGATTGGGAGAAATAGCCTGCTCGATTGGAATCTGAGTGGTGATCAGTTATTGGGCTTTTGTGGTAATCACAGTTTGTCCATAGCAAACACTATGTTTCAACATAAGGGTGTTTATAAGTGCACTTAGTACCTGAGCATCCTAGACTGCAGTTTTTGTAATCGATTTTGTAATTGTATCATCGGATCTTCATCCATATGTTTTGGACACTCGGGTGAAGAGAGGAGCTTCATCCCAAGAGAGTTAGCGGACATTGAGTCTGAATGAGCCGTGTTCTGGGATTCCAGGTTGTTGGTACTGGTCGCAGCGCCAATCCCCGAATAGGGAGTTGTCAGGCTGAAGAAGGAGGCCTTCCAAGCTTGTGGGATTCCTGAAGCGGCTGACAGGTACCGACAGGATAAGCATTAAGTGGCTTTGGCAGTTGCCGAAGCAAAAACTTTGGTGTGGGAGGAATTTGGTAAGGCGAAGGAGAAGGACTTTCAGTCAGCCTCAAAAAAGTTCTGGAAAATCGTCAGATGATTCATGGAGGGAAACAAGGCTTTACCGATGCTGCTCACAGCAGGGATGGAGAACTGCTGACCTCAACTGGGGATACAGTTGGGCGGCGGAAAGAATACTTCAAGGATCTCCTGAATCCCACTGATACACCTTCCTTGCAGGAAGTAGAGCTGAAAAACTCGGGGGGGGGGGACATGCCCATCTCTGGCTGAAGTCACTGAAGTAGTCAAAAACTCTTCAGTGGTGGTTCTGTCATGGCGAAGAGGGAGCTGAGCTGGATGGTGAAGCTCTCGATTTACAGTTGATCTACGTTCCTGGATATCTACTGAAAGAAAGTGAACACCTCTGATCCTAATACCTGAATTAGCTCTCCGGCCAGTTGGTATAATACACTGTATGAGAAGTTCGGCCATGGAAACAGCAGCGCTGCATGTCAGCATCAAGCATCTGTCCTTGAATTATTTATAAATATACAAAATGATATAATTGGTGCAAAGGTGACATTACTGTAAAACAATATCTAAAGATGGTTGACACAAACCCACTACCAGTACAGTATGCTTACAATATCAGTAAAGGCCGGCTCCTTGCTTATCAAACAATTCGCATAACAACCTAGTCATAGGAACAGAAGTCGGTCGTTACATGAGGAGTGTTTGTAAAAAGAAACATAAAAGAACAAAAAAATAGTCTCTACTAATAAAGTGTCAGGTTATACACCGCTCAGTACACCAAGGAAATTCTTAATCACCACTTTACACTCACTAATTGGTTACACTACCTTAACAGACAGGACTACAATCACATGTTTCCCATATAAACTAATCAGTCAATCTGTCTTGTGCTCCTCCTTGCAGAGCTGCTTGGCAGGGTGCCATTTTGGATCATTGTTTTGGTGTATGACCCAACCACACCTCAGCTTCAGCTCATGGAGGGATGACCTGAGAATTCACTGGAACCTCATTCGTATGAGGTTTTGACATCCATATGTGGTTTCCTAACCAGAAACTTCCCATAGAACATTGTTTTGCTTGAGTGCTGATGATCATGCAACCTGCCATTACTAAGCTCAAGAGAAGTATTCCTGGTCATCTTGGTGAACAGTGGTCTCTCTCTTGCCATGGTTCCCATTTGAATTCCATGTCTTTCTAATGCCAGAGTTGGACATGCTAATAGCAGTTCAGACAAAAGGAAGTCCACAAAATAGTGATTTACTCTACTGGGACTTCCTGCAGGATTTGATGCCTCGCTTTTGGAGAAATTTTGGCAGGACAATGGCTTCTGTGACGAGTCCCTACTTGGAGAATAATGAAGGATGGGTCGCTGTGCCAGGGTGTGCTCTGCTAACTGCAGAGCCGTTTGCTGAGCTTTAAAGACAAGATCCTGGTGAAAAGCCTGCCATTGTAAAGATGGATACTACAGATTCCTCACAATGCTTAGAACAATACCATGCATTAAAAAAAATCATAGTAAATTATAAATGTGGAACTCAACATAAATAGGCATTAACTGGTCAAACTTTGACAACCCAGATTTATATTCTGCAAAGCTGGCTGAAATTAGCTCAGTGAATGCTAAATTCTGGTTATTATGTACCATATTACGTAAAATGATGCGGCAAAGGGACGAGACTAACCTTCGTTTTAGCAGCGATTATTTTGACATATAGCAAGCATGAAAGGCAAAATAATTTAAGTCAAAGTGATGACAAAAAGTGACTAGGCTACGTCGAGATGCTAAACTAGACATACATATGTCTAACATCGCATGAACGTATAAACCTGAGTATCTTCTTTTAAGAAATATTTGCGTTGTGGTCGTGCTGGGGTAATATTTAAGTTCTGCTTCGCAATACTGACAGCCGACTGCATTCTTATTCGCTTTTAATATCTATAGTGCTTCCACACAAATGATGCTTTCGCTCTTTATTTGGGCTCTTTCTTTGTATGGCTCTATATTTGCACTTTCTTCAGCCATTCAGCCATATTACCGAGTAATCGAGAAGGGGAAATGTAATCGATGCTTTTTATTAATCGAGTTTAATTGAGTAATCATGACAGCTATCATTATTATTTGATTTAATTTTAAATAAATTTAAAAGTGCAGGAACATTTTTACACATAAACATTACACGTTTGATTACCAATTGATATAGAATTTGGATATTTTAGCAAATGGCATCTACTGTAGCCCATAAAAAGTAAATGTAAAAAATATGAGTAAATGCTGAAAATCAAATTGATCATATATTAACAACGCCGAAGTCATCCTATCATTTACAGAACAGACAAGATTCAGTATGTTGATCCAGTTATATAACTTAATGGATAGGTAATGTCCAGTTGCCGAGAGGACAGACACTGGAGAGAAAGACGTGAAAAGACTGACTCTTACCACAAGATGGCAGATGCACACCATGAACCTGGACATCTTATCCACAGTTTTCCCTTCTGTTTAATTTCAATTTCAGCCTGAAATCTGGTTTGTTTTATTTCACAGTACAGATGAAGTGAATATAGAATATATATTCAATTTCACTGTGTTTTGATAATTGTGGAAGTTTTAACAGCAATAGCATAACAGTATTATGTTGGATCTGTGGGTAGCCCTGGGCAGTTCAAAGCTCTGCTTTGTGTGTGGAGTTTGCATGTGCTTTCAAAGGAGAATTATTATTATTATTTTGAGTAGAAATTCATACAAAATGACACTGAAAGTTAAACACAAACTTAGAACAGAAGGTAGAGATTCCAATTTCTCAGAACTTTCTAGCAGTTTCCTTGGTGACCAAGAAATTCAATTTGGTACACAGTGTCCTCAAGTGTAGTGAATGTTTGCAGATGCCCAATCAGGGCCATGTCTGCTTCAAAATATACGCTAAGCAGTACAATCCCATTTTTAAAACGCACCGAGGCGAACTGGTTCGGGCTTGAGATAACATGATGACAACAACAATGGTGACAGTCAGCTTAATGCTGCACTGTAACAGGTCTGCTCCTTTGGTACGGAATGTTTCACTAATGCTGTTAGCACAACTGAATTTGGAGCCATAAGATCCTACAGTATACCTCAGTCTATCTGAGATACTGTGTATTTATTTCTATATACGAGTACATCTAGATATCTGGTCCTTCTAGTATAATACAAATATTACACTATCTGAGCAGTGCACCATGGTGTTGGTGACTGTAAATGTTTTTGAACGGAGGGGGGTTGTAATTTTTAAAGTTATGGAATGGGGGGAGGCACTGTGGTCGGCCCCCCTCAGAAGATGCTGCATCAGACAATTGCCCATACTGCCCATGTTGTCCATATTGCCCTTGCCACTGATCTTATTTTTAGTGGGAAAAAAACTACCATCCATAGTCCATTTACTAGAGATGGCACCAATCCAACATCCACTACTGGTACTGGACTGATACCGACAAAAAATGCTGGATGGAATATTGTGGAGGGGGGTGGTAAGAAACCGATCTGAAATTCTGTCAGAGATAGGTCTAGCCTGTGAAAATCCTTGTTGTCATAGTGGCATACCGTAAATACTGTACAAGTAAGGGTCTTGTGAGGGCTAATTGTTCAGCAACCCATGTGGGTTGGAGCTGTCTTGTCAGCTGTGAGGAAATACTACAGTGCTTTATACTGAAGGAATAAAAAAAGCAGAATTGCAAAGGCCAATGTATCCAAGACTAGTGCTGGTTTTTTATAAATCTGAACACAGCAAAATTTATACCAGCTTCAGACTTGTATTTTTTCTAGTTTGATTAATCAGTTTAATTAATTAGTTTAATTAAGTTTGATTAATCACTACTCAAAAGTTTTATCTCTGCTCCATTGTACATTATACTGGAGACTTATGTGTACTTTTTGACTAGAAATGCTTAGTTGGGGTATAGACTGATGGTCTTATGATTGTGTTTTTTAATTTGGCCACTCAGACAATGCCAGTACACTAAATGCAGATAGTTTGCCATGCATTGATACAAATATCTCATTTAATTAATGCTTAGAAATTGATAAAGGGGAAAAAATATCAGATTGGTATCAGTATCGCCAGATACCGAATACAGAATGTTAATATCGGGATTGCAACAGAAAAACTGATATCATGCCATCCACACTGTCTACCCAGGTTCAGGGTCATTGTGAGCCTGGTAACTGTGCCATGAAGCAGAGGACACAGGGCAAGAGATACCCTGGATGTGATGGGACACATCATCTACAATCACACACTACTGGCAATTTAGAGACAGTTTATCTAATCACATATTTTTGGAATGTATAAGGAAACCGGAATAGTACTGAAACAGAGGAAGAACAAACAAATTGCAGGCAGGGAAAGAGCCGTGGGCAGCGGAAACACTCACAGGCTGCCGTACCACCCATCCAATCACTGTGCTGCTAAAACTTACATTCCAAAATGGCTCCAAAATGGCTCCATCATGGGCCGACATGCCTTTCATAGGTACATTCAAGCCTTCCCCAAAATATACAACTTCTGTCCCCAGAGCCCTGGTTCCTCTGGTTCCCATGTCGACCAAGCATGCTGGGACAGAAACGGCAGGGAAGCAGTAGCAGCACTGTGCCGCGCAGTAGGAACCACGGCTGCCTGGACCAACCTGCACCACATCAGGTCGGTCTGGTTTGGGAGGACCTCGCCGTGGCGACACCGGCCGGGAATTCCAGGCTTGATGAAAGGGAAGCAGCCATTGTGAGGTGGAGTGTCAGGGCCGGCGAGAAAAGCCCAAGGCTTTAAATTAACACCATGGTATCTTATTTCTAAATTAGTAATTGAATATCCTGCAGTTTAAGTATGTGCTGCAGGCACAGCAGCTAATTAGCCAGACTTCTGTCAGAAGGCCTTACTGTGTTAGGGGTGGGTGCCCCCCCCCCACCACTAAATGACATGTATATAAGAAAAACAAGGAGAATTAGGTGCAGAAGGTGGACCCCCAAAATCCAAATGACGCCCACGCTGACAATACTAGCTCACAACACTAATACTTCACTTGGTTCAAGCGTCAATTGCCTTCCATGCAACGTCTGTAAATTACCGAGAAACTTCTATACCTAGGAAAATTATATATTTCATTAGTGACTTATAATTCTCTAAAGTACAGCCCCTCGGTGTAGAACGTCTGTACTGTGCCCGAGAGCTGTGCAAGAATGCAGGCCGTTGTGGCATTTTAGTTTCCGGCAATGCTCCGACACGCACTCATGGCCGGCCAGTCTCAGGAACAATAGCGCCACACGGGGTAGGAGTGGGGGGGGGGGGGGGCATTCTGTCAGGGCACGCTCATTATGCAAAGTTTAGACAGTGCCAGCTGGCGTGGAGCACACTGATTGCGGCCCCGCGTGCGCTGAGATGGCGGAGAGGAGGCCGGTGACACTCCGACCGCGGTGAGCTGAGATACGCCGACAGCATCCTGGCACGGTGCCCGCAGCCAGACGTACGACACATTCCCAGTACGCCTCTCAATGCTGGCCTGCACTTAAAACATTATTGTAGTAAATTATACATATGCCACTTACTCTAAAAATATACCAGCCCTTAATGCATTGGGCAGCTCAAGTCTCTGCTTATTTGTGTGTATTTCCAGGAGAAAATGTTTCCTGCAGTATGAGTAGTATTACTGGTGCCCTGTCTGCTTCCAACATTCTACGGCATGTTTTCTCTATTGCTTGTAATCGCTTTAATAAGTGAAACCGCCTTTATCATAGTCTGCTTTAGGGCTTTTAATAAATTTGCAAGCTTTCTGTGAGAACAAATATGCAGGACTGAAAAAGACAATTACTACAAGCAGAAAGGGAATAAAAAATAGAAAAATGGTCCCCCCCTGTTTCTTGTCACTGTTATTAGTTGTCCAGTCAATAAAAACACTGGGACAAAGAGAAAGTAAAGAATAAGTATCTCACAGAGCAAACTTTGGTATCATGGCAAAAACAGCTTTAAAATAACTGTTTTTGACCAACTACTGTTGTGTGCTGTTGTTTAAATCTTTCAGGTGACACATCAGAAGTGGACTGTGGTCTCTAAAAAGAGACACGCACAATGTAATATAAACATAATCCAAACACAAACTCAAACACAGACACCGGTTTGTAATTAAATCTTTATGAGGACTCTCTATTAATTTCTATGGGGGAAACTCTAATCCCAACACAACAATCTTAACAAAATACTTTTGGCAATCTTACTTTTTTGATTGCAGTCACAGATCTGTGGGGACCTGAAAAATGGTCCCCGCAGTATCAAAATCATAGGTTTTTAATCACACTGTGGGGGAACATTTTTTCCCCACAATGTAATATAAACATAATCCAAACATGTACATACACACAGATTCACACTGCAGGCACCCACTGTGACCCAGTAGTGTAAATTGCATTCAGAGCAGCTGCCCATTGCATGTAACATGTCACAGCTTGGTCACATCTGAGGGTGGCTTGTCCATAGTATCAGGAGGGTCTCTGAGTGGCCCTTCAGACAGCTCTTTACACTGGGCACACTGTGTCTGGCCTGATTTTCCAGCCATGCTGGCTGGACTCCCCAGCAGATGCACAACTGCCTGCCAGCATTTCTGCTGCCAGACAAAACCTCCAGCCACCAGGCTGCACCATCCCCAGATGGAAACGGGGGTCAGGGAGGGAGAGTCCAATCAGCAGCTTGTTTTAAACATTAAATGAGTGGGTGGGGGCTGAAGAAGGTACGGACACCTGGGGGGCAGGCGACACCAATGGAAAAGAGTGCCAAGCGTTAATTTAAAAATACACCAAATGATCCTGACTGGGATGGTGTTTTTCCCCTTTGAAAAAGAAAAAAAAAAACAATGGACACTTATGGGGACCCAACCGATAAGATGCTGAAGCATGAAGAGTCCCCAGCGAAGGATGAGAAGCACACTGGAGTGAAGATGGGACTCAGCCCACTGCTGCCAGATTGGAAGAGCTCCTAATCCTGGGGAATTTGGGAACGTTTGCGGGCTATCTGACTCGGAATGGTGCAGCACGGTCTGGTTAACCAGATGTCACTCTAATGATGTAATTTAAGGGGAGAAAAAACCGGTTATGTCTGCGTATAATTCTGACCTTAATATGTTTCAATTTATTTTATTGTGTTTTTTTTCCCAAGGTAGCTATGCAGGGAAAGGCGGATTAATGAAACTTAAATGTTTTGACCTCGGTTTATTTTTTTCCGATAAATGACGGGCAAGCCACGCAGTCTTTTCACATCTTAATTGCGTTTTAGTTACGTCTTGAGGAATTCCCAGTGCATCTGCTGAGTCAGCGATGTTTCTGCACGGTCAGTATCCACAGGAACCCACCGGCTAGCATTCATCCGGACGAGCGTCACACGCGAAGCGATGAGGGGGCCCACAACAAAACACCCGCCACTTGTCAGATGGAGGGTGTTTAACTTCTCAGCGAATGTGTGAGTGTCGACCGCCTTGGGGACAAGAGATGACTGTATTGGCCAGGTCAGACAAACCAAGCAGCAGCCAGCTGCGCTAATTGCCTGTCAATTAGCAACGCAGCTCTGCAGAGGACTACATACATAATGAATGGGACTTACTGAACAGGTCAAGTATGATTACAAATTGCATCTAGCTGCACAAAGTAATCTATAGTAATTAGTAAGAGCAATGGTCTATGGTGGTAAAGAACAGGGCACTTCTCAGAGAGTGCCTATTGTTAAATTAAGAGGATTAGAAATTCATCCCATTAATCAGTGCATGTGATTCCCAAGAGGCCATTGGACAAATCTGTCCATTCAGTCAATACACAAATGACATTTTAGACAATTACGGCGCCTAATGAAAATGGAAAACAAAAAGAATTATGCCATGAAGTTGGTGGATTACATTATGAAACGTCAGTGACAATAAATTCACAAGCATCTCATTAGAGATGCCTTTTGGGTGGTCAGGCAGGTTACTGGGACCTTGGTGTATAAGTGAGAATAGAGCAGAAAATAATGAGGGCAGATACTGACAGCATTAGTTCAATGTGCATGTTGCTGTTCTTTATTGCCCCAATCTTTTAAATAATGACCATTCACCTTGGGAATACTAATCCACTAATCTATGCTCAAAAATGCTTAATATTTCAGAGAATTCAGGGAAAGTATGGGTTTACTTAAGGCCAAGTGTTTCCTCTTGATTCTGGCCAGCTGTTGGAATGGACCTAAAAAAAACACAAACCAGCTGTAAAAGGCCAAAACGGAAAAATGAGGTAAGACTCTCGAGAAAAGATTTACAGTTCCATTTTGTGAGCTCCTCAGCCGCGGGCCCGTAAATTCTTTATCGTGACTTTTATTGGGAGCTCTTGTCCCTGTGGAGGGATGGAGTGGTGAAATCCTGCACGTGAAGCAAAGATCTGGCCAGACTGAGGTAGCACATTGCACTTCACTCAGATCCTGGGCCTCTCCACTTACTGCATGTCTCTTCAAATGCAGTAGCATGCAAAAGCTTGCCCTCCCCAGTTTAAAATGCATTTCAATAAATCTGTACAGTTTTAACTAACCTGTACATGGCATAAAGTAAGACATGAGATGTTGCTGGATAACACAACATTTTCTTGCAGTTAATAAAATTGTACAAGGGCACCTTGTAGGCTAATATTTCGTGGCACATTCTCCCAGCAGATGAACATCTTTCCATCACTTCCTTGCTTTTCGAATTTCATCCGCTTTTATTCCACACATGACTGCTATACCTTACATACACTTGTGTCCCCAGCATGTTAGAAATCTTGCCACAGATGAGGTTCTAGGGCTGATGTCCATATTCCAAAACATTCATCCAGCTTTACCATAAACACATCACAGTTGGTCTTAATGTGAGTTTTGGATACTGGTCTTTCTGAATTGTCCGACCTCCTTTCGGATACTCTCAACCAGCTGCGGACATTTACTTATAGGATTTGCTGATATTTACTTGAATCCATTCTTCCTTCCTCCCAAGCAGCACTTCCTGTGCCACTGGCTGCTACGAATCTCCAAAGCATAATAGAGCCACCCACACACTTGAAATGTGTTCTTTTCTTCAAATGATTCACCCATCTCTCTCCAAATATATCTGCAGTTATGGTTGAATAATTCAATTTTCTTTTTTCATCAACCCAAAACAATTTGTTCCAAAAAGCTTCAGGCATACTTAGCCTTTTACATGCATACATTAAGTATTAGTTTTTGTGAGGTTGCAGAAACTGCTTTCAACCCTGCATACAGACCACTATGTATTGTACGCTACATTATATAGCTGTGAACAATTATTCCTGTATCAGCCGAACATTTCTGCAGATCCTTGGCACTGAAGTTTGAGTCCTACTTGGCATAACATTATTTTCCATATATGTTTTTGTGTAACTGTGCTCCATTTAACTTCCATTTTTGGACAAGGTTTCTGCCTGTGAACCTGATTGGTGGAATAATTTACAGATCTGTTTGATTCCTTATTTCTGAAACTGCTTAGTTTCATTTTCAATAGTTATGATTGATAGTTATAATTACGCACAGATTATAGAAGTGTGTGTGTGTATATATATATATATATATACACACACACACACGCACGCACGTATAGCGGTTAATGTTATAGATTTATTCTAACACTTTGTATGCATGTACTATTCTGCACAAACTATTTAACTATGTAAGGAGATACCTGGAATATCCTAAACATATCCCTCTGGATTTCATGAAGTTTCCAGACCAGGCCATCAGCAAACATACAAGATTCCACCATGGGGTCTCCTGGCTGTCACATTGTTGAGACATCAACAAACACTGCAACATCAGCCAGTTTTAAGAAGCATCTCATGAAGCCCTGCACATTTCCCACTTGGCAGACGGCCAAATCAAAGGGGGAAAACTTTTACCAGGTTGCCATTTCATGCATTGTCTATACCTTTTTAACAACAACAATTTAAATATAGCTTTGCATCTGGAACAACGTGGTGAAATTCATTTTTTATGCTGGAAAATAAATCCGTTCAGTGGCCCAGCTAAATGATCCTTCCCTGTCCTGCAGATGTGAATCGTCTGTCTATTCCAATGCAATTTCTTTCTTAGGTATGTAGGTTGCAAGAGGAAGGACCCAACAGCTATGTGCTAAATGAGTGTCGCGCTAAAACCCATTGAGCAGAATGTCTCTTGGGAGCCTGCGGGGCAGCCTGAGATTGAATCAGAGGAGATGGCCATTCAGAGGCTGAGCCCTTCAAAGAAATCCAGCTCTACGTGTATCCATCACTGGTTAAACGGGCTGCGTGCCAGCAGCCCTGCATCTCCACTGAGAGCCCTATTCATGGCCCTTCAGCCATTCTCACAGCACAGAAACCACTGGAGCTTCCCCCAGAATCTGGATGGGTGCCACAGCCCCCCAGGGATGTTGCTTTATTTTAACCCACCAACTGTATTTTGCAGTTAAAAAAAACCTGTTGCTCTGTTTTTCTGTCTTCCTATGTCTTTTTCGTTAATTGTTAAGTGCTATCAGAAGTAAAGCCTTTCACCGAGCAGGAACTTTCATAAAGCTGGCTATTGTCCAAATTCCTACTGCCCCCCCCATACCCCTTTAGAGAAATTAGAGGGAAATTCAAGGTTAATGCTCACTGTCCACAATAGACCAGACTGCATGGATATGAGACAGACTATAAGAAACCATTGTTTACTGTCTACAGCAAAATGCCATCAAAAAAATAATTTAATACTGTCTATTAGAAAACCATAAAGTAACATGAGAACAGCATATCACTCTCTGATGAAAACTGCATGTGTCCACTTACTGACAATTGTGACTTTTCTCTGCTCATTCTCTGCCGTCTATGGATAGTGTTTCACATCCAATTCACCAATGAAAAGATGTTCTGTGAAGGCATCTATTTAAACAGTATTTATGTTAGTATTAGTTAATTTTTACGATGGACGTTTTTATAGATTATATTGCTCAATTTAACAACTTAACGTTGTTAGCTACTGTTAATTATAAACATAAGGTGAGATTAATATGCATCTTGTCGACGCTGACTTATTTGCCTTGCTGACAACAATCCATTTTAAATATTAAAAGCGTTAACTGACGGCTCTGTATAGATAGGTCTCCATTTCTGATGCGAAGGGTGTCTCATTACATGGTCTGTTGTTTATTTTGCAAATAATGGAATTTTGGAGATGCATGTTTTTAACTGGACAGTGACGATAGACAAGACTAAATTTCACAAAGGAAAACCTCGTGTTACAGGACCAAGACAGGACATACTGTATGTAACAAGATTGACATTTTCCCCTGTACAAATGCAACATGTCTATGCATACACAGCAATTTGCAGCTCTATCAATATCTAACATGCAAAACACTGGGTAATGAGAAGAAAAATGGAGAGAGCGACATAGCGTGTGCTTTCCAGCTTATCTGCATACTCACCATTGAAACATGAGCAGCACCAGACCAGGAACAGCAGACCAGGAACAGGGTCCTTGATCCATGACCTCTCCACGCCTACTTTAAGACATGGACAGAATGGTTGGGAAGCACTGTGTGGGGGGGGGGGGGGCGATTTCCTGATGTTACAGGGCCAGTAAAAAGCAAAGCAGAATGTGATAAACTACATTTGGTCTTACTGTCTGACCTAATGCACATATGTTCTACTCTGGTTGCTGGACTGACATCTCAGCAGATACTTCTAAATGGTAATTACACTACGTACATGAACATGGGCTTAGATTTTTCATACCCTCCACAGAAAGAATTCTCAGACATAATACCCCCCCCCCAAAAAAAAAACAAAACATGCAAACATACAAGTTACCATTTAAATGTATATTCTTTATTTAAAATTGATTTATATCACACAATTGAACGATTTTCTCCATTTAACCATATTAAATTCCTTTGGTCCTTCAATAAATAAAATTAACATATCATTTACAACACTTGTATTACTTATACAAGTCTAATACAATTCAAAAGGTAATGTGTTATTTTATCACCTGTTGATATGAACATTTTATTTCATACAATAGTAGTGAGGGGGGAAAAAAATACGTGAATTAAACATTGTAATTCAGTCTGACTATTCTCAGTTGCCTTCACTCAGATAATGGAGTTTTAAAAAAACGTGTATCTCCATGACAATAAAAGGAACGGCAGCTCCTCCTCCTCTTCAGCTGCCCAGCTATTTGTCCCATCAGCACCAGCAAAAACAGAATGAAATATTTGCACCTATAAATCATTCGGCCAGGGACAGCCAATCTATCTCAAAAAAAAAAAGGCAAAAAAAAAAACAGATGGCAGTGACAGAAGCATGAGCCGATTCACCACGATACTCCAAGAGTCACAGTTGGGAAGCGTGAAATTCGGGTATGTAATTAAACTACATACCCCACCCCCCTGGCGATTCCAGCACGTCTTCTGTCCCGTCTAACTGCAGCGCTGCCGTCGCTGAAGCTACGCATGTAAAGCGTGTTTCAGTGCTGTCTGGAACGCAAACTGACCAATGCATCTGAAAACCCCCCCCACCATGGTTTGGAAAGGTTGAGTCTGTGTATTGTGGGTAACTGGTGGGGGGAATAAGGGCAGACAAGGAGTTTTTTTTTGCTCTTGGGTGTCAGCGCTATGCTACTGGCAGTTTCAGAGGGAGGACTGATAGATGGATGGATGGATGGATGGTCCCATTCTTCACAGTGGGTCCCGTTGAGGCATCATGTCAAGATGCAGGAATTGCTGTGTGTGTGTGTGTGTGTGTGTGTGTAGGACAGTGGGCCGAAGTGGGGGGAGGAGCCAAAAACTGCTACTGGAAAATGTCTGGATAGAATGAAAACTGTTGCTAAATATACAATTGCCACTAGCAATAAATAACAAATACGGGTGGTTAAAATGGCTAAAATGTACATGGAAACTGCAGAGCAAAAATTTCTTCCATAAGAAACGTTGATTCAGCAACACATTCATTTACAAAGGATCCTTGGGGAAAACGTGTTAAAATTACGGAATGGGTTAGTGTCCGGGCTCCTTTGGGGTGACAGGCGCGGGTGGGAGGGGCTTGCACACCCAAGTGCATTTGCATTCCTTACACGGCTCGCCCACCCCTCCAGCTGGACGTCCTCAGAAGGACTCGTCGTGGCCCGTGGAGAGGTGCCCTTTAGGGGTGGAGGCACGCGAGGAGCCCGAGCTATGCTGATGCTGCTCCGATCCAGTGCTGGACGCTACCGTGGACGAAGATGTGGACGAGGAGCGCGTCTTCTCCTTAAAGTCCGTGATGATGACGGTCACGTTGCCCACCGTCACTGCCAGCTGCTGGGCGGTGCTCCGGTCCACGTTTTTCAGCTTCGGCCTGCATGGGATGAACACGGACAGAGAGGGCCGTGACGAGGCGTACCGACGGCGACACACTACGCAGAGCAAGTCGGCACGGGATGGAGATGGAGGAGAATATCGTGACGAGACACAATGACACACTACACAGGGCAGGCTGGCAGTTTACTGCTCCATTTCAAGTCAGGAGACAAACTCATTAATAATTCAATTAATAAAAGAAATGGATTTTTCTGGAGGACATAAATTAGGGAAAGCTAAGGCAGGATGGGAGACCGCAGAGTTACGTCACTGGGACAACACACAGGGACAAAGATACAAAACAAATTCACTATGCATACACAAACAGACACACACACAGACATATGCTGACATGAGCTACTTAAGGGCAAAGAACAGAGAGGGTTACCTTGAAATGCGAGAGTTGCTGCTCTTCGTCGAGTTTCCTGACCGGACGCTGTGTTTTTCACTAGGGGGGCTCTGGTGCGTGTCTGACTTGGGTCTGGGTGGGACAGCAGAGTAGTGGGTGCTGGTGAAACCCCACCCCCCAGGGACTACTGACGTTTAAAATGCAGCTCAGTCTGGATACTTACTTTGTCTTTTTGACACTGGTCTTTTTGTTGGGGGTGAAGTCTTTTTCTCTGTCCGGCTTCTCTTTGTCGAGCCTCTCCATCTCCAGCTTCTCCTTGTCTGGGCGGACCTGATTGGCTTCGGGACGGATACCGTCAGGCCACTCCAGGTCAGGGTCAACCTGCTCAGGCGTCTCCTCGTCCGCGTGGACCCTGTCGGGCCGCTCGCCGTCTTGCCGGTCCTTCTCCGGCCGCTCGGTCCGCTCCCTCTTCTCCTTCTTCGGGGGGGGCGGGGTGGCGTATTGTTGGGCCACCTGCTGGGCCACAAGCTGAGAGTTGATCCGGGGTTTCCTGGGGCGACCAAAAAAAAAACCAAACCCCAGCTTAGGGAGACGAGGCGAAGCAGTGAGGTAGCCTGTGACCCTTCGACTCCGAGCTGCAGCGGGAGGGCCGGGGTGAGGGAGGTGGGTGCAGCGCTCCCAGATGTACGTGCTGACAGGCAGACCTCAGTCACACTGTAATCTCATTAGCCAGTGATGGGGGGGGGGTGTCGTCACAGGGGAAGACATTAGTGGCATATCATTGATGTCAGCTTATCCGATTAGGGAGCAGGTCTTGTTTATCAATGAATAGAGCGCTTCACTCAATTGTGCACACCTGCCCCCTGCTGACTCTTATAGGTACACGCAAATCACAGGTACATGCACTCACTCGCGCATGCATTTACACACGCAGAAAAGGGAAGTTTGTGTAGCAGTAAAAGAACCTTTCAGCCCTTCAAAAAGAAAGTTTAATAACCTATCCTTACGTTGGACAGAATAAACAATACCAAAAAGCTATTTGCACAAAGACATCTGCAGCTGATATAATGACCAGTAGCCGCTGATACCGCATCCTACCATTCATACGCTGGCAGTGGACTTGTGCCGCACAGCAGTGCATCTGGAATAAAGGCCCGCTTCAGCCAGACAGTGTCCAAGAAAAACACTGCGAGGACAGACTGCCAACAGCGCCCCTACCAACCTCTGAATCCCAACACAAAGCTAACGACGTGACTGTTTCACACTGTTCCGCAAGCAAATCGGCGACTCGCTGATGGCCAC
>JAODJW010000106.1:24350313-24361080 GCA_026777045.1 Hyperopisus bebe | reverse complement strand
GGGGGGGGGGGGGGGGGGGGGGGGGGGGTGGAGCTCCAGGACAGACGCTGCTGTTCACTGGCACTAAAAGAGAACCAGGAAGGCCCCAGTAAAACACTTAACAGTCAGAAAAGCGCACAAAGTACTAAATCACCTTGCAGAGACATAAAATGAGCATATGAATGAATGGTTTTCTGCTGATCAAGCTGCACCATTAAATCAGCAATTCAAAAGGGTGATATTCACAGCCCCACTTCAGTGATTTGCCTTTTGATCTGACCTCAGACACTTTATCAGAGGAGAGATCCTCTGAGATTGTAGAGTGCGAGCACAGCCAAAAGGGCCGCAAGGCCTTCCGCATGGCCAAGGGGAAACAAAGCAGGAAGTGACCTCCATGACCCCAATCAACTTAAAAGGGGCCCCAAAGAACAGATGACAGTACCAGTAGCTGAAGAGGCCTGCCAAGTGTGCCAGGCAGGCAGCAAGGAGGCCCACTTTACTACCAGCTATCAGCGCCGCGTCACGGGCCAGAAACCCTGAATGTTTATGCAAAAAGCAAGGAGAAAAACTTCCTTAGAAGAGACTCCACAAAAAGCGGAAATGGAAAGATTCCACCTGAAAAGTCTTGCAGGGATTGAGAATCACATGGCGCATGGAGCCTGGCAACAGACCTGCAGCAAGCAGCAGCTGCATCTCACTGCACAGATGGCAACGCCCCCTGTGGGCCCTAGGCAGCATAGCATCCACTGATGGCGGGAAAGAGATGGCCAGCCCTTAAGCAACAGCTTTCCCCCTCTGTACTCTGCATAAAGCTTGCAAACGGCAAGACTGTTCCAACAATGCTTGTAAGTGAGCCTATTTATTAGCTTAGCACACAGACTGGTGCCAAATGGGCTCAGAGAGCCAACAGTCTAGGCACAGCTGCGAGTTTTCCTGGAAAGTCATCGCAAACCAACGGTTTACATCCAGGAAATACCTGAGGCGTAATCGTAAGCTCAGTTTTAACACAGTTTGATACAAGACAAATATCACACGTGCATATTATAGCTTCAGACATGCAGATTTCATACCTGGTTTACAGTGAAGAAAGAAGCTTCCTTGCCACACATCAGCCACATCAGAGTTTTGATTTGGTTTTTGAACTATGTAATGCAGAAGTTAATGAAATATAATTAAATTGTTCTCCAGGCCAACTCCGATGATGATCATGACCACACCTGGTTGACCTGTTGGTCATGTTTTGGAGATGAAAATGGCAGATGGAGGGCATACTGTGTCCTTAACCTTTAATGATTAAGCTGATGCATTAACACCAACAGTGACATTAACCAAATCTATTAACCATTTTGGTGTGGGGGATAATTATTTCAAATATTCATCAGGCACTGCTGAGTGCTCAGACCTTATGAAATACTGTATACCCTCATGTCAATTTGGAAAATGAAAAATTTATAAACCGGAAATACCCACCAAAACATCCATTACACTAAGACTTGCAAAAATAACTGGGCACATGACGGTTAAGTGGGTCACACTTCAGCCTCACACCTCTAGGAATGCAGGCCTGATTCCTGGCCCTGGCTCTGAGTGCGATTCTAGCAGGTTCTGAATTTGCTGGGATGTCCTCTGGAAACTGTGGTTTCCTTCTGCCAATCAAACACACAGTTCCATGAACTAGTATCTCTAAATTTCCCACAGTGACTGCATGCATGAGGGGGGGGGAGGCTACAGGGCATTGATTTTCCCTCCTCATTTAATCTGGACAAACAAACAAGACAAATTAACTCAGTTGCTTCTAGGTCAAATGTAAATTTTACCACACTCCACCCCCACCTGTACCTTGTAGCTCCACAGATTCAAAAACATAGCAATGTACCAAGTGAGGTACAAAGTTATTATAAAGCAGCCAGAACCACACTGGAGCAGCACTACGAGACGGGAGAACAAACAGAAACTGCGCTTATTCATATTCTTTTTGAATGCCTCAGGATTCCTTCACTTAATCGCTGAAAATAAAGTTATTGTTCCTGTTGACACAGTGGAAGCTGACGACGTGGTGCAGCTTTCAGCGTAAAAGGCCATTTGAAATGACTGAGGAGCGCACAGCGTACATTTGCAGAAGACTGAACCAATACACCATGTGCCAAATGGGGTCTAATTACAGCTCAGCAAAATAAGTCCCAGGATTCTAATATTGCTGGACAGCTGTATCAATCAAAAGCTTTTCAAAGACGTCTGACAGATACTTTCATATCACTGACTCAGCAGCCAACTGATTGCTTGAGGACAATCATTGGGTCCTTAAGCAATCATCTGACAGAAACGTTATCTTTCATGTCATTTCCTCTGTCTGCAAAGCAGTCTCTTATTGACAGCAAATTAAACATTACACCTTCAAGCATCCACATACACGGATATTTATACATGCATTTGATGCTGGATGAATCCATGCACGCCCCAACTTGGTTAGTGTGGAATTTCCATGTCCTTCCTGTTTTTGTGTCAGTAGCTTCTGGGTACTTAGATTTTCTCCCACGATCCAAAAATGTGCGGTTGGTTGAATCAGTGTTTCAAAATCGCCCATAGAGAGTAACTGAGTCCTGCAATGGTCTGACATCCCATCCTGGGAATTCCCCTGCCTTGTTCCTATGCTTTCCCTCAGCAGCTCAAAGCTCACTGTGACCTTATACTGCTAAGTGGTCATAGACATGGTAAGACAGACAGACGGATTTTAGGTTCAGGAGGATGCTCAAGGGTAACTGTGGCGGCTAAAACTTCTAAATCAACGAAACCTTCAAAGTCAACTTCTTTGCCCCGTCATTACATAGCAGGAAAAAAAAAAAAAACGGGACATGATTTTTTTTTTTTTTTTTTTAAACCACCCAGTCAAGTTGACCACAATTAGACAAAAACTTGTGCAGTAGGTTTTTTTGTACACCTATATACATTTATTTATGAACAAATCAGCAGTAGTCTTTATTTTACACCATGGCTTTTTCCATTTAGTAGAATAATGGACAGGGGAAAGAGTGACCCTGATCCAGTGTGTTTGTGTGTGTGTGTGTGTGTGTGTGTGTGTGTGTGTGTTTAAAATCACATCTATTTTCCCTGGAGTTTCTCCAAAAATACTGCAAACGTTCTCCACTCTAAAGACATCTCGCCAACAAGAAGTTCACAAAACTACACTACCCAGCTGTCATCTCTCAAACACTAGCGAGAGCAATTTCCCCAAAAGCATTATAAGCTGGTGGGCACGCTGCAGCACATCTTCCTTTAAGCCAATTTTACTGAAGACTACAAAATTACCACATTTTATAAGCTGTTGCTGCAACCCCCCCTGAACAAAAAGGTCCCAAAATCAGGAGAAGGTGACATGAATGAACACTTTCGCTATGCAAACCTCAGAGAGGTGAACATAGGGTATATATACATTTTCACCATTTTCTCCATATACAAAATGCATACTGAAAGTAATGAGAGCACCGGGAATTAAAGTCTTAGCATTTCACCGGTAGGATTACAGTAATGCTAATGTGTATGTACAGCCACATTTAATATGCGGGCATAAGGAATACATTTTATCAATAGGTGGGTGGAGGAAAAATGGAGTATGAATAATGGATTAAAGCAAATGACACTAAAGGTAAATCCTAAAGTACACTAACTGTGTTGACTTATTTGGATTGCAATTATACCCATTAATAACTCCAACCACAGGTTATAATTACGCATCGCCTATAAATGACGAGTTTCCCATTGATCTGCCCCCTCTAATACATTAAGAACAGGGCTGGGAGGGCTAAAAGGTGGTAATTACTGACAACTGTAACAATAATAGTGGCATCAATTCACAAACTCTGCCGTGATTGGGGGGGGGGGGGGGGCAAAAAAAAAACGACTGCTGTCTGTTTCAGCTACTATTATTCTGCAAGCCCAAGATGATCTAAACACAAACTGGTGAGCTGTAAAGAAGGCAGCTTTCCATCTAAAACGCAACGCTACAGCTCTGCCTGCACACAATGGAAAATGGTAGCTACTCTGAAGGAAAACTAAAGTTCGCTACAAACAGCGCTGCCTCTTAAGATGAACATTTTCCATGTTCATTTTTGGCTGCATATTCCTTTACATCTGATCTATGTGTTGAACTAATGTATGTTGTTAGCTCTGCATTTCTGCAATCGAGTTCCTGCTGGTTCAAACTGGCTCTGTGCAGGTTAAGAAAAAAAAAAATGCACCAGAAATGTCCCCTTGCCTGAAATGCTTAACACAAAAATCCATAGCAATTTGGCAACATTTACTAAATGTTGACAAACTGCATGACACCTATGGGCCGTTTTCCACTGCACCAGTTGTCGTACTTTTGGTACTTCAGAAAAAGACCAAAAGTACGGTACTTCTTTGTGTTGGTTTTCCACTGGCATAAAAACTTGTGCCGCCACTTATTGACATCGCAATGTGAGGCAGGGTATTTTGCAGTGAATTTGAAAAATGGCCAAAGTATATTATACAGCTGGGCGATGTGCGATATTAATACCAACATCGCATGTTACACACATGCGATTTGCACAACGCAAGGACCATGACAGTCAGCTCATTTGAGATCAGGCTTTTTCATATCTTTATACTGTACGGACATTACAGTGTGCAGACTTTAAGTTTAAAACATTTTTGCTTCGTCACAGAAAAGAAAACTTGGCAAACTTTGACATTTTAATGATAGTCTTGAAAAGAAACAATCTAGTAGGCCTTACAAGTTTTTAAAAAAAATCAGTTTAAAGTCCACTGCTGCTGCTTCTGCACGAGCTCTGCATACAGTTTCGGATCATTTTCATTCATGCAGTTAAAATCAGTCATAAATGGATTGATGAGAAATGTATTTATTTTGAACTCCTTTGTGATTTATAAACACCCTGATATTTATTACCACAAAATCGCATACTGGTGATGCTTTAATTTTTTTCCAATATCCTATGTCGCTTTTCCTGTTTCAACACAAATGATTCAGCTCAAGAGCTGTGTGGTAATTAGCACAAGGAGTTGCAGGGAGTTGAATCGGGTGTGTTAAACGAAGGGAAATCAAAAAATGTGCAGGGTTCCGGCCCATTAGGACTGGAGTTTGACTCCTCTCCTCCACTGGAAGCCAATAGGCGCTTTCACACCGAAGTTCTGGAACCTGGTCCTGGTACCTGGGTTGTCTCGGGCCTAGAACTTTTGTAACTTTCATGTGTCACTTTTACACCACACAACACAAACTTGGACCTTCATGTTAAATAAACATCAGAAGCGCAAAAAATATGAAGGTTAAGCTTCACAAATAATATATGACACGACACCGCCATGCCAAAACAATGGGGGATAAGTCATTTTGCTGGTTATGTAGCCTTTTATTTGTATTTTACTTATATGGCCTGTGACATGTTCATGATTCTTAATAAATCTGGCAAGCACATTGGTCTTTCATTTTGCACAGAATAACAAACCTATGTTATCCCACTAAGAAGCGCTGGCAAATTTTACCATCAGCGAAATTAGACGAAAGTATATTGGTTATCGAATTTTCCAATGCAAAAATATGAAGATGCAAGCAAAAAAATCTATTGACTGATGTACTAAATGTGACTGGGGTACAAAAACCATTCCATCTGCTCAATTTTTTGCTCTGCTACATTTGTTTTTCAGCACTTCCAGGTAACAGCACCGGTGCTTGTGGTCAACCAATTAGCAAGTTTTAGCTGTAAGCGCCTCCCCACTAGTTTGTGTTTGAATGAAAAATACCTATCTGGAGCAGGTACTAAAAAAGATATCTGGAACAGCCTACGGGAAACTAGAATCGGGCTCGAGTTCCTGCGGTGGGAACACAACAAAAATCCCTGGTCCTGGAAAAAGGTTCTGACGGTGTGAAAGTGCCTAATGGAAAGGGGAAAGTACTGAAAGGGCACTGGGAAAGCGCCCCTCTGTGGGTCAATGCAATATTCCTGTTAACGATACCAAATGACTTAATAACGCGAGTAAAAGTTTCTCAAAAAGTTTAGGCTACATTACAAGTGTTGGACACGTGTGACATTAATGAAATGTACAACTCTTGAAATCAACGCAGGCTACAACATTCTGTTTCTTAGTTACTTTCATAATCATAATCCAGATTTATGTATAAACATAAATCCAGTAAATCCAGAAAAGATTGTTAAGTACCAAGCAAGTAACTGTTACAGTTTAAACGACAGTCTTTTCTGGATAAAAGGAGCAACATGAACTGCATTCAGCCCCAGAATGGCAATAGGAACTTCGGACTAGAGAAAATGACCTATGGACACCAACAGAGATGAAACCCTTCTGTGCTAAATAAATACTTGTTGAATGTAGCCTCACTTAAAAGGCAAAGAATTTCACTGCTGAGTTTATTCATGATGGTTAACTATTAAGCCTAATATGCATCTCAAACCAATTCCAAGGCTACCTCTTTTTACTGTTTTTGAAAACTGTACAATTACTAGTCGTTATAAGCAGACTTAAAACAAGTCAACGATCAGTTTCCTTTGTTTGGACAAGAGAAGCCTCACTAACAAGCCAAAGCACTCCTCCGTAGAACATATTCTGCTCTTCATTTCACTTCATGAACAAAATTCTCACAAAGAATCCAATCGGGTGATATCAAATTTACGCGCATTATCCTGAAAAATCAGTAAATAACTCAAAATAAACAAATAAATAACCGCGAGCCTCCGTCCTTTTCAACTTCGATTCTACGACTTCAATAACGTGCCAGAATCGGAATGGAGCTAATGTTCGCCAGGCGGGTCCAAATACCCGCAATCAGGTTCATTTTAAGCACCGTAGACAACGTGTATATTATGAAATGTTACATTGGCATTTAATGAAAACGCCTTTTGTCCCAAATGAAGTCGGGCGTCCTGTAACAGCGGCGACTCCTGCCTGGCATCGGGGTGAAGGAGCCGGTTTACAGAAAACGGGCTTCGGCCGATCGGGCGCTTTTATCAGCTTCGCCGTGGCCGGTGTACAGGACAGCAGGGCAGCGCTGGGGGAAAATCATCGGCAGCGTCGAAGTAATATTTAATAAATAAAAGACAAAAAAAAGGCTTCCACACTCCAGGAGACCCCCTCCTCTCCAAATGCACATGCAAACTCCGCCTTAATGTCATTTCCGATTTCGAGTTTTATTCCCCCCCCCCCCCTCTTCTTCTTCTTCTTTTTCTTCTCCTTCTCCTCCCCAGAAACCTCACGGGTCTCTCATATCAGAAAGGCACCGAAATGGCATCCCGTTAAAACATGCCCTCACATGCATCCTGGTCCGCGATCGAGGCACGTTTGGCCGGGCGGATAACGCGGGGGACGCCGGGCACACGGCTGGGGATGCTCGGGGGATGAGCATGCAGACCGGGGTCTGAACGGCGCTTCGCCGAGATTCCGATAGCCGGTACTCCGTCGAAATGCACATAGTGATAGAATAATAATAATAATAATAATAATAATAAACAATGCCAGTATTTACTGGCCAGTATTACAAAAAAAGTTAGTCTGTCATTTGAACGATCGGGGGCGACGATGCGGCTGGAGGTGGCTGTAGGAGTGACAGACATACACCTGCATCCATCAGTAAGCGGCTACCTACGAGCTGAAGGGACGCCCGCAACGTCGTAAATCAACAAGTCAGGACCGTGCATCGCAACGACATGTCACCATACATCCTTCTCCATCCAGGAACATGTCAAGCAAAGGGAAGTCTGTGTCAAACGTGACTCCAAAAAATGGAAATAAACAGATCCCCTTTTTGCAGGTAGCCAAGCGAAACAGCTCCATACCTCGTCGATGTGCCTTTCCGTACGTCGCAGATGCTGCATTTGAAGGCTTCGGCGCTGTTCCTGTAGGTGCAGACGCTACAATCCCAAAACCCTTCTTCTACCGTAGATTTGGCTTGTCTTTTTGGCCTTGAGGATTCAACAAAACAACAGGTCAATAACATCGCAAAGCACACGATGCACAGCCGAAAAGCGCCGTTTAATCGCGCACACTGCAACGCACAAACTCTAGGTGCCGGGGCTAAAAAAAATGCAAAAGCGATCCTGCATTTGTATTGACTAGCTACCTCCCAAATGACCATGTCAATAGCGAGCGACCCATCGTTAGCCATGCAACTGAGAGCTAAAGACGGCGATCGGCCGTCGAAAATGTCACCGTTCGGTCGAGTTTATGCTGCGACCGAAGTGGCTTTGAAAAACAGCCATGCGTAAGCACTACACATTTCCTTTTGTCTGAGGGTGATTAGCTTGCCAGAATAAAAGACAGACAATCCGCCATAGCTGCACTGTTCGAGATTAGCCATGGCTCGCAAAAAAGAGAAAGAAAAGGGGAGAAACTCCTTCGGAAAACAGTCAATTTTCACCCCTAAAACGCCAATAAAATATCCCAGGACCAAGTCATAATGGTAGAAGACGGCCTGAGCTAGACAGTTTTGCTACCTTGTTGGGCTTTTCTTGTCGCCCATGGTGGAAAAAAGAAAGTGTCTTCCAAAGGAAGAAAATTGGCTCTGTAACGTAGCTACAGTGTGGGATCCAGATAGAGCCGCTGTGGAGGTGAGCTGGCTGACTGACCGACTGGAGCGGAGCTGAGCGGCTGCGGCCCACGTGACCGCGCGACGCCCAATCGGCGGCAGCCTCGCTTTAAAACTCTCGAAATAAACCAAAAGTAATTAACGAGTTGGGCTGGTGAGTAACGCGCCTATTAACGCGCCTATGCGTGACTCCGCGGACTCGGCATCGCCGACCACAGCCGCGCTTTGCATGAGCGTGACTCGGTACTGCATGACTGAGATGCTGCGCGAAGGTGATTTCAGGAATGTAGGGAAGTTAATTATGGGACTACGGAACTTTCCCCAGATTATTAGTAGTATTAGTAAAACGTTCAAATATTCGGTTATTATAATGATGCACTACATTCCACACAAATAAGAACAACAAAACAACTATTATTATTATTATTATTATTATTATTATTATTATTATTATTATGGTGGTGGTGGTGGTGGTGATTATGATTAAACATAATTTTCTTATAACCATTTTGGGTTATTTTTACTAATCGATATCAACGTGCACGTTCTTATTAACTTATTGGAAGCAAAATAGGAAAACTCATGAAAGGAAAAAAGTTACAGAGATCAATTTTATTGTGTTTACAGGCATAAAACCCGGGCTATCCTGCTTTATACTTGTAATAATACCATTTTTACACATTACACTTGTTACACTGATTCACTTCAGGCTCTCTGAATTCTGTACACAATACTGAACAACAGATCAATTTACATAAGTCAATGCATACTGAAAAACTTAGTCACTTATAAGCATGATGAACATTCAAATATTCAAAAAACTAATTATTCCCATGCGTCCAAAACTACATCACCTGGAGTTAAACGAATTATACTGAAACCCTCAGATAGTCCACAAAAACAAAAATAGTCATTGAACAAATTGCAGCTTTTGCGTTACAAGAACTTGCATTCTTGCAGTAATGTTACCGACATGAGAACCATCAAATGTCAAAAATTTACTGGGAAACTGGTCAATAGTGATACAAAAACGTTCTCAGCTTCTGTGCTTCATCATAAGAGAATGTAACACAAGATTTAAAAAAAAAAAAACACATATTAACCTATTGGTATATTTTCTCTCACTCAACAACAATCCTTGGTGCCACTTGCACTAGCTGAAGTATGTTCTTTATCTTATCCATTTGTGCCGAATCTGTGTGATGAGCTGTGGGATGTTGGTGTATTTCAATTAAGTACACAGCTGTTACATCTGTATACAAGGCAGTTTTTCATTGTGGATGCATGTGTGCTGGGGAAATCCCTGCCACACTAAATCGTAATCAAGTGAATGCACCTCATACTCCAAACTACTGATTCTACCTATTACCCTCCTGTATCAGATTTCAAACTAGATCCACAGTGAGCCATCGGACTCAGTCATTGAGGCATTAAAGCCCTTAAGCCAGTCCATAAACATGACAATCCTGACAATTTACCAAGCCTTTTAAGCAGACAATAGCAGTACTGACAAGTTTATTCATTCTCAGCTGCTATGGAATCACAGTAAAGGATAGGAACTGATGACATGATGGTTACAGGTTTTCATCACTGGAGGGGATCGATAAGCAATGTCACCATGGATGGTGGGTGGTGGTCTTGCAAGACGTGTAATTCCTGAGGGTAATGATGTCTGCTTACCAAAAGCCTGGGATAGAGGTCTGTCTGTTATTCACCATCATGCTGCTAATTTTAAGGCACGTCACTAAGGGACAGACCACAGATCATTCATCTTCATGGCATAGTGGATTTATTATGAACAATGACAGCTGAATGATAGATATCAATTTCAAGGTACTAGAGTAATTTTTCTACCTCCCTCCCAACTCATACATAATCACACACATGTCATCTTAACATATTATTAAAGAATGAGAAATCAATGCATCAAAATACACAGCCATATTTGTTTTGTAAAATTCAATAACGAAAAATTTAATTCATGTTGTTTCTTGACATTCCTCACTACCAGCCAAGTTCCTTGTCTGTTTGCAAATATAAATTAAAAATTGAAAAAACTAAAATGTTTTAAACCATTAAAAAGGTTATTAAAGATCATAAAAAGAAGCCTTCATTATACCTGTTGTATCAGACTAAAATAAACAAATATGGCTTTATGCAGCATTAACATTGACCTTATTCTGAAGCTTTCTGCAATAAAAACCATTGGAACCATATAA
>JAODJW010000106.1:24265553-24276890 GCA_026777045.1 Hyperopisus bebe | reverse complement strand
CGCACACACACACACACACACACACACACACACACACACACACACACACACACACACACACACACACAGACGCACACAAGTTTATAATTATATCTTTGTGGGGACTCTCCATTTAAAAACTTTAATCCCAACATGACAACCTTAACCCCTGCCCAGCCCTAACCTTATCCATAAGTAACCAAATACAAAATACAAGACTTCTGGCATTATTAGTTTTTTTTAATTGTATTCACAGATTTTTGTGGGGACCTGAAAAATGGTCCCCACAACGTCAAAATAACAAGTTTTAATAAACATAATCCACGCACACACACACGCACACACACAAATATTTACACATTCCAGATACTCTCTGCTGTGAGCAAGCAACACAGGGGTAAATACTTGTGGCAGTTCAATTTCATTAGATAAGCTTAGTCTTTCTTAGGTCTCAGTGTCCCGTTGTAAGTACCCACAGATATGCCCATTACTTTTCTCACTCTGCCCCATACATATACATAGACACCTCTGTTTTCCACTTTCCACAGTAATGAAACTGACCATGTCTTTTTTCAGCCCTTCATGTTTATTTTTCCAAAGATCTTTGAAAATCCGGCATGTTTCTTTTTAAAACCTGCAATGTTTACTCTGCATTTTCTCCACACAGCTTTAGGCAGAAAAAAGAATATTTGTGTGCAATGGCATAGGTGTGTTTTGTTACAGCTGGTGTGGAAACACATTTCTTGAGAAATTATGTTGAAAATTGTTATGGGGCATGAACTATGTCTGCTTTCAGTAGTTTGTAGGGGAAAATTCACTACAAGCCAATTAGTGCTCGTTACAGATACGTCTTGGAGTCAGATTGCTTTCCTGCATTTTGCAGATGTAAATATGATGCGAAATTTCTCCATTTATTTCTTTACAGCAGTCTTATAATTTAAGGCAGGGGTGCTCAACTGCAGTCCTGGGGGGCCAGAGCCCTGTGTATCTTAGTTCTTTCCCTGTTCCACCATAAATGATTCAGCTCAAGAGCTGTGTGTTAAATCAGGTGTGTTAAATGAGGGGAAACCCAAAAAAATGTGCAGGGCTCTGGCCCCCCAGGACTGGAGTTGGACACCCCTGATTTAAGGGATTGTGTTGTTCTTTTTTGTTTCCATTAACAGGTTTTTTTTTGTTGTTTTCTTTCACCAGATGTGTTTCTCATTCTGCTTGGACACATCATTTTATAAGGGATTTTTTTTCTTCCTTTAACTCTTTCTTTCTCCTCCCTTCAGTACCTCAAACAACAAAATGTACACTGCTCAGGTGACAGAAAGGGGTGTGGCCAAAAGGATCTACGACGAAGCCAAAAGGAAGGGAAAGGCCGCTGGATTGGCGGCCACCAAGTCAGTCCTGACATTCAAAGTATTCAAAGTCATTGTCAAATCTGCAGTTGATTAATGTTACTTGTTGCATAAATATTGTTAAGAAGCAAGGCATCCAAGGACTGTAACCGTTGCATGTCGGTTCCAGGTGGAGCAACAGAAATTTATTTGCTGATAATTTACAGCAAGACGGGGAAAAGGTTGAGGTGGAACAATGCAGAGGGGAATTAAGGTGTGCAGACGGCAGAAGGCCGTGGCTGAGGGAGTATCCGAGACCTCTTGGTTCTCTGGCTGCAGCATTGGGAGGGAGTGGAGTGAGCCATTCACTGATCTTCTAAACAAAGAGAAACTCTCTGTGCTGTTCTGGCTAAAACCTTAGCATGGGATTTCTTTAAGGAGATTTCTGTGGCTCCTTTCCTGTCCCTCTCACCGTTTAAATGCTATTCATGGCAGATGGTGAACGGAGAAAATTACAGCCAGCTGACTGTCAAACAGTTGGCACTTGTTTTGCCTCTGCACGTCCATGGTGCTGGAAATCCCAGAGGTGGTGGTGATGGGCCCCCCCCCCCCCCAGCACCACTCTGCCAACTCCAAGGTGACAGAGTGCCCAGAATCCATGGAGAAGGACCTGTGCAGAAGAGGGTGGCAAACCTTGGACAGTTCAACAGTATCCACATATTTCGGTCGAACCATGTGTCCTTGGCCTGGGTCTTTTACTGTAAGGCGGCATGGTCCGTGATGGGTGTGAAGGGTTAGCCCATGAGGTGATACCAGAACTCCATCATGGCCAAGCTGATGGCCCAGCGGTTTTTGTTTCCTTAGGGTTTAGTTTCCTGGAAAGATACAGGACAAGGTCCTCTTTCCCTTTAAGATCCTGTGACAGCACAGCCCCCGGGCCTACCTTTGAGGAATCGGTGTGAGGGAAGAACGGTCGGGCAGGATCGGTAGCCTTTATGGGTCCCAGATGACCAATCTAAGCTGTCCTTTTCAGGTGAGGTCTGATAGGTGGGCTGCTGTAGAAGAGAAACTGGGGACAATGCCCCGGAAGTACCCCGCCAGCCCTAGAAAAAGCCCGTTTTGGTGGTCGTGGACTGCCTCGGCTTTCCTTTCCTGAAGTCTGAGCAGGCCATGTCCGATATGGTAATCAAGGTATTGGCCCTCCGTCCAACCAAAGTGGCATTTGACTGGGTTGGCAGTTGGGTCCCCCTTCAATCGATGGCCTCCAAGACTTTCGAAGGCAGATGAAGTGTTCCTCCCAGTTCTCAGCATGCACTACCATATCATCTAAGTTGGCCGCTGCATAAACCAGATGTGTCCGAAGGATTGTGTTCATTATGTGCTGAAAGGTGGCTGGGGCCCCAGGTACCCCAGAGAGGAGAACTTGTGTATTTCCAGTGGCACCCAGTGTTACTAAAGACAGTTTTTTTCCATGGCCCCATGGTGATTGGCACTTGCCAATACCCTTTGGTGAGGTACACTGTACTGAAGTATCAGGCATTACCTAGCCGTTCCATGAGCTCATCTACAGTACCCTCCATATTGTTTGGGACAAAGACACATTTTTGTGCCTGGCTGTTGTAGGTAATGATTAGGAGGAGCACCAAGATATGGTTGGTGGGCAGAAATTGTTGGACCAGTGTAGGGCAATTATAGGCTCGAGCTTGCTCCCATTGGGTCTGTTCCATGGCTCACGGTCTATAGGCATCTCCTGCTCTATCCTCCTTGTCTTCTCCCTCATGTGGCCTCCCACAGTTGGAAAGGGGGTCGGCTGCTGCTCCCAGGCCTTGTGGGTTATGTTGAGCATGCATCGGAGTGGTCTCCCAACAGGAGTCCGAAGAGGGTAAATCCTGTGGAGGCCTGGGAGACCTGAACAGCACATAAGGCATCATCATGTCCCAGTCCTTGCTGTCCTCTGCAACCACCTGCTTCAACATGTGCGAGTTTGGTTAAAGTGCTCAACCAGCCCATCCATCTGGGAGTGGCATGGTAGGTTTGGAGGTGTTTTGCCTTCAGCAGGGTGCACAGATCTTTCATGGTAAAGGACATAAATGCTGATCCCTGGTCTGTGTTGATTTCTTTGTGGAGACCCACTTGGCTAGCAAGGAGGGACAGCTTCGTGTTGACTTTTTTGACGTGTCCTTACGGAGGACTAGGATGTACTCATGATCCCAGGCTGACCTGGGGCACAGCCTTGCTAAATCCAGCCTGATATGGTTGAAGGGGGCATTGAAAATGGGAAGGAGGATGGGTGGGCCGTGTGGTGACTTGGGGGCCAGTTCTCTGGGATAGCACATCTGGCCAGTGAAATAGATCCAAATTCCCCACTGTTGGGTGCAGATGAGCCAACACCAGAAGGGAGTCCACGTGGTGGCAGAGCCCTAGCAGGTCCTTCTGTTCCACGTACCGTGGTATGGAATAATAATTTTAAACAATTATTTGGGACCAAACTTCTGCCTTGGAGGCTGGCCTTGCACAAGTTTCTCCCCTTTAACTACTGTGACTTGACTTTTGATTACTGGTGAATCGATGCGTTTGCCGGACCAGCTGGGTGAAATCAGGAAAGGTATGAGGGTTACTGGCACAAAGCTTTCCTTCCACATTGGCATTCCCAACCTCTGCTGCTGGAGAGGTACATCCAGAGGGAAGAGGGCCCTGGTGCGGTCCATCCTAGTGGCAGCATCTGTGGGATCGGGATCCCTTCAGTGTGGTGGTGGGGGCCAATAGGGCCTTGAACTACTGCCAGTCTTGTCCCAGCAGAAAGTCCACAGGCAATTAGGCACGATGCCCGCTATCAGGGTACACTCTCCAGGGGCCCCCAGACACAGACAGGGGCAGCGGGGATGGTACTGCTGTCTCTGTGTCCTCAGGTAATGGGCTTGATCCCCAGGAGCTGGCCCGCATCCACCTGTGTCACAATGCTGCCCGTGTCCAGGAATGTAAGCAGCTGCAAGGGCTGGTGACTATCGCGGCTCGTCTTGGTGATTACCGCATCCAGGTCTGGGTGACTGTGCCCACTCCTTGATCAGTGGGCGTGGGCTCATTCTGGGGAGCCATCGGTACTGCGTGCGTGGGGGGGGGGAGGGGGGGGCTCATAGGGCCCCCAGGGCTCGGGATAACCGTGGGGATCCAGCCATGCCTACTTCAGACTAGGGAGATGCATTGGAGCTTCAGCTTCCCCCCCCCAGCCCCAAGTCCTTAGACATGGCTGGGCTGGGCTGACCCAATCTATGGCCTGGATCGACTAGGGTGGAAAGTCGGCTCTGGTACATAGCCTGCTGGTTGTTGGTGACCTTTTCCGCCTCCTACGGGGGGGGGGGGGCATGATCGGCTGTTCCAGCTGAAACCACGTTACGGGCTTTTTGTTCGGGGCAAGACTGTCCTACATGCTAAGCTTTCACCCACCTGACTCCATTTCTCCCCCGACCGTCTTTCTCTTGAAATGCCGTTCGTGGGAGACTGTGGGGGAAGGAAATTACAGCCACCTGATTGTCGGTCAGGTGGTGCTTGTTTCGCTTCTGCATGTTACTCATGCCAGCGTCCTGTGGGGCTGGAAATCCTGGAGGCAGCGGTGGACAGTAATATATAATAATTTGTCCAAATATTGTTTTGTATTTACAGTATAATAGTTCTTCTCAATTGCTTTGACACATTTCATGAAAGTTAATTAACATAATACTTCTCAGAACTATAAGAGCATTTCTCAAAAGAATTCATGCATATAGCATGGCAGTATAGTTACTGTAACCTGCAGAAGGGCTTGAAATATACATCATGTTCTGTTTTTTCTCGATTGCTTTGGCCCATTTGTCAAGCGACAGTTAATCTCCACACCATGATGCCACTTGTACACAGCAGAACATTGTTTATTATTTATTTACACAAATTGCTAATGTTTTAATACATATACAAGTGATCATGTACAATTATCATCACCTGGCATAATTATCAGTTGCCTACGTTTTGTTGATCAAAATGGATTACAGTTTCTGAGTGGCATAATTTTATACCCAAAACAATATATGTAAATGATAAACATCATTTTAACCACGAGAATCAAAATTCTCTCATAGTTAAAATGATGCTGATTGCAGCTTAACTACACTGTTCTGCTATATGCATAAACTGGTTTGAGAAATGCTGTTATATTTGCAAGAATATTAAGTATGTTTTATGAAATGTACCAAAGCAATTGAGAAAAACTGCAAATATACAGATATTGCCTTATTTTTGAACAGTGTACAGATAAGCAGTGACTGTACTTATTGTAGAATAAAGACCTTAACTACTAAGGAGTGGACATGGCTTCCTGACATGCTGCTGTATCCCTCAGGGAACGAGAAACGGAGAAGTTCCGCGTGGTGGTGAGCATCCCACCAGGGGAACGGACTTCATTCTCCCTGTCCTATGAGGAGCTGCTCTTTCGACGCCTCGGCCGCTATGAGCTGACCTTGGGTCTGCGTCCCACACAACCTGTCCAGAACTTCAGCCTTGAGGTTACGGTGATGGAGAGAACAGGCATCGGTTTCATCAAAGTTCTGCCTCTGCGGACCAGTCGGCTGATGTCCAGTACGGTCCAAGGTACGAGTAAAATTTTGGTGGTGCCAAATTTTTACATTTTTTAAAGTTGTATCCTCTCTATGCAGTCCAGGATTTATAGCATCTTGTACAATATGGTCTGGATTTGATCAGTAATGTTCTAGAGCAATTTCAAGAGCTATTATAGGGGAAGGGTGATCATTACAGTTCATCTTGACAAGTCAGCATTGTTTCAGCCATAACAGTCAAAACGATTAGATATATTGTCAGTATGTCAGTGTAACTATGATCCTCTGCTCCACAATTCTGCCACTGACTGATCATTTTTCTTTAGCAAACTTCATTCACGTCAAAGACACCACTTTCTACATCACAGTGCGTAATGAGTGAGGAAGCACTCAATGCACAGGAAACTTCAGATCACAGCACAAGACCAAACAAGAAAGTCACACAGCAATCTGTGACACAAAAACGGCCAAATGGCAATACAAAATCAACAAAATTACAACAAAATCATGTACTGTGAGAATCAAAAAAACATCAGTGCTATTTCACTGCAATTTATGGAATATATTCTTGAATAATTCTGATAGTTTGGTGAACTGTTTTGCATGTAATGGCTTACACAATTATGACTTACACGCAGTTGTGGGAGTAAAATTATTACAATACTGTAGGTAATTGCATAATCCATTTGCATATCATGTGATTTTTCTTCCTCTGGTTTAGGTGAAGAGGCCCCCCCAGCTGGGATGGTAATTGAGCAGAGCTCTGGCTGTGCCCAAGTCCGCTACAGTCCCACCTGGCAAGAGCAGACTAGCACTTCCCCAAAGGGCCTTAATGGGGATTTTATCCTGCAGTATGATGTGGAGCTCAGTAATCTGATGGGGGACATCCAGGTATAAGTCTCTCAGAGGACTGAGACGTTGGGGAGCATGGAGGACACTGACCTGAATTTTAATTTGAAGCTTGATGATTTGATTGTCCCAGAATGGGCTGTGATGTTAAACTTATCTAATAATAATAATAATAATAATAATAATAATAATAATAATAATAATAATAATAATAATAATAATAAAGGGAGCTGGAATCCCATGCAATACCTGCCTGTGTTTCCAGAAACTTCTGGCTCATCGCAAAATTTTACTGGATGATAGACCTATTAATTGTGATTATTGATGGTTCTGTTTTCAACAATATTTACTTCTTTTTTTGTCTTTTTCTTAGATTCATGATGGATATTTTGTGCATTATTTTGCACCCAGAAAACTTCCTGTTGTACCCAAGAATGTCATTTTTGCCATTGACGTTAGTGGCTCCATGATTGGCACCAAAATTAAGCAGGTAGACCGACAAAGTATTTCAGTGCAAAATGTCATAAGCCTCTGAGGCTTTTCTTAGGTTCTGAGGTTTGCAGTAGTTTTGCAAATATTGGTTGTCATTTGAGAAATGCAGCAAAGCAATCGAAAAAACACTGCAAACAAAAAAAATAATAATCTGTCTGGTTGGGACTCCGAAGGTTGTCGGTTCAAATCCTTGGATCGGCAGAGTGTTCCCTTCATTGGGCCCTTGAGTAAAGCTCTTAACTCCAACTGATCCTACTTCCTCCGGCACATCATTTTTATGAGGTAGCCTCCTGGGTTGCTTTCCCAGCTGTCCTGAAGGACTTCCCAGGCACATGCTGAGCACTCATTGGCCGCTTTTCCTTCACTCCCTGGTCAAACCCCTCCCAAACCATTTTCCTGTGTTTAGGTCAGGTGACCAGGTCATGCGATGCAACACTATCACTCTCCTTTGTGAGCGATTTGGCGTTTCCAAAGATCTGACTGGCAGTGCACAATGTAAATTATAAGTGTGTAAACCCAAACCATGCAATCATATCTATTCGAGTCTATCAAATAAAGAGAAAACAACACAAACAGAAAAAAGTGCAAAAAAGAACCTTACAGAGGAAAAAAAATACCGAGCTGGATCGAGCCACAGCCCCTCGTCAGCATCATAAGCAAGATCCTCCCTGGCTAAACAGCGAGGGAAGAAGCAGCTTGAGTGTCACATCAAGCCCTGGTCAGCCCCCACATCAGGAGCATCACATGCCTCTTCCATTGGCTGTGGGAGGGGCATGCACACTTAGGGCTGTCAGTCATACACCCCCCACCACCACGCAGAAAACCAAACTCTTTTGCGTGCTGGTAGCTGACTTTATACCACAACATATCTGTGCTCCTCTGCCTAACCCCCAGGATCTGACTGCTGTGTAGTGGACACTATTCTGTACTGTAGTCTCTCTTACACATTAAATTACATCCAAATCCAAACGTTTATTTCTCATATCTTTGATTCATTGAGAATTTCTCCTAAAAGGGCACCCTGTTCAGCTGCTTCAGCTGTGCTTGGTTTCAGTGGAAAATACTGGCCAGTGTGGACAGGCTGACTTGCCAGATATTGTTGAAAATTGTGTTGTCACTTATAGTGAGGCTTTGAATCTGTTACAGTCTAATTACATTGTTTGCCAAAACCAAGTTGATAATTTCTACTTCCTGTGCTTCACTGACCATTCTAGCCACCATTATGTTTTTTCTCTTAATTATTTAGAAGAACCAAAGTAGTAATTTGTCAGTGTTGCCTAAAGATCATTTCATTTTTTCCCCACTTTTTCAGAGCTTTGTACATACTCGTTATCTCTGTATATTTGGTAACACTTTATTTAAGGTCATGTTATTAGTCATTTATAAACACAATCATTATGCATTATAATGCATTCATAAAGAGCTATTTACATGGCTTTAAATATTTATAAAAATGCATAACACATTATATCCATGTTTGTAATGCATTATGACTGCCTTATGAAGCTTTCATCTATAATGCACTATGGATGCCTTTATAACGCAGTATAAAAGCATCCTTAATTCTTATACTGATCTTTATAATGCATTGTAAAGGTATATACAGTATAGTGCATTATAGATGAGAGCTTCATAAAGCATTCATAATGCACAATACTAATAGCTATAATGTGTTATGCCTTTTGATAAATATTTGTAGCCATGTTTATAATGTTTGTGAATGCATTATTTGTTAAAAATGTGTTTAAATTACTAAAAACATGGCCTTAAATAAAGTGATACCATATATTTTAACCTTCTATAAGAAATACTAAGTTTCTGTAGTGCTTTATAAGACAGAGCTCATGGATGAGGTCTTCTGTAAGAAAATAATTGGACTCTATGTGTTGTTATGCACAGTGCTGCCATTTATATGTATAGGCTTGTGATCTCAAAAAGAAGAAAGAAACTTGAGGTTTGCATAAAGTTCAATCCATCCTTTCCATGCAGACAAAACAGGCAATGGCCACAATCCTCAGTGAGCTGCGGGAGGATGACTTCTTCAACATAATCACATTCTCTGACACAATCCGTATCTGGAAGAATGGAGGAACTGTGAAGGCTATTGTGAGCAACGTGCATGATGCACAAGAGTTTGTCAAGAAGATCACTGCTGAGGGATGTAGGTGTTAAGGAGCCAAAATAGGTCTTGGGCTTACAGTATTAATTTATAGTATTGCTATAATTGTTAAAGCACTATCTGATTCTCTGGATTTTTGTTAAATTGACTTATAATAATTATATCACTTCATTTTGTTATTTGTTTATTTATTTAATTAAAGTGACTTTCAAATTAGACAGCTGAATATTTGGTAACGTTTTACATTAACTGCACCTTCACCTGAATGTTCTGCGAATGCATTATAAAGACATTATGAAGGTACAGTTCATGTAGAGCCTAACTGAATATTTCCTATGACACACCAGGTTGGGTCTGATTTTTTAGATAAGTACAAGTAAGTTTATGCTACTTTGTTACTTTTGTGTATTATTTCTGTCATCACTTTTAGGGACAGACATAAATTCTGCCCTACTATCTGCGGGCCAGCTGGTGAAATCAACAACCCAAAATTCAACACGGCGGATCCCCCTGGTCATCTTCCTAACCGATGGAGAAGCCACCACTGGTGTGACGTCAAGTGAGATGATCTTGCGGAACGCGCGGAAAGCCCTGGGCTCCGTCTCCCTTTTCGGCCTGGCCTTCGGGGACGATGCAGACTTTGCGCTACTCCGACGGCTTGCCCTGGAAAACCGGGGGGTGGCTCGGATGGTATATGAGGACTCAGATGCTGCTCTGCAGCTCAAGGGATTTTATGATGAGGTGGCCAGCCCACTGTTGTCTGATATCCAACTCTCCTATTTGGAAGACCAGGCTTTTGACGTAACCCGCTCGCTGTTCCCCAACTACTTTCAGGGTTCTGAGCTTGTGGTAACTGGTAGAATTAAACCGGGAGTCCAAGACCTTAAAGTCTTCCTCAGTGCAGAGGATTCGAAACAGCATCTGAAATTAGAGAACATTGTGCCCACGTTTAGTTCTGAGAGCAATGTTACTGCATCACCCTTGGGCTGCCAGGGGGACATGAACGGCGCATTGAGCTTTGTGCAGCGCCTTTGGGCCTATTTCACCATCAAGGAGCTCCTGCGGGCCAAGCTGAATAGCACCGATCCAGCTGCCCAACGCCTCCTGACTGAGAAGGCCACCAACCTCTCACTCAAGTACAACTTTGTCACTCCTGTCACATCCCTGGTTGTGGTCAAGCCAGATGCCAGTGAAGCCCCCGTTAACTTCAATGTTTCCTCTTCAAATAACACAACTACACTTCCCATCACCATTACCACTAACGGACCCAGTACATCTCCAAACTCCCAAAGCCATACTCCTCCTACTGTCCCTAGGATGCCTGTTTCCAGTGCAACAGTCACTAAGAAGCCCAACTTGAATTCTAGCCGCAAAGAAGTCAAACCCAATATTGGTCTACATGGGAAACCTTTGCCGTCTTGGCTACACAACACAAGTCGACCCACACAACCCCCACAGGGCAGGAAGCTCACAAGTCCATCAACCCCTGAAAGGACAAATCCATCTATGAAAACCAGTCTCCTCAAAACTGCATATCCACACTGCTGTGGGAAAAGTTCTACTCCAACACCACCCTCCAGAATAATGCATCCAGTGCATCCTGGAAAATTCATTGTGTCTCCTCCAGACTCTGAGAAAGATACCAGTGAGCCCAGTGCTGACCCTAAAGGCCCAATCATACCTACTCACTTCCATAGCTTAGTGTCTGCACTGCCCATTTTCACTGCTGCCCCCAGCACTGATACTGGGGGAGACACTGAAAATGCCACTCTGGTAGCTGCCACCTTTGTACCCATGCCAGGTGTCACAGAGGTGCCAAAGCTGGTGGAATCTGAGCTGCTGGGTAAGTGCAATACCCTGCTGCACATTGCCCTCGGGATTCAGATGTAATTATCTTTACATGTTATGATATAACCTCTGGGACCCGGGTTCGAGTCTCCGCCTGGGTTACATGTGTGTGGAGTTTGCATGTTCTCCCCGTGTCGTCGTG
>JAODJW010000106.1:24250324-24263983 GCA_026777045.1 Hyperopisus bebe | reverse complement strand
TCCCTGCTGAGACTGCTGCCCCCGCGACCCGACCTCGGATAAGCGGAAGTTAATGGATGGATGGATGGATGGATATACAATATGGCATTCTGTTTTACATTCCTTTCATTTTATATATATGGTTTTGAATGAAAATTAAGATTTACTGTTTGAATACACCTATCATCATTCCCGTTTGTATGTAATATCCAAACATACCTACGACTGGTTTGGAATTTTGGCCAAATGAAGCAAGTTGTGATTCATTCTTCTTGTTTCTTCTCCAGATGTTCCTGTCCTCAATCTGGTTAAAAAGAAAGGTGAGAGTCCTTCCTCACTTTTGAGGATGGTGCTCATCATAGTCTGAAGAACCTTCTTCCCACAAAGACAGAGGGAAGACTTATGACACCTACTAAATACTGAGTTTCTTTTTCAGTCAGTTACTGCTTGTCCTATTGAAGGCATTGTCATTTGTTCTAAACACAAATGATGTCACTGTGAAAATGTAATGGACATTAAAAACAAAAGACAGCCAAAAGTGATGTCCTATACTATAAATAGGTACATTACTAGTCAAAACACACCGTGATTTTCTACATTTGCATGCTAATCACTTAACATTTATTAAAATACACTCAAAATTCTTTGCTAACAATTAAATTTACAGTTTGCCATTTGAGTACCTTTATTAGCAAGAAAATGTCATATCTTTGATTTATCAAAGTAACCTCCTGTAGTAGTTATAATAGCAGAGAAAAATTGAGGCATTAGTTCTACAAGAGACTTTAAATGCTGCTGTTTCATTAAATGAAACTGCTAATTAGTGTATTTAAAGTTAAAGGACAGACCAGACTTTCCATATGCCATCACCACACAACCAGATAATAGGATGACAATCGTGCACTGTTACATACTCTCTCCATGTTATAAAGGAAACTTGTTTTATTTGACTTATATTTTAATTCATAGTCGTACACTCAACTTTCCAATGGTTAACAAGAATGAAAAATCTGCAGTTTATGAAATAAATGGAAAAGTGGTTAAAACCTTTGGTGTGCACTACTTTGACTGGTAGTGTAGGTATTGATATACATATATTTCTTTTCTCTTTTTAGATATGGACCATGTGGAAGGTGAGATCAGTAATCCAAAGTAAATTTAAGGGAAGAATGAGAGGTGACAAGTGACAACTACTCCTAATGTCGGCTGTTGAAATGAAACAAAGTACTATGACTTCCTCATACGGAAGCCCTGGAGCTGTTACTGATAGGTCTGATTCTTCTCTCTTTTCAGATATTGCTCATGTGGCAGGTGAGATCAGTAATACAAGATAAAATTAATGGAAGAATGAGAGGAGACAAGTGACCTCAAGTTCCTGCTGACTTACGTTCAAATGAAGCACTGTGATCCTGTTGATACTGATGTTCTGGCAGTGTTGTAGGCTGCTGAGATGAGCCTGATGTGTAAACCAGCTCTTCTCCCTTTTTTTCTAGATTATGAGTACTTATATTATGACAGCGAACTTGGTAAGTTCAAAGGTCAAAGAAAAACTTTCATTTATATAATTTACTGAAGGTTCACTTGTAATAGATGCTTTATTAGGCATATTTCAAACATAAGCATAGCCACGATAAATACATAATAAAAACTTCTTAATGCTAGACCGTTAAAGATCACTCTAAGTTGTTATTTTCGTTAGTATCAAAACATTTACTTTAAACATTTCCAGGATGAAATTAAAAGTAACTGCTGACGGAATGATAATAATGTATTCCTTAGGTCGCCGCATCACACCTCCTCTTATCTAATCCCTACTCCTCCCGCGCTCCCCAACCTTCACAATCTCTAGCCCTCTTGCACAGTCTCCCCACTTCTCCAAAAATCACTTGTCTTAATGTAATCAATAGAGACGCTCCATCAGTCGGCAGCTATTTAAGTCAGCCACATTCCAGTTTTAATTACTCATTCGGTGGCCTTTAAATCCTAGTAATCAAGTTTACCAGATCTGCATTTGTGGCTGTCCATTCATGTGCCACCATTACGTGACGATACTTCAATTTTGGTGCAGTTTATCTTGTAACTGGGTAAGTCCCGGATCATCACCTATGCAATGTTCCTGGGAAAAGAAAAGGATCCAGCAAATATTTTTTGAGTTTCGGTATTCACAGGTATCTAGTATCTTCTGCAGCTACCCTTTCCCTCCTTTGCTGCCTCCAACGTTGCTGTTTCACAGTTTAGGTGTGATTTGTTTCAAAATGAAATGAGGTGTAGATCCTCATCCATATAATGTTTTGTGAAGTGGTAATAAGTCTCATCAAATACTTTTTGGTTCATCATGTTCACAAGGTCAGCTGTTTGTTGAAGTCATCCTTACCTTTGCAGCCACTAAGGGACATTGCCTCAGTTTTGCTACAACTTGTGTCAAAATGAAATCAGTCCCCAACCTTCTCCAATACAATGTGCCTATGAAGTTTGAAAAAGATCCAAGAAATAATTTTTGAGTTATCTCGAAATATGTGAGAACGATGCGGCTGCACTTTTTTCGCTATCACTATGAGTCACTCCTTCAATTTTGGTGTCATTTTTCTCCAAATTTGAAGACCTCTGGTTCTTCAGCCAAACAATGTGCCTGCAAAGTTTGAGAAAAATCAGTCCAAGACTTTTTGAGTTATTGCGGTAACAAGATCAAAGCCAATTTGTCTCAAAATGAAATCAGATGTAGATCTTCATCAATGTAATCCAAATAATAGTAAGATTCGTCAAATATTTTTTGACTTACAACATACAATGATCAAATGCCATCTGCAGTAGCCATTCCCTTTGCTGAGACAAAGCAGCATTGCTTCAGTTTTGTTTTGATATTTGAACCGTTCCGGTTCTTTACCCATACAATACAGGGAAATACAATTAAAGTGGACTGAGTGAAATCAGTTAGTTAATATATTCAACAGCTATTTTAGCTTAATTTATTCCAGGCCTAATCAGAAAAGGTAAATGTTGTATACATTTCCTTTGCTATTGGTCTAAACACCTGATAATTCCACTACCTAGCACTCTGCATGAATGTTCTGCAAACATTTATTGTGTTCCTTCAGACTTTGGAAATGATTGAATCTTTAGACAGATTGCACCAAAACTGAAGCATTGTCACTTAGTGGTGGTACATGAAAGGACAGTCATAGATCTGGTGAATCTGATTACAGTGCTGCAAGTCAAACAAAGTTGGGGATTTAATAAAGATTTTTTGGAGAGCTGGGGAGAATGTGTAGTTGGGCTACAGATTGTAAAGGTAGCGGCATGTGGTGGGGAATTAGATGACAGAATCTATTTTTCAATAGCATTTATATATATAATTGCACAAAACCTTTAACTATTTAATGCAACTTGAAATTTGAGCAAGGTGCTCATGTTCTTTTACTACAGGGTATTTCCACGAGCTCAATGCCCAGACCTTCTTCATGTAGATGCTTCATTCAACACAGAACTATACAGAGTAGACATAGGCATGTGAGCTCTGTACATGAAAGAGTTAAACTGTTGTTCTCTCTTGTCCTTTCAGAAGCCTCTGCCAGCCTGAGCCGTGGGACACTTTTCTCCTCTTCCGGTAAGACCTGCTGACTTCAGAAGGCAGAACTGTTTCAATGTACTGTTGAAATATATCGTCTAATAGCCAGTCTCTTTCTTTATGTGGGGTAGTGGATGGAGATCCTCACTTCATTGTTCAGCTCCCCAGGCTCAATCACAGCCTGTGCTTCACCATAGATGGCCGAGCCAATGATGTTCTGAGGTTGCTAGAAGACCCAGAGAAGGGTATCGTGGGACTAGTTCTATCAGGCAAAAATGTTAACAAAATGGCAGTCAGTCAGACTGAGTGTATGTATTCAGCATGTCTACCTGCACCTTCATACCTAGGCATCATAGTGGATGGACGATTGATGTGGGCTCCACCCAAGCTGGGCTCTGAGGACCGTGCCAGAACCTATTTTGACCAGCTGAAGTTCTCCAAGCCTGTGGGATGGGCAGGTGGCTTGGTGGTTACAGTGACCATGGACTTAGTGGTGGTGGAGGGGGAAGGCCGCGAAGTTCTGCGCACTGATCAGCCCGGCACCGTGCTGAGGGGGGGTCTGAGAGTCACTGTGGACGCCAACCTGCGATGCTGGGTAGTGCTGGGACGTGGCCTGCGCTTCCTTGTGCTCTTCCATCATTACAAACACCCCACCTACCTTCAAATGGCACATCTGGGGTTTTACCTCGTGGATGGTCAGGGTCTGTCACCTCGTACACAGGGACTACTCGGTACGCCCTCATTTACTATATTTTGTCACAACAGTAACCTTTATACAGGTTTAAACCTTTACAAACCTGAAAACCCTTATATCTTTATATTTTGTTCAAGCAACTGAATAGGGGCCATTTGCATAAATGTAAGTTTCTGCTTAAGTACATTCCTATGAATCATTCGTTATCAAATGGATTGCTTTCAGTCACCTCATTAATCTGTAAGGGCCCAACAGCTGCCACCTGGCAGGTTTTTTCAGGATGATAATAGCACCCACGTGCCATATTAATTCGACCCCTCCCCACCTGCAGGTCAGTTCCAGTATGCACATGTAGAACTGGTGGGGCCCACAGACACCCAGAGTGCTGAGGCATGGCAGCACAATACCGCCAAGCTGAGGATGGGGGCATCTTGGATCAGCGTCTCCCTTCAGGACAAGACTCTAAAGGACTCCTTGAGTAAACAACATTCGGACATGTGCTGGGTGGTGGCCAGGGTGGATGTGGAGAAACTTCTGGGAAACTCCTACAGTAGCTATGTGGTCAACCAACTCTGAAGCCCTAATTCACACGACTCCTATCACAATCATCAGCAACAGTTTCATGGCAAGGTTGCAAGAGAGGGGAAATCTTTATTTCTTTGGCAACACCAAAAAGGACAAATGTGAGATGGCATAAAAAAATTAGTAGTGACCAAGTTTTAGGAAGTGCATGTGTGGGCCTTTGAAACACATGGTTGCTAACAAAACAAAGCATAGATTTACGATGACTTGCACATACTACTAAAGTTTCAATTAAGTAAATGTATGTAAAAAAATTTTGGCCAGTGGTATGCCTGGCAGCGCCACGCGACCTAGTGTGCATCGCACGATCGTTGGAACGGGAACCACGCGACCTAGTGTGCATCGCACGATCGTTGGAACGGGAACCACGCGACCTAGTGTGCATCGCACGATCGTTGGAACGGGAAAGCACTGTACTTCAAGACAGCACAACCATCCCCACCTTATATACATCCCTAGTCTTATTTTTAAAAGTCAGTGCGATTATAACATTCCTACATGTGTACATTTCGATGCATGACCTGTCTGTCGGAATGGTATCCAGTCCTCAGTCAGGGACAATCTGTACTGCATTGCAAAGGCAAAACACAGTAATTGTGTAATTAATAAAAATTGAGTTATGACCGTTTGGGTCTCTTAGGCTTCATTTTATCTAATAAAATATCTTAGTTCGGCCATGCTCAGTTGTGAAAAATAAAAATCATCATTCACCTACATACTGCATATGGCTGGACAGTTAAAAAAGAAACTTTGAAACCCCTTTTCTGTTTCAGTGTCAGTGTAGTTACTTTGTTTTGCCTTTGAAGGAAAGTATAAGTTAAAATAAAGTCAATGGCTTTGGAAACTGCTTGCTTGTCAGCTATGAACACCTGTATATTCTGTATTTTCATGTTTCTCAACATCCACCAAGATATTCACGTTCTCTGTATTTGTTTAATAATATTTCTTTCTAGTGCCAAACAAAATACAAAATGCAAAGGGATTTTTTATAATACTGAATTACTGTAATGAATTACTATGCTGTATGATTTCTGAGAACATCCCCAAGCTGTTTGACTTTTATTTCATTTAATTTAAAGTTACATTTGAGTATTTAAGTGTGTATATTGATATTATATTTTAGTATACAGTATTTCTATATTGCATGTGCAGTTCTGGGTCACAGGGGTCCTGTAAGCAGTGGGCCTTGGAACACAGACCATTCACACACACATTCACACCGATAGACAATCTGTCAATTCCAATTCACCTTAGCATGTTTCTGGACTGTGGGGGAAAATCTGAGAACCTGGAGGAAACCCTACAACAGCATGGGGAGATCATGCAAACTCCACACACATAGAGCTGGGGCAGGGAACCAGACCCTGCTCTCCAGATATTTAATGTTGTAAATATATTTCCCTTTATAAAATGTCCATTCTGGATGTATCATAATTTTCAACATCGTGAACACAGTTTCCTTTCCTACTTCTTAAAACACCATTTAACACGATATCTTGTAAAGTCACTGCAGCAGTTTGCTGTGTGCCATCTTTTATTTATTTGTAGTTCATTTGTTGCACAAGATATTATGTACTGTTTACATACTAGTGTTCCAATTAAGACCACAAGCCAGCTAATCGACAGCATAATAAATAAGTTACAACAGATTTAAAGAGAGGTTTCAGTTGTTGTGTATTCTATATTATCTGTCAAAAGACTGAAGCAAAATGGATACTGGACACATTACAAAGGCATTTGTTTCAAATTAAATAAATAAAGAGGGGGTATGATATGTAGCTGAAGAATAATAAAGAATCAGCTAATCCATTAAGTAAACCCATAGTATTCCAGTTTCATGGAGTGCAAGTCACTGAAAACAATTAAATCGTGCAATACAGTAAAGATATGCTGTTTTTAGTTTATGACTGTTGTACCTTCAGTTAGAGGACAGGCTCAGGTGGAGATGGAGGCATTGTCCATTGTCACTTCTCATGGAGGAATAAAATTGCTGCTCATTCATCCCATACTCTAGACTCCACGTGCAACAGTCATCTGGGGAGGTTATAACCTTTTCTGTCTGGATATCACACTGTTACTATATTTAAGGCCAGGTGATGAGGTACGGAATCCACCAATCAAAATGATAGCGATTTCATCCCTCAGACCAACGCACCCTGCCCAGGAGGTCAGGCCATGGACATTGATGGATTACAGCGACATTAATAAATTGTGGAAAAACAGGACGGACCCTTCCACTTAATAACATTGTTTTGCAGCTAGCCCATTGCATTTCATAACTTTCTTAAGACTTTCCTAAGAGTGAAGTTTAGCCCTGTCTTTTTGCAGGTAGAAAACGTGGAAGAAATTGGGAGAAACAGGCCTGGGGCTTGTTTCCAGAGCCAAACCACAGGGGCTGATTCCCCCACAGGCTCATATACAGGAAAACAAATTCAGGGTTTTACTTTTTGCACAACTAACCATCTGTACCTCAAAAGGTCTGTGAGCTTCAGAAGAACGACCTGCTCTTATTTGCCTTACTTCAAAACTCTTCAACATTAACATATAAACCAGTGTTTCAAAAAGGATGATGTTGCCCTTGTTACGCTTCATCAAACATGTCTTAACACTGAAAATATATAATTAATAAATTACAAGTTAATAAATTAAATATATACTGGTAATGTGGTTTACGCCTCGGTTACACTTGCCCATCCGCAATATATTTCAAAATCATTGGCCACAATGCTTTCGGCAGCACTTTACATTAACTGCACCTCCATAATGCATTTATTATGCACTCATAGAACATTCAATGCACCTTCATAATGCACTCATAGAACATTCAATGTGCCTTCATAATGCATTCATAGAACATTCAATGCACCTTCATAATGCGTTCATAGAACATTCAATGCACCTTCATAATGCATTCATAGAACATTCATGAGCAGCATGTACATATACCTTAACATCCTAACATACCTTAGCAGCGTTACTATACATTCATAATAAACATTATATGATTATACAACAATGTTCTGTCGAATGCATAGTAGAGGTGCAGTTAATGTAAAGCATTGCCATACTTCCTATAATAATCTGGCAATTTTGCACACAGATGAAAAAATGACATTACTCAGATTTTACTGTCCTCTGTCACACCTCTCTTTCTCTCCTGAATAGTTGTCTTGTATGCCTTCGACCTGAAATTCATCCACACCAGTTAAAATAATACAAAATTAAACGATATCATTTCAGAAGTTCCCAAAGTCTCTCTGTGTCTGTTTTTTAAAATAAAAACAAAATACTGAGCTTAGATTCCTTAAACAAGTTCTCTTTTTGGGGGTTGCCAGTCACCTTGTTCCTTACTGCTAGAAAGAGGGAAGCATTTCAAAGTAAGCGGACTAGCAGGCCATTTGTAGAGATATACATTTTAAAACATCTTCTCCTCTGGTCTTACATTTTCAAAGAGGGTATAAATGCATATTGAAATCACAGAGATACTGACAGTGTTTAATAAGACTGAGAACGCAGGGTTGACTGGAATGATCAATAGCAGCCATTTTAACAAAATGTAAAGAAGGAAAACCGCCAGGATGCAATTTTCCCTCAATTTATGAAACTGATCAGTTATTCCTGGTTTCTGTCATTTTATACCTCTGCCCGTTGCATTACATTGGAGTATTATGGTAAAAGTTCAATGTTACCACTAAGTATACTGTACTTGATCCAGTGTTTGCGATCAAAAATGTATCCAAATGTCATTGTGGTTTTACATGAAAAGTAAAGGCAAATATCAGTTATCCAGACTTATATTGTTATTTGTCTGCAAGGCAGTCTGTGTAAAAGTGTCAACCCTGCATTTCGGAGTCATAGCGTGATACAGAGGAAGTAAGAGAAGGATATGTATATGTATATGTGTGTGTATGCAGTGTACCCAGGACAGAGGTGGGAGAGGGAGACAACAGGTGGACCACCTGATGGACATTTGAAGTAAAGGTCCTTCCATATCCTCTCTCCACACCCCAGGTTCTACCCCTCACCCTAACCCTCCCTAACCTTGCCTTACCCTCTCCCAGCAGCCACCACCACTCTTCACTGTTCATCTTCCCCAAACACGTCGTTCTGTTTGCGCTTCATGTTCTCAAAGTCAAAATCGCTGCCTGTCATACGCTTATAGACGTCTTTGATGTCATTGCAGGTCGTCTCAAAGTGGGTAGTTGCATCATATGCCCGGGATACAAATATCTGTACAAAGCAATATTCTGACATCAGAATCACTTCACAGTTTCTGAATTACCTAGTGGTTTATAGTATTTGAAACACGTACACATATAACCTATGATTTAAAGTATATATGTATCAGACCCTCTGTAAGATGTTAGATTGGACTGTATGTACAGTAAATCCATCTACTGCCATGAAGGAATTCACATTTATCACTATCTATCAACAAATGTCTGACCAGGTCCACCACGTCCCATCTCCTAAATCTATAGCTATGTCTACAAGTACACAGGCTCAAATTAGAACTGACCTGACTTTCTGTGCCATCGTCAGTGGGTTCAAGAAGGTCGCTGATGGCCACAAACCTACAGACACAAGCAGACAAGCAGAGTTTGGTCAAGCTTCCCGGTGAGATATTACACTGTACTCGCAATTTTGCCCGCTCTGTTGCAAACTCTAGGAACTCAAAACTAGATAATATTTGATTACTGGTAATTATTAATCATTATATTGATTTTAGGTTGTGATAATATCTAAGTAACACTTAACTGTTTACAGGAAATATTAATGCTGGTGGTACAACTCTGAACTGGTAGTGGGGTAGGCTAGTGGAAAAAACAAAGAACAGACTAACTTCTGGTCAATGGGTTCCAAAAGCTCCAAAGCAGGTTGGATTTCAGCCTCTGGCTCATTGGTCTCTACAGTGGTGCTGACAATGGCGATGTACTTCCCCTGGGCCGCCACATTGTGGGCATAGGAGATCATGCAGACATAGATGTCTGTCGGTGAGACAGATAGAGAATTGGACAGTGTGCTTACACAAGTTTTACTTTGGGTCCAAAAACTCCCTCTGTCTAGAGGTTAATTAGCCTAAGAATCTCCATTCAAATCTTAAAAAGCAACCTTTCAGGGTTATGGTGACCGATACGTAAGAGGTGTAAAGCTACTGAATAGAAGGAAAAAATCATTAATTTTGACATTACAGTCCATAAAATTCACCTTCTATTTAAAGTTCAATATCAAAAGCTTATTTCGATTATTTTAATCTTGACAGGTTATTTTGACTCCAAAGTGTATCTCCACCACAATCTTGAAGGTTTATTTACACTTTAATTTCAAAACATTTCACTTTAATCTCAAAACTTTTGACTCAAAATGTTTTATATTTTTCCCCATGAGGTGGCCCTTATACTCTTCCATATATCAAGAATCTGTCCTAGGAAATAAAAAATGGAACAATAATTTTTAGAACAGTATCATTTAAAGCTAAAAAAATACTAACTTAAATACTGATTCAGTGCAACCCCATCTCCAAAAAAGTTGGGACACAATGCAAAGATTTGCAAATCATATAAACCCATATTTAACTGAAAACAGAACAAAGACAACGTATCAGATGCTGAGAAAAAAAGCTCAGAAACTGAGAAAAAAGCTCAGAAACTGAGAAAAAATATTGTTTTATGACAAATATAGCTCAGTTTGAATTTGATGAAGGCAACACATTGCAAAAAAGTTGGGAGAGAGGCAACAAAAGGCTGGAAAAGTCATGTGATGTTAAAACACTATCTCAAAACTAATTTGATTAACTGGTAACAGGTCAATAATATGATTGGGTACAAAAAAAAGCCTTCCAGAGAGGCAGAGTCTGTGTGCAGTGAAGATGGTGAGAGCATTACCACTGTGCAAGACTGCATAGTGAAATTGTGCAACAGTTTAAGGATAATGTTCCTTATTGTAATATTGCAAAGAATTTGGGAATTTCATTATCTACGGTACCCTGTAGCCCTGGCCAAGACAAGTTGTCAGATGAATGGAAGAATGAAGCTACATTAAAATTAATAAGCATTATGTGTATTCTTTTGGCTTTATATACTGAAATCAGCTTATTAAACAGGACTCACCTGAATTCCGGTTTACTTGGTTCTGGGGGATGATAATCTGGCAGGAATTGGCATCATTAGTGTTTTTTATGGGGTGACTAAGCACACAGATGACACGGATCACCTGACCAGACTTGCGAACCCGGTCCGGAATGTAACTGGGGTCACAGATCAACTGCTTGCAACGTGCAACCTGCAGAAAAAGGACAGAAGGAAAATGGCCTAAAAAACATTGGTTCTCTATGGTATTATTTATGTGATTTATTAAACTAGCCTGGGTAAATTCTTATATATATGATAATTCTCAGAGAAATAGTGTTCCTATATTTTGAGGAAAGATGCTGATCCACATACAGATGCTTCATGTATAATACAAAAAAAATGCTACTAGCAATTATAGAACTGAAATGAGAGGCAGAAAATACACATATAGAGTAAATATATAATGGTCACAAATTAATTTTAAAATAAATCCTGAAACACTTTGTCTTATATCCATTCATCCACTTCTAACCTCATATTCACAATCATGGGAGCCTGCAGCTTATCCTAAGGAGCACAGGTCTGGGGTAACACCCAGGATGAAATGTTAGTCTATGTGTCCAGTCACTGGACACATGCACAAACACCATCATACTCTGCAGGCAATATAGAGAAACCTAACTGCAAGTCTTTGGACTATGAGAGAAAATTGGAGTACCCAGAGGAAGCCCACATGCCATGGAGATAGCATGCAAACTCCACACAGATAGGAAAGAGGTGAGATTCCAATCCCAAATCATGGTTTGAAATTTAGATTTTTTTTTAAAGTGATAGGATAATGTTTTCATTTTCATTTTACCTCTCCCTCTGACTTGACTCCCACCACATGGTCATTTTCCATCACAATCTCTTCAACTGGCTTGTTCAGCATATATGTTCCTCCATAAATTGCACTTAATCTGAAAACATACATTTTTTGTCATACACATATCTTTGTCATTTACTAACAGGGAAAAATAACACTTTTTCTCTTGTGTGCAGTCTGGGACATGTTTAGCACACCAAGTTAGATGAAAACCTCTTGCTGCGTTAAGGATACAGCGTTAAGGTCAGTGGTAGGCTTTGGAGGTATGCGCACCTGGCGAATCCCTGAGGCAGCTCCCCCAGGCCGTAGAGGGGGTACAGATAGGGGCTCTTCCCATAGCGAGCCAGGGACTCACTGTACAGCTTGATGCGATTGATGGTCTCCAGGCAGGGTTGGTCCATGTAACTGCAGAGGAGAGAATCCCGTCATATCAACCAAGCACTTCCAAAAACACCCATAACTGTTTGAGTCTCTATGGGCTAATATGAGCCACTCACTCGTCTGTTCTGTAGAGCGCAAGAGCATGGCCGGTGAAGTCTATAACATCTTGGCCCAAGTCAAACTTCTTGTAGACATCCCTCATGGTGGTGAGTTTGGGATCAACACCCTCAAACGTCTTAGGGTCATTCTCATCAAAGTTGGCCACAAAAACTAGAAACTTACGAAACCTTCTCTTTTCAAACATCCCCATTAAGTCTAAAAGCAACACGCATGGGGATACACAAAAACAAAACATCAACAGGTAAAATTACTTATAATCAATCATACAGTTATCCTTTCCATTTCTATTTTAATGTCAGATGCTGCCTTACTTGATGCAAGTGCCTCAGACTCAGTTGAAGGGACTTTGTAAATCTTTCCTCCCTTGTAAACAAAGCTTCCCTCCACAACTTTGAAGTCCAGATACCGGGTCACTTCTGTGTAGAGGAGCATCTTGACCAGCTGACCTGTGTTGTAAATTGTATTTTCTCAGCATGAGTATATAATACTCATTATGTTTTTAAAGTTTTTATTTTTTTAAGATAAAGCCTTTATCTGTTTATATCTTTCACTGGTACACCAAAAATATGATTGTAAGTGGTACTATGTAAGGTGTTAACTAACCATTCGCCATGAGAAATTTGGGAATAAGGTCAACATTCCAGTCTCGTCCCCTTCCCATTGACTCTGCTGGGCCTTCTGTCAAGCCAAAGCGCTTGTAAAGCTGCAGAAGTGAAAATGCAAAGTAGTGATATACGTGTACCTACTAATCTGGAAATTATACACCATTTTTTCAAACTGAGAGGACATAAAAAAACAGAATTCTAGTGAAGAGTGTCAATGAAACGGAACCACAAAGATAATAGTGGCCAAAAAGGGACGAACAGAAATACAGATGTTTCAGTAATTTGTCTAGCAGTATGAGTTTGCTTGGATTAGACAGCCCCCACCCAGTCTTCAGTTTCTCTCCTTACCTCCTCTAAAGGAGTGATGGAGGAGCTCTCTCCTCCATAGTATGGATTCCTGTCCATGTGTAGAACTTTCTTTCCATTTACAGACATTATCCCCGACAGAATACATTCCTGGACAAACACATTTACAGATCAAACATATAGAGTGCTATATATACTATATATAATGTCATTCAAACAAAAGGAATATAGTTTCAGTACAAAGTAATATTAAAGTGCAGCACAGAATGCATTCTGACACTATTTCATACAATGAAACGTAATTGGATTATTGTCTTATAATGTATTGATAAATGGCTTCTAGCCATATGCCATCCATCCATCCATTCATCCATCTATCTATTATCTCCCGCTTATCCGAGGTCGGGTCGTGGGGGCAGCAGTCTCAGCAGGGAAACCCAGACTTCCTTCTCCCCGGCCACTTCATCCAGCTCCTCTGGGGGAATCCCGAG
>JAODJW010000106.1:24228887-24243902 GCA_026777045.1 Hyperopisus bebe | reverse complement strand
CGCCGGACACTATATACACGAAACGAAATAATAATAATAATAATAATAATAATAATAATAATAATAATAATAATAATCATGTGTTTCGCTTGTTGGACTTTTGTGCAATACTAAGCGTCACTGAACCCATCGCCACGCTTTGTGGATCCGAGTCATACGTTTAAAAACATGACTTCTACAGGCCTTTGGTTTATGAAAGTTGTCAACATAAATTGACCTTGTAGAATATAAACATACATATTACTGTGTGTATAAGTCTCTTAAAAGTTTTACTGACTGACTGCAACTGCATGTATTGCAAAAAGGGATGAAAGGATGTCCGTACCTTGGGAATATACAATGAACTGAAACATGTTACGTTTTTAAAAGGCTAGAACCATATCATATATTCACACACATACTCATACATAGCCTATACAGTTATACTTCTATGTGTATATATACTCACACACATACATACACATCACATACACACTAATACAAAAGCGTAGAAAGAAAAACTCACTGTGAGTCCAGTGCCTAATACGATCACATCATATTCCTCATCCATGTCGAATATCCAGTTCTATAAAATTTGATGAAAAATATGCAGATACGGTTTGTGCAAACCTAATGTGCAACTCTTTTATCCTACTTGAATATATGTAATACAATATAATAATATGTTTATTATTATTAAATTTAAGTGAACTTCAGAATATCTACTATCGCAACCGGCAAGAAAGTCTAAAGATGGCCCTCTCTGCGCAGCTGTTTCCCTAAACCATACATCCGCGTCGGGAAAAAGTCCCGCGACCTAGACGTAACACTCTCCGCACTCACGAGTTCAAGGATGAAATCATATATATGTTTCTTCTTAGTAATGTTGGAAATATATGTACATATAAATTTTAGGATAATACCAATTTTATATTGAGACAAATAAAAATGTCTGTTTCCTCGTATTATTCTTTGCTGAAATAAGTGCTGCTTGTGACCTCGTGCTTAAGCTAAGTATTCCTCCGCTGGCTGCGGTTCCCTTTCGTACTGCAATCATCTAAGTCACATCCGAAATACTTAAATTTAGTACTGATGAGTGGCATTAACCTAATGGTTATTAATAATTGAAAATGTATTCACGGGTTATTCGATAATACAAAATATCTGCCTACAAGCACAATCGTAAATGTGCATCCATGTGTATCCATTCTACACCGCAATGTCCAAAAACCAATTGTGAGATATTTTTAGAGTTGTGTGTTATTCGCAGTATTTGCAAAATCGATGTTTTCAACGAATGTTTTCCGATTGTGGTTCGCTTGCCAGTGCTTCATTCATTTAGCTAATTAAACCAAATATGTTTTTTGTTGGCCACAATAACTTGACATTAATCTCAAACTTTCCTGGACGCAAGAAAGATATGTGTTGTTTTAATCTGAACCTGTATTTAAATAGGACTCAATTTTTACGTAAGTAAACACGCCACCACAAAAAGATACACTGGTTTGATTTTCAGGACCACGGAGAGCGATTCATTTTGACAATATGATACTAGTACGATAAGCATAATGAACAATAAAAGAGGATTTTGTTTGTTTGTTTTGTAGAGAATACCTGTCGTGCTGCAACCGGCCCAGATAACGGCCCTATTCCTGCAAAGCAGAGATGGCCCAGCTGTGCTTTATGTATCAGCTAATTCTGCCACAATAGTAATCATCCCAGATCTGGCAGCCATTAAAAATGCTGCAAGCCCTGTTCATCTTCGAGGGCTAGATGATTCATTGTGGGTTTCCTCCATTCCAGGCTCAGGTATGATGTCTTAAGGAGACAGTGGGAGAGAGGGCCTGTCAACATTTAATTTCGCGATCTACTTACAATGCACAATTGATGTGATTAGTTAAAAACTCATCTAGTGGTAGTCAAAGCCCATGTGAAACTCTAGGCAAGCTTCACATCTGGCGCCCCCAAGCGGCCCCCGTACCCCACGACTATCCAAATAAGAAGTGTGACGTGATATCCAGCAGGGGGTGATTAGCACCACGTGAATGAATGACAAATAAGGGTTTCAGAAAATGAAACGCCAGGTGCTGCAACCAAAATATATTTTCCAATTATTGTTTCAAAATCAAAACCTTCATACAGTACAGGTTCATAAAGTAACAATTTAAGTGTATACAATGCACCAGACATACATTCTTATTTGTTTTTCATATTTATTAACGGTCATATTAATTGCAGTCGCACTACCTGGTTTTTCAAGCTCGTTTCAAATTTGACAGACTGCTGCTTGGACACCTGAACAAAAGTATGTCCTTGATATCAAGTCTTAACACTCATGTATAAAGTCAAGAAATCAGTCGGTCTAGGTTTATCAAGTTTTGTACTGTTGCACAAACTTTCTTGACACCACTGCACTGAATTATAAAAGTGTTCAGCTGAAATTGAGGTTTTGCCATTTTATTATTTCACTTACGAGTACCAGTCATCTTCTGACTGAGCATTGATTCTCCACAGGTAACGAAATATGTGGCGTTACCTGGGTTGGCTCCCTGATCTTTATATCAAAATGGTAATGGTATATCTGGCAAGTGCCTCTCTGTCCTCATTCTCAACCTCACTGGTGTTCTGGTAATACTTCTAATGAATGAAAGCATAAAATGGCAGGGTATTTTTTTTTTAAAATATAGCGCTTTCTTGAATGAATACAATTCTCTGAGATCAAATCTTTATACTTAATAGTACTCCTTATATCAATATTAATGAAGATGAAAGTTCGCCATTATATTAGTGAAAACACACACACACACTGGTTATGTATGGATGAACTATTTTTAACCTTCATTTTGTTCCTCCGAGTTACAGTATCCGGTTTAGATGGAATTATCAACTGCATTAATCGCATGGCATATGCCATTTCTTAGTAAGAGGGATCACAAAACAAGACGACTTTAAGCATGCATTGTACTGTTGAATTACCTTCATGCTATTTTAGTTGATGGACCAAATCCCATCACCCACCCATACATCTCGCGGAGAAGCCCCGTTTTTCTTGCGCTCACATGACCGGCGATAAGCGGGTGACGTAATCATCGGGTTTCAAGATGGTGGTATCTGTTGTTTCTAAGATGACCGGCACAACGGTTTTCTTTGCTATTTTGTTTTCTGTATTTTCTGCAGGGAGCTGCAGCGCCCAGGTACCTCTGGTGATGTGGTCAAGTGAAGGGTAAAACTGACTCGTCGCTAATGTTACCCATTCTCGATTAGCACATATCATTTTTACGTTTGTATTCCTTCTTGGAATAAAGATTAGACCAGGACCGCCGATTCTGATCAGAAGGAAAATTATTAGCTATAAAATATGCTGTGAATTAGATAACACGTATGCTTGAAGACAAGCATCGTTTAGTAAATTCGATACGGGATCCCATTTATAGATGTCAAATGTCGACTTGCTTACCAGCGTGTTAGGTGTGTGTTTTCTAAGGTCATTAAATTTTAATTCGACAAATGGCCTTTGCATCAGCATTTTTGATTTTGATTAAATTTAGTGTGTGACATCCTGCCGTGTCTTGTGTTGAGCAATCAAAAATCAGGCGCTATTTGATTGATCCTGTTCACAAGGAAAAGCCTATTCATGTCATGGTTCTCGGTGCTGTCACTAAGCGCCGATGATCCAGTTTCGGTATGATTTGTCTCAAAATTGAGTCCAGATCTACTGGTAATTGTGGGGCAAATGGGACAGAGCCGGTGGGTCTCTGCTCTGACCCCGAGTAGTAAAGACGTTTTGCGACATTGCTGTCAGTTGCGCCCAAAATGACAGGTCAACCAGACGCGAAACGCCCCCGGCTTTACTTATCTAACTTTTTACATCAGTGTAGCCTACAGTATGATTGTATGCAAAAATCACCCATCTCCTTTTTTCCCTGCAGTTAGGTTGGCATGTGTGATATACTGCTCATTGAGCAAATGCGAAATAAATAGAACATAAATATTTAGACATATAAAGAATATAAATTATATAAATAGAGTTTTAAGACATGGAGTTTACCACATAAAGAAATATTGATATTTAAATGGAATAAATAAATAGGTGTAGTTTTCCAGTTATATGTCATACTAAGTCTTAGAGCATTTGAGTAAAAAGACATTTATTGGTTTGTACAAAAATAGTATGAAATATTTTACAAAATAAACTTCAAACAATGTAGTGGGACACCATTAGCTTCACAAATAGAAACCTGTCTGTACACAGCCATCAATAAACGATTTAATATTTTAAATGGACTTAGATTGTTGGCAAATATGTCAGTGCCAACAAGAGAAACTAATCTTACACATTAAATAATAGCTAGCTATTAATATTAAGTTGATAAATTTAGCAAAAGTAATCTATATAAAAGGCTAGGAATGCAGCCACGCTAGTATCAGTATCAGGTCTGATTCCATCTTCATATGCTTGTATTCATCCTCGTGAGATTGCAGAAATGCCTATGACTGATACTATGTGATGAAATATCAGCAGGATCATTATCGAACAAAATAAATGGGGCAAAATGTCTGCGGCAACATTGAAAATCTAGGTCGTCTTCATGAGAGGACAAAATGTTTATAAACAATGCTATTTTTAAGCATCAGAAAGGCATGTGGCAGGAGGAACACGCGTATCACTTGTCAAGTTTCCAAACTTTAATCAAAATTAAAATCAATTGACCCTCTATGAACCTCTGCTCCATCGGTGAACTCAGTTTCTTTTTCTTCTGATGGATTTCTAGGTACCCTCTGCCAGAGCAGGTTGCACCTCTAGCCGGACACATCATATCAGGGTCCCAGCTGGCTTCTTACCTGAAAACTGCACTCACTTCTGGCCCTCAGAATGTTCTCCTGTTCCTCCAAGACAAGGTCTGTGCATTTTATCTTTGTTTTCTATACAGACGATGAAGAATTCATAAATTGGCTAACAGTTTTATCCAGTGCTACAACTTCACCATGTCCAGTTAGTTCAGAAACTTACTTTGTAATCAGAGAAGAGTGAATGGGTTGGGAAGAAGTCTGCTACAGGTATTAATTGCCTGTGATAACTTCTGTGTGGCTTTGAAGATGCGCGGAGCCAAAAATAGTGAAGATCGGAAAATTGTGAGCCGTGAAAACTTTCTTTCTTGTATTACTAAACATCTCAAAATGCAATAGATTTGTCTTGAATCATAATTTTTCAAAAAGACCAAAAAAGTCAAAAGTTATGAGCAGAAATATAAGTACAAGTGTGATCTTTCAGTGGCACTAACAGGGCTTGTGGCCCCAATATTGCTGTACTTATAGACATTACTGTACTGTCTCTGTGCCAAATTTCATAAAAATCATGCGTAGCGTTTCGGGACCTGCCATAGACACCCCAGCCAGAATAATAATAATTATAATAAAAATAAGAAAAGTTAAAATTACAATAGGTGCCTTGCACCTCTAGCCCCTAAATACAAACCGTTTACGACTGAAGCTGAGATGCTATTTTTTTTTTCGTAATGTGTGTTTTCACATTCAGGAGAAGGGCTCTTTCAAAGATATGCTTAACACCTCTGACTGTCAATATGTCCTGAGCAGAACGTGCTATACAAAAACTGCTATTCAAACATACTGCAACAAAGTTTCTTTGGAAGTAGAAGCAGCTATTAGAAAGGCAGGTGATCTTTTTCTAAGAACGGATGTATGATCACTATGAATTTAGAATAGTGGTCACTAACCTTTTTTATAGTAAGCGTTACTGCACTAGAAAATAATGTGGCATGCTATCGAATCGCCACTTATTGTTTGACGTAACAGGGTGCAGCAGACCCATTGGTATATTTTCCCACTTGGGTGGGGGCTGGTTGACCCCCTTCAGTTTTGCACTGTGTGAAGGTGACGGTCTGATTTTTGTGATTGACTGGGAATGTCTTAAAGATTGACCGCCTTACACATCCATTGCAGCTCATTTCATAAACCCCAATCCACATGAATCTGTTGGTAGTCCTTATTGATGAACTTGACGAACCAGTTTCCATTTATCTTTCTTGGAACCGCACAGCTGAGCATGGATGACTTCACTGTGTACGGAGGAGTTTTTGGGAACAAGCAGGATAGTGCTTTCCCCACCCTGGAGGTAGGGTTTCATCCATCCATTCCTGTAAATCTAGAACATGTTTCATCTATTTATTTATTTAGTTCGTTTTTATTTCATCCAAATACTTGATTGACCGTTTTCCACAAAAAGCTACCACACCAGGTATTGTACGTTTGGTATGTAATACAGCCACCATCATAAAAAAAAAAAAAGTTATGAAAAACTAAGTAGAAAAAGAAGTAATAATAATGCATGCATGGATAATGTCTGGACAGTATGAAATTTTACATGCCACCAAAGCCTAGAATGAAGATTTGCTGTTCAGCTGGAGCTAATTAAGAATATGTAGCTTTAGCAATATGTGGTTGAAGCACAAACTGTTTTAGACATTTGAATGAATATTTGTGCAAAATAGTGTTAATTCTGACTCTACTGGTGTTGTCTCTCCCTCCAGGCAGAGCTGAGATCTTCTGCCTCTCCTCTGGTTCTCCCCGCCCTGTCGTGGCCTGATTCTGGTGCCATCCCACGGATACTGCAGGAGCAGTTGGCCACCTCTCCACTCTACCTGGACCCAGAGACCTTGTCACAGTTGCGCCTCAATGCCTCTGGCTCTTCTCTGCTGATCTTCCGTCTGCCCTACAGCACAGAGTAATGTCTCATGTGTCTTCATGTGCTTTTTCACATTCGTAAACCACCTTTTTGTTTAAAGTGTGCACTTAGGGAAATGCGTGCAGTTTAGTGAGCTTTTATTCCAGACAAACTGTGGTCCAAAATAGATCTCGCTTGGCTGAGAAAAAATCAACTAGTTTAACAGTAACTATGTAACTCCACCGTGCAATTCAAACTGTGGATGCTGGTCCATGAAAAGTAGTAACATTTTGAGCTCATCTTATCATGGTCCTTTGCAGTGCTGACATGATCTCCCCCAAAGCTGTTCTCAGTGGAAATGGTGAGTGAAAAGTCACTTTTGTTGGTCATCAGCTTATACAGTATGTTGTCCTGCAGTTTAAGGCAAATATACAAATCAATTCTTAAGTTCCTAAAGCTGAAAACCTGCCGCATTTATACTACATAATTACAGAATTAACTTAAGATGTAATTAATTGACTTCTGTTTTTTTTGTTTCTAGAATTAAGAGTTGTAAAGATTGTCACTATAAAAATAAATATGATTATGAGCATTTCAAGGGTAGAATGTGATTAGTCCACTCTCTCCAGATGACATGATTCGCCAGGTGCTGAACGTCATTAAGGCTCAGGTCATTCCCTATACTGCCATATACACGGCTGTCAGACCATCACGGGTAAGGCATTCTTCAGTTTGGTTGTGGATAGTTGTCAGCTTGCTAGTTGAGACGTCCAGCTTCTTTGATGCGTCTTCATGTGTCTCTGTGTTACTGTGCCATAAGGCTGTGCGATATGACCAAAATCTCATATCCTAACATAGGTCACTTCATATCCCGATGACGATACATTTCATGATATAGCACATTTTCACTGAACTGTAAAGTTTATGTTTTGGGGACCAGTTGGCATTATAATTTGCAAAGTTTTCTTGTCTGTGTCAGACTTTTCATACCTAGACCGCTCTCATGTGACAGAAGTATCCCCTCCTTTATATACGAGCTCCTCATTCTGTCTTTTATTTACTCTCCTCCATGTTTGTTTTTGGTGCCTATCTGTACCACTTGCCCAATTTGTACTTCACATGCCTGAACATTTTACACGTTCATGACCCAACCCAACTAATATTTCTTTTCACAATATCAGGCTCATTTTGCAGACTGCAATCTCCACCAGGCGAAAATGAGATATTCAGTCAGATATTCTTTATTCTTTATGTTTCCTGTCTGTTTAATAAAAGTTCTGCATAATACCTGCACTTGTTTGAGTGCATATTTACGTCACTGCCAGCTGCCATTATGCTGTAACATTATGCCAATAGGACAAACCACTGGAGAATGTATGTTATTTTTTTCAGTGAACCAAAGCTATAAGTAAACCAAGATACCATGTTGCTGGATAGCAGCAATTTCAACTGACAGAAATATAAACTAATATTTCAGATATGGGATATTTAGGTGGAGGTGTTGACCCAAAAACTGAAGACTGATGACTGGAGTGACCACTTAAATGTACAAGCAAAACAGATTTCTTTTCAGTCAGCAAAATAATTAACACCGCTTCTTGCTAAACAAGAAAACAAACACTGTAGTTTGCTGTAAATATGCACAACATATTTTAGCGTAAAATGTCTGGACAAATGGATCAGGCAGTGCCAGAAAATGTAATGCGATAAACACACCTGCGGAAATGTTGCAGTTGTGAAGTTGTGTGGGGTACAAATCGGGCAGGTTGTACGGATTGTTTATTGACAGCCTTAATGCAAATTTCCTGCCTAACTCTATGCTGTGTAATACAAAGTGTCTTCCGAATTACTTAAAAGAGTCTGATTTGCAATACAACAAAATATATGATATAATATAATATCAAACAGTAGACGTTTTTCTGTCGTCACACAATTTATATAGTCATGTCGTAAAGTCCTGCTATACCACGTTTCCATGGTGATTGGCAAAATCATTACTACACATGGGTGCCCTGCGATGGGTTGGCGCCCCATGCTGGATTGTTCCTTTCCTTGCGCCTGTGGCCCCTGGGATAGGCTCTGGGCCCCCCATGACAATGAATAGGACAAGCTGTTACAAGAACTGTACAAGAAGAATATGGATTATTACACATGGGTATAACATGCATTGCCCCCTCCCCAGGTGGTCCAGGAGGTGTCCCTTGAGACCCTCCCAGTTGCTCGAACCCTGCTACAGGCCCCAGCCAGCGAGCCTTACCCTCCCCTGGAGTTCAGGAGTGGAGCGTCTCCCTGCATCCTCCTCTGGGCTGAGAACCTGACTGTCAGTCACTTCCAGGACCAGTGGAGGCGCCACGGCCTGAGTGCGCAGACCTTTGGCTCCTCTGCCTCTGTGTCACTGACGGGTTCCACCTGCAACCAAACCCACTCACGGTAAGAGCACTAGAAGGCTTGTGGTCCATAATGATTTCTTATAATCAGAGCTAAAGCAACCATAGAACATTCATAAGCAGCATGTAAATATACCTTACCCTGCTAACATAATCCGACAGCTGTACTATACATTAATAACAAACATTATATGATAATAAACACTATAATTGCATAATCATATAATGTTTATTATTAATGTATATTAAAGCTGTTGATGTTATGATGTATTTTACATACATTATGTGGCTTTAGCGGTTCATCGGCTCAATTACTTTTAATATTATTGTATAATTATATATAATTGTGTGCGGGTGTTTATCTGTGGGTGTGATATGTCCTCTAAGTGTAGTGTTGTAGTAACACATAGCTGCACCTCACTACAGTACAAATGAGCAGATTTTGTGCCTAAAATGCATCAGGCCACACTAAAGTAAGCAAACTCATGGAATTCATAAATATGTTTAAGTTCTCAATAACACAAATACTCTGGGAGTTTATTTTTTAAATTTATTTAATAGCAGCGAAACACACATTCGAAGGAAGTCATAATTTGCTTTGTTCTTAGTAAAAACCTTAACGTCTGATCATTCACTTTTCTCCCTCTTAGGCTTGTTCTAAATTATCAGAACATTCTTAATTTTCGGACCTTCAGACTCATGTGAGTACCTTCCACACGGAATTGTTCTTGAGTTCCACCTCAGTCTTTTGACAGGCGTCAGGTTGTGTGCCTCTCGGCTGTCACATTTAGGTTTATCAGATCTGGCCGTCTTGCTGATTTCCATTTTCTTTTAAATGTCCCCATTCCACCGACCATCTGCAGCTTTTCCATGAGCCGGCGCTTCTACCAAGTTTCAGGACGCCACTGGTTTACACTGGACCAAGTAGAGCTGGAGTACGATGGTCAGAATGCCACCTTCAACAGCAGCCGTAACATCTATGCCCCTTCAGAGTATTCCTACCGCTGCAAGTCGGTCACCAGCTTCCAAGACCCGCTGCTGACGCCGCGTACAGCCAACGACAATGCCAATCTGTGGAGGGTCTCATTCGATGACTTCCAGGTACAAGTGATAACTTGCGTGAAAGACTTGTGGTCAGTCTAAATCTTGTAAGAGATGGATAACCTGATTTGTTTAATTGAGCAGTTATGATCATTGGAATTTAAATTCCAATTTAAAAGGAAATTTAAATGGAATTTAATTCTGTTCTGTTTTTTTTTCATAGTTCCTCTGTTGCAGTTCAGAAATATTTGGAGAACACTGAAAAATTTTAGGAAATATTCTTTTGTACATTTAGAAAGGCATAATATACCACTCACAACCTGAAATTTTATGACCTACACCCACAGATAAAGTATTGAATTAATCCATAGATCTATAGGAGGCCACTATCATTCTCTCTCACACTTACTCACTCGCTCTGTGTCCGTGTTTTTCAGATCCAGGGTTTCAATGTGACTGGCTCAGATTTCTCTTACGCCAGTGATTGCGCCAGTTTCTTCACACCTGGTGTTTGGATGGGTCTGCTGACCTCGTTCCTCATGCTCCTTGTGCTTACTTATGGCCTACACATGATCATCCAGCTGCGCACCATGGACCGTTTTGATGACCCCAAGGGCCCTGCAATTGCCGTGCCCCAGAATGAGTGACACCCTCCACCGATAAAGTCATCTGTCATCAAACTGAAATAGAATTGCGCGTCATACTTCCTTCTGTCTTCAGTGATGTTGTCTTTCCCTGTCGCTGTTCTTTCTCTACCCTGAAGGGTCCAAAATACATCACCCATTCCTGTTTTGAATTTACGTCCTACCTGGATTTAAACATGTATGACGATGACCTAGTAGTTCTACTGCACTAAATAGCTCAGGGACTCGTTACCCTTCGTGAGTCCCATGGAAACTGTCTAGTCACTTATGTGGGATCTCTCTTTCCTTATTGGCTGAATTTGTCACAAAAGCTTTCCCAGCTGAGCCAATCTGGATTTTCCATAAAACTTCACCTTGATTGGCTGTTGAGGAAAGTATAACCTACTATAGAACTAAATAAAGCAAATTAGTTTATATTTCACATGTGCATGTTTTAACATACTGTTCTGTCTTGAGTGAAAAATCTCACACAGCAATCAACCATGTGGCAGAATTTTTTTTGTTAGTAATGCAAATAATGAATGCTGTTACAAGAACTTTAATATGTTATACTTAAATTTAAGCAGCTTTGCACTGGACTCAAAATTTTGACATCCTGTGTACTGAAGCAGTATGAGAATTTGTCCACTTCTCTAATCTCTTATTGTGTGTGGTTTACAAAGCTTTGTGTATCTGTGGCTTAAAGTGAAGATTCTGTACAGTATATGATTGTTCAGCTACATTCTGATGGTACTGACATTTGTATGTAAAGATTAATACTTTGATCCATGTTTCTGTATGGTAAATTATTTGTTTTTCCTGTTTGACTTGAAGCTGGCGAGGGAAGCACCCTATGAGAGTGAAACTTTGGCTTATGCAGTTTTATTTGTGTGCAGTGATGTATTTATATATTTGTTGTGAAATGTCAATAAAGGTGTTGTATTCTGTAAACCTTACCTATGCTAACACAGAGCAGTGAGTGTTGAATTCAGTATCACCTGCTTGCAGCAACGCAGCCTTCTCCTGTATACTTGAGTGAGAAACATATTTCAAGTATTAGTAGAGAAGTTTCAAAATACCACAACAGTCAGCAAGATATACAAGTCCTCCTCGGCTTCCGATGAACCCATTGTAAGTGGAAAATGTCGTCAAATATTAATATGAGTAAATAATTACTGTCACTGAATTAATAAGTAATTACTGTAACTAAATACCAATAACTGAAAAGAAAATAAATGAGCACAAGTTTATTTGGTTAAACACAGGAAAAAGAAAAAAACACTGTACAATGCATTGTTATACACTACAAGGTTTATGATGTCGATGGCTACAGAGACTAAGTGTTGTGTGAATGTTGCCTTTCCCAATCATCAGTAGAAAATATCATACAGTATATCACTAGCCCAGGACCAGACCAAAATTCAAAGCTGACTACTGAATGTCGATCGCTATTGCAGCACTATAAACTCAAAATATTTTAAGCTGAACCATTGCAAACCAAGGAGCATCTGTACTTATGTCATAACTATGACAGAATATAGCCAATTAATAATTAAACAAATTATGTTCAAAATGGAAGCTCCAAAGGCAGGTATAATTCTGAAAGAATCACGTGATTGATGACAAATAAGGCCTTACTTCCGTATTGATTCATTTTGAGTCTTGAATTGTAAATTGGTTTGGAATTTAGAGTGTCATTTTGAAGAGATCGCTATTGAGAACTGAAATTTGTGAGGAGTTTTTGGTCAGAGAGGTTATTAAGATACGATTGACATAAGAATAACTTGACTGACTGCAGGTGGAAGGGCCGTTTCTGACCGTTTTGGTGCTCTAGGCAAGAGTCCAAATGGGGGAGATGGTCGCTCGTTCTGGGGCATGACAGCTGCTTATCACCAACAGCCGCATGCAGAAAAATGGCACAGTTGTCATAATGCTTCAGTTACAGTGTATGAAAACTTAGCAGCGGTAGTTCTGGAAATGGCATGCAAACAACACAAGGAAGCAAACAAAATGACACAGAGTTGTAATGGAAATTTTAAACCCTAATTTGTAAGGTCAAACTCAGAAGATTTCTAACCATCTTCAGTAGCTGCTGCAGCACTTGAACTCCCTAAAAATTCCTTAGTCCATCTGTAAAATATATCATAGATATTAATTTCCTTCCTAAACATACTCCATCTAAATACTGACAGAGAATAAATACTTCATTCTTTATTTAATTTTGTTTATTCAATTCAATTCATTTTTATATAGTGCCTTTCACAACAAAGTTGTGTTGCGATACATGAAACGTCATTAGACAGAGTAATGCTGAAAGGGAAAAAGGAAGGAAATAAACTAAATAAAGAAAGCCAGATGTCAACAGAGGAAAGGAGGAACCAAAAACTCCCAAGTAAGGAGAAAAAAAATCCTCTGGGGGTCCAAGATCAACTGGCTGCCCAACCCCCCCTGAGCATAGTGGGCAGAAAAGAGTGGACTCGCATGCCAATAGCTAGGTGTAAGCTGTGATTAAGGATCAAGACAAAGTCCATCAATGAGTCTGTTCTCCACACTGGCCTGTGTAGGTGGCACTGAATGCTGCACCTACGATGATACAGTTCGTAGGTCCCATTCCTGATGTCACCACTCCATGGGACTAAACCAGTACTCTAGCTCAGATGGTGCCCACCCCGGGCACGTCCAGACATGTGGGAAGGCAGAGAGCATGGATGGTCAGAACATGCGTTGACACATAAACGGACAAGCATAGTAGATAAAAATGACATGTACAGCAGCACCAGCAGCCATAGTTACATTAGTTTGTTAGGTTGCAGGTATCAGAGTTTGAAAACTGCCGACTGGTATTTTCTTTTTATAGCCTTTTCCTGACATACAATTCAACCCATCTGTGTAGGTCCTTTGACAGGTTTTTTGCTTTCCCCAAGGCTCAGTATCCAGCAAAGTCAGTGCAGCCCTGAATTCATTTAAATCATATAACTGGTGATGTTGCACTGACCTGTTCACCATTTGACATTCCTTGGACTCCTTTTGTTAGATATTGACCACTGCATACCCAGAACACCCCACAAAACCTACCATTTTGCACATGCTGTGACCCAGTTTTCTAACCATCACAATTGGACCGCTGAGATTCACTCACTATTTACTGGTATTACTGGTAAATCTCTCCATAAACTCCAAATAGTCCAGAACGCCCACCTCTTCACCTACACTACTACCAATGCATCACTCCCATACTTCAGAGCCTGCACTGGCTCCCTATTAAACAAGGCATTTAAAAATACTTCTTCTGACAATCAAAGCTCTTAACAACCAAGCCCCATTGTATCTTTCTGAACTGCTTCTCCCCTTCTAGCCCCTCCACACTTAAATCCTCCTCTTCTGGCTCTCTGCTCATCCCCCCTTCAAACTCCATCGCCATGGTGACCGTGCATTTTCCCATTTAGCTCCCCAACTTTGGAACCTCCTCCCTACTGCCATTCATCAATCAATCTTGGTCTCAGATTTCAAACTAAAATCCATTCACTTGCTCAAGTGTATAACCTTTCCTTTCCATAATGTTTTGTCATTTTATTATCCATTTACTTTATTCTATGTGTCTTTGAGATCTTGAAAAGCGCTATATAAATAAAATATTATTATTTTTAGAATATTATTATTATTAGGACAAACTTGCCACTTACACTCTTTGTCCCAGCAAGCGCATAATTATATATTTGCCAGTAACATAAGCATTGATATATAATCATAGCATGAGCCATGGTTACGTTGGGGAAGATTTAGGAGATACAATTATTTCCTTCCACAAAGTAATTTGAGATAATGTGAACATTCTTGAAATATTCAACTTTTTAATCAATTAACAGTGAAACAGTGGTGTATTGCTGCACACCTGCACCAAAAATGCTATGAAGGAAACTGGAAATTAGACATTTCCAAGGGAAATATTCATGCAAGATTAAGAATTTAATGATGATTCACCTTTTGTTCATATTTCTGCTATGGTGGTTCAATTCCTGGTATATTACATTTCTCTGATGTGGCAGAATACTTATGCATACATGAGTCTAACTAAATTAGATATCCGGTGCTGGATGGCAAAAAAAATCCTTATATTAAATACAGAAAAAACAGAAGTTTTGGTCCCAAGGCTGCAAGAAATAAGTTTCACCACCTCAGCATTAGTGGCCTTCCTACACAACCTAAAACAGTGGTTAGAAATCCAGGTCTTCTAGTTGATTCAGATCTATGTTTTGATGCTCACATAAGAAGTATTACTAGAACTGCGTTTTATCATCTACGG
>JAODJW010000106.1:24215987-24228787 GCA_026777045.1 Hyperopisus bebe | reverse complement strand
TCGCCTATGGCTTACTCACTGGGGGCTTTGGGTGGGGATGCTGTAAAGCGCTTTGAGATGATGTAATGTTGTGATAACACGATATACAAAAATAAATTTGTTGCTAAACATTTACACATAACCGCTCGAAATTAGGGATATTTTACAGTTCAATGCTTCGTATCATTTATCATTTCTGGCTGATGGGAGATAATGAGGCTTGAAAATGCACACTGTATGCAGTATGGTCAGTCACATGTCAAAAACCTACAGATAGGTGAGTTTGTGTCTCTAAACTCCCATATGATTTACGTGTGCTTGTTTATCCTGATGGACTGGTATCATTTCCAGAGTGTCTCCTGCTTTTTGCGCTGTTCTACCAGGTAGGACCCAGGTGCCCCCTGATGCTGCACTAGGTAAGTCATTATGGATGGAAGGAAGCACTTATCCTGCTTTGCTAAACATCCCTACAACATTTGTACTGAGACAGTCAACCAAGCTACTTTCTCCCAAACCCTGTCAAAGACACAAATTTTAAGATTTAGAATTCAAAAAGCTTTATTGACATGACATTCTTTGACACAGTTCCCAGGGCGCTCTAGGGTCTATGCAGCATGGAGGGATTTCCAACGAACCAGCGGCCCCTTGTTGGGGATGTACTTCACTCCACAGCCATCTGGGATCAGTCGTTTTTCTTGCATCATTTCATCAAAGTCGCATGCGTTGAATTTGGTAAAGCCATACTTCTTAGAGATATGGATCTTGGTAAGACAAGAAAAGTACGTATGAGTGGATATTGTACTGTAATTCGCTCATTAACTCAAACCACACAAACAGCAATTTTACCACACACATGCAATCTTTGTTTTCATCTCTTCTCAGGATATATATAGTTGACCCAGAGCCACTTTAAAATAAGCATTACTGCCAAACTGAACCCATACATAACTTGAGAAGCATGGCATCCTGGCATCCTGGAGAGCTAAGCAACTCACCCAGCAGTTTCCACTTACTATTAAAACACAGCTAAGCTAAGCTAATGAACACCTGAAAAAAAGAAAATGTGTATTTGGGTGAGCTGTACCTTCTGGCGGCCCGGGAACTTGAACTTGGCTCTGCGCAGAGCTTCGATGACATGTTCCTTGTTCTGGGTCTTGGTGCGCACAGACATGATGACCTGGCCGATGTGGACACGGGCCACCGTGCCCTGGGGCTTCCCAAAAGCACCACGCATTCCAGTCTGAAGTCTGTAGTGAAAAGCGACCGCCAGATTAAGGAACTGTCCAAGCAGGAATTCTTCTAACTCCCAAATGCAAATCTGCCAAGGCAACTACATTTCTAACTACCTGTGAAAAAAGGATTTCTCACACCATACTTTCAGAAATAATTATTATATTGAAAGTGATTGTATTTATTAAAAACCATCCCTGCTTGCCTTTCCATGATTTACATGTGAATAAACACCAGATGTAAGAAGTATTTATGTTTTTACGTTTAATGTTTTTTGTTTATTTAGAACCTGGACCTCCATACATTAGGCAAAGAATTTAAGAATATCTTCCCATCAAAAGAAACAAAGAAACCCATTGGTGCTACCCTTCTTACTCGATATACGCCTCAGATTCAAACGTAACTTCACTAATACACGGTCCCTGGCCTTCACAAACCACAGTGCTGAAGGGAGGCTTGTTTCACTCTCACCTGTCAGCCCCAGCACAAGACAACATCTTGTTGATTCGGATGACATGGAAAGGGTGCAGTCGGACACGGATGTGGAAGCCATCCTTCCCGCAAGTTTTCACCATATACTTATTGGCGCAGATGCGTGCAGCCTCCAGTGCTGTTTGGAGTCAGACAGAAAAACTAGGCATGGTTATGGTTACAGGCCAAAAGGCAGCGTTTCTTTCAGCTTTCAGCTACGAAATATACAATCACAGAGAGCAACACGGAAAGCCATAAACAGCAGGATGCAGGAGGACTGTGAGACTGAAGTATGCCCTTTTCCACAGAAATTAATTTAAAAACTTGCAATTGTAAGAGCTTAAAAAACAATCAAGACTTAAAGTACATTGCAAGCTGCTGCAACACTTCACAAGAACTCCATCTTAAGCTTGGATAACTTGGAAGTTGTCCATTTCTTTATCATTTCACAGCCACCACAAAGCTAATTTAAAAAATGCATGTTTGCTGATAAACGTGTAAATGTTCAGCTCACCCTCTGAGGAAAGCTGCTCATACTCATCGGACACCATGTGACCACATAGCGGGAACTCGTCCACCTTTGCCTTTTTCCTGCCCAGATCAAAGATTCTGATTTTGGGGTCTGAGTGGATACAGAAAAGAAACCTTCTTTGTAAATAATGAAAAAACCCTACATGATGTGTAATGCACTAAACTGGAAATCCAATAAAGTAAATGTAAACAACCCAGTCAACATGGATATTTACCTTCATTTGGTTATACAACATTAAAATATATAATATAAACAACATTTTCTGTACTCCAGACACACAATATCCTGTAATTCAGAATTTCCAGCCTTGCATCAAGGCTGCCAGTGTTTTGGTTGCTGTTTATGTCTGTTTACTTCACAAAATTATCAACTTTGGACATGACAGTGATATGTCACAGGCATTACTAGTGATTAGTTTCAGTTACAATATTAAGGTTATAGAAATATTAGTGCAAATTATAAGCAATGAAAGTGAAGAGCATCAAAACACCTACCAGGCACACCCCGACAGAAACGAGACTTGGGATACGGCTTATTCTTACAGTATCTGTAACTAAATTGAATGATACATTAGTGGTAAACATTAAATAGCAAAAATACAAGTACAAAACTCCAAAACATGAAGAATACTCCAACCCAGCCATCTGACATTATGTAACATTGAAGGGCTCTGGTTTACTATAACAGAACATCACTAAGCTTAATTTCATATCAACACACTATCCCTTCTAGCACTGAACGACTATTCTATGTACACACTGGAATGGTAGATTAAATGTGCTTCAAATTAATAGTGAAAGTACTTTCATTATCAAAAGCAGTGGAAAAACCTAGGATGTACGGATGCAACTCCTACCATTTAAAACGGCATCGCACGTAACTAGAATCCACGTTAAATATCAAAGGTGGTATCCCGACAGCAGTAAAAAGTTAACTAGTTACTAATAAAATTGTGAAAGCATGGTTCAAAATATTAACTAGCTAACCAACAAAAACTTTAGACACTTTAGTGTCTAAACTTTAGTGTTGGATGAGAAGTTGCACATGGTCTTTTAGAGCCCTCAAGACCAAATCACTGAAATAACTTACCAGCGGGCGGGTCGTCGGCCCATGGCTAGACTCTACAATTATAATCAAATAAAATTCATTAATACGCACATTACATTGGAAGATATTAGTTAATAAAATACAGCATCTTTGCCAACGACGCCCCTACTAGGAACTCACCTAATGTCAGAAAGAGAAAGTACAACTACTTCCGGGTAGACGTCACTTTCCTTCCTTTCCACTTAATTTGTAATTGAGGTTTTAAGTTTTCGCGCATTAATAATGGCGTACAATTAAAATCAGTTTTTATAACGTTTTAATTTTAAGATAATTTTCATCACAAACAGATATGTTTTTGGTTAGCTTCAGATGTTATTAAATAAGCCAATCAGAGACAACAGACGGCGGAGTGCTGAGCAGGGATTCTGGGTAACGGAGTTCATGAGTGCAGGAGTGTCTGGCTGCAGGACGTGCACTTCCCCTTGTGGGAGAGCGTGCAAGTGCACGAGAGTGCGCGTACTGCAGCCAGGCCCTTCTCGATTCTTTTCGGTCAGATGAAAATTCTTTCGGAATCTCTCGTGTAGATTCGTTCCCTGGGTCATGACAGATTGATATATTCCGTACGTGGTGCCTATTTCACTTGTTTTCATTATTTTAATTTGTTAGCGTCATACAATACGGACAGGTATATAATGTATTTTTAAAAAATTAAAAATTGTTCCAGTTTATCAATATCCATATCAATGTGGATCTGCTAAAGTTCTTGCTTTTATGTCATAGAAAATTTTGTTCATAGTGCAAAAGTGAAGTAAATGGAATTACTTACATACTTAAACTACTTATATTTCTTAAATGCTTAAGCATATAACAAATAATATAAATTACATTTTAAAACATGAACATTACACACAAGGGAATACAATTAACCACATTATTGGTGGGGAAAGATTCTGCAAGTTGTCATGTGCAATAAGTGAATAAGTATGTCCCAGCATGCCCCGTGTGCAGTGTAAATCGCCCTGGTTGTGTTGTTGTTGTTGCTAATGTTAATGTTAATGTTAATGGTTATGGGTAATGGTTTCCTTGTGTGTACCCGGTCAGACCACCGTGTATATTTAGCTTACGTAAATCTCCCACCGTGTGTACATCTTACAGTTCGGCGTCTGACAACCTTGTGTTTCCGTCTGCTTCTGGGTATGTTGGGTACCTGATGTAGTCTTTTCAGGACTGCTAATAAAGAGCGTCTTTTCCCAGCAAGCGGCTTTCCTTGTCTCTCTCTGCTACTGCGGCGTCCGACACCAGTTTTCTCAGATCCTGTATACCACAAGGCCTCACAGCACTTAGGTACGAACACTTTTATTAACGTTTACATTTCCAGGTAATTCGTCCAGTCATTCTAGAAATTGTAGAAGTTGGTGTGTGTGGGACGACTATGGCTTTGAAGGACAAACCGAATGACAGGGCTGTCAAGGAATAGTGCTGTCGTTTCCAACAGTACCATATCTAGTTTATTATTATTATTATTATTATTATTATTATTATTATTATTATTATTATTATTATTATTATTATTATCTGTAAATGTGCATTTATTCCCATAATTCTACAATTTCATTTTTCAGGATATTCTCTTTGTGTACTGTGTACTTTTTGTATTTGGTCACACCACATTTACCTATTTGCACTATGCATACTGTATTTCCACTTGTCTGTTTGCACTGTATGTAATGCTCATCTGTGCACTACGTTCTTGCTGCTCTATGCACCAGAATTTCCCCCTGAGATCAATAAAATCTTAATCCTAAGAATCTGACTGGAAAATGTGATTCAATTTTGTGTTCCACCCATTCCCAGTGCGAAGAAACAGTCGCTGTTATGTATGACTATCATCACTTGTAATTGTTGTGATAAAATTTTTAATTAATCTGTTAGATTAACATTTTAGGGATAACTAGTGGGATCCAATTCCAAAGAACTTAAAACCTAAAAATTTAGACAGAACTTTCTGTAGTTGCATTTTCTAATATATTCTAACTTATAAAAACAATATATAAGGAAAATATGGCAGTGTGATTAATAGGGGCAATTCACACCTATGAAAAACTATGTGGTTTGCTTCAGGTCACAGGATTTGTATAACAGTGTGATGTTAAAACCAGAATTAAATCAAGAAAACATCAACAAAATACCCACAATATTCTTCAGTTCAGAGGGTAGGGGATGGTGTGACAGGGATTAGATGTTTATTGTTCTGAGAAAAATTAGAGTAAAATCCAAAGACTGCTAACAAAAAATCAGTTTTCATTTAAGTTCAGTGTATTAAGGTAGCAGTTGAGGTTTTGCAAAATGCAGTACAGGATAATGCAGGGTAATGCTCAGCCTTGCGGTGGTTGTTGACACACCAGGAAGGAAACTGCCAGATCACTGGGTACCAGCAATCTGCAAATTCTTCATTGCAAACAAGTAGGAGCTATTAAAAGGTTATATGCCGTTACGTTGAAAAATGGAGAAATAAAAGCTTAAGCAATTATACAAGTTGCTGACAGATTTGAAAAAGGACGAAAAAAGAAAGAAACCGAAAAAACGGAGTGTTGTGGAACGGGGGGTGTAGGGAGGAAATAAAAATCTTATTGCTGATGACGTATGTTGCATGCTTAGGTAGGCCAAACCACAAAGATGCACATTTAGTCCTTGTTAGCTCCGCTGCAAGTGCAACTAGTCAGAACAACAATATAAGTCTGTTTTCAATCTAATGTTTTTCTATATCTTTGGATGTACAACTTTAGAAATGTACTTTTGACACATTTTTGACACAAAACCTCAAAACTCGCATACTTTTGCCTGTTTTTTTTTTTGTTTTTGCATATCTTTTTAACAGGAAATCGCTTTAAGAAGCAACAGTGGTAAGACCAAGGCCTCTCTCTTTTCATCTTGATACGTAACTCAACAGAAGTGTCAAATAAATTATTTCACAAGGGTCTAAGATTGCTTATACTTCTTCTACTTGCATGACGGGAGACTATGTTGGTTAAAAAGTAATTACCATAAAAAATATGCCCCAATGAAATATACACTATTTGCATAGAAAGCACAGACAGTGTTGCACATTTATCCTCATATGTTAGTATAACTATATGCTTTATTGTTAGACCTTCTTTCTTGCTGTAATGACAGGCATATGTACAATATAAAAACACTCAATGTACATAGTACTTGATAGAAAGTGATTTTTAAAAAATAATAATTGCAATATTAGCAGTAAGGAAGTGTAATTTGACTTGTCAATATTTCCTGCAGATAAAAATGGAGCAAGATATCGCTGACCTTTTAAGAGATGCATTCTCAGGCAAGACTTAGTTTTCACCATCTTTCCTAAACCTTATTTTAATTTTATCAGTTGTAGCAAAAGTTCCACAGCATGAGCCAAACCATCATCATTTACAATTATTTCAGTTTCACATTAACAAAGTAATTCAAATTAATGGCTAAAGACTGCATGATGTACCAAATTGAATAAATGTTTTGAGTATTTGCTGGTGGCTTTGCAGCAGTGTGAATTCATACAGGTTTTTATTAGATTACGTTACATTGCATTATCTAATAATAACTTATATTAATTGATTCTGCTGGAATTATACTATCGTGGAATTATGTAAGGAAATATTTATCAGATTTTAGACTCTTCAATATAGCCCCGTTTTGCTTTGATGACAGCGTTGCAGACTCTTGGCATTCTTCCAGCCAGCTTCCCAATGTAGCAACCAATAATGCTTCTCCTATAGTCCTGAAGGACTTTCCACTTTTTCTGGGCACGAGTTGGCTACCTCAGTCTTACTCTTTGATGCAGTGCATCCCAAACTAGCTTTGCAAGGTTCAGGTTGGGGGATTGTGAGGACCAGGTCTTCTCGCAGGACTCCATAGATAACCTGCAACATAATACTTACTATATAACCTTAACTGTGCTTAAGGTCATTATGTTGCTGAAAAACAAATGATTTTCAATAGATGTGTCCTAGACATGCTTTGATTGATCGGCAGGCAATATAAATCAGCCGATTTCCAGTCTTAAGTACTTGATTAGCAACATTTCATTTGACTGATCTGAAATACTGATTTCGCAGATGACGTACAATTAGGGAGGCTCCAACCCATTGGCTAATTATCATTATATACCGATATTCATTCACAATAATTTCTCTATAAAGGTAAATCAGAAGAATCAACCAGATGACAAAATATGTGAGACATACACTATATGGACAAAAGTATTGGGACACCTGACCATTACACCTACAGGAACTTTTATGACATCACATTCTAAAGCCATAGGGGTCAATATGGAGTTGATCCCCCTTTTGCAGCTATAACTGCTACCACTCTTCTGAGAAGGCTTTTCACAAGCTTTTGGAGTGTGTCTATGGGAATTTTTGCCCATTCATGTCACGTGTCACGTGTCATGTGATGTCAGGCACTGATATTGGACGTGAAGGCCTGGCTCGCAATCTCCATTCTAGTTCATCCCAAAGGTGCTTGATGGGGTTGAGGTTAAGGCTCTGTGCAGGCCAGTAAAGTTCTTCCTCACCAAACTTACCCAACCGTGTCTTTATGGACCTTGCTTTCTGCACTGGGGCACAGTCTTGCTGGAACAGAAGAGGGCCTCCCCCAAATTGTTCCCACAAAGTAGGAAGCATAGAACTTCCAAAATGTCTTGAATGCTGAAGCATTAAGAGTTCCCTTCAATAGAACTATGGGGCCTAGCCCAACCCCTGAAAAACAACCCCATACCATTATCTCTCTTCCATCTAACTTTACAGTTGACACAATGCAGTCTGGCAGGTAATGTTCTCCTGGCATCTGCCAAGGCCAGACTCAGCCATCAAACTGTCAGAGGAACGTGATTCGTCACTCCACAGAACACATTTCCACTGCTCCAGAGTCCAGTGGCAGCGTGCTTTACACCACTCCATCTGACACTTAGCACTGTGCTTGGTGACTTGAGGCTGCATACCGCTGCTCAGCCATGGAAACCCATTCCATGGAGTTCCCAGTGCACAGTTTTCGTGCTGGGATTAATGACAGAGGAAGTTTGGAACTCTGCGGTTACTGAGTCAACAGAGCATTGACAACCTTACCGCTTACAGTTGACAGTGGGATATCTAGCAGGGAAGACATTCCACAAATGCATCTTATGACAGTACCATGCATGAATTCACTGAGCTCTTCAGAATGAGCCATTCTTTCACAAATGATTGTAAACCTGACTGCATGGCTAGGTGCTTGATTTTATACATCTGTGGCAATGGGTCTGAATGAAACACCTGAAGTCAATGATTAAGCGATATGTCCCAGTACTTTTGTCTATACAGTGTATGTATGTGCATAGCAAACTAAGCCTACAATTCTACAAGGTGTCCAAAAATCAATAAAATTGCTATATGCAGTGTGTGTGAAGCAGAAATACTTCTTGGTGGAACTCAACAACAGGGGGTGAAGTTACATTCTAAATGAAAGATCCCCATCCATCCCATCCTCTTGAATGAATGGCTTTGAAAATTGATGATTGCTTTGAATTGAAACTTTACATGAAAGATTAAGTGTGGGATTTTTGTTATAGACACATTTCTACCACCTTACGAAGAAGAAGACCTAAACTTTGACAGCCTAAATTTTGATGAAGATCATAAGAAAAAAAACAAGACAGCTGGTAAAAACAAGCCACAAGCAGCACTACCAGTGTTGATAGAGATGGATGAAAGTGAAGAGATTTTGAGTAGCATATGTGAGGAAGACTATTGTCCAAAAGGTGAAAGCTGGGCTGAGAGTAGAATTTTGCAGAGTCCGGTTAAGTATGAGGGTGTTATAATGGATAAATCCACTGAACACCCATCTGAGGTGAACAGACAACAGAAGGAATATTTTCAGGATCGAGAGGAAGATGGCAGTGGAATGGATCATTCCCCTGAATACTCATCTGATGTGATAAGAAAAAAGAAGGAATATTCTCAGGAACAAGAGGAAGACATGGAAAATGCACAAAGTGGGAAGGGTAGTTATGTCACTGATGAAGAAGAGGAAAATGATGCAAGTAGAAAAAAACATGAGAAACTGTATCATGGTCTCGGTTTCCTTCAGGCTGATAGGCAGGAGGATGGGGGAAAAACTCATGCAATTGAGTGCAAAGAAGAAGAAATTTATGAAGATGAGCAGGAAACCTTGTCTGCTACAGGTATTGGAAGCACCGGATTTTCTAAAGGGTGGTCTCCTGTAGAAAATGAGGATGCACACAATGGTCTTCAAGGATTATTTGAACCACAATTTGAAGATGATATGAAAGAGTTTTCTGAGGATGACCTAGGTGTCATTGGGGAAGACTATGCGGAATACCCCTCGGAGTGTTTTCAACAAAAAGACAAAGGGGAAAGAACAAAAGAGGTGGAGGACATGCAAATTGAATCAATGTGTACGACACCAAAGCTTGAGATGGAACGGACTGCACAACTGGGCGTATTTGATTGGGAGCTTCTAGATAGACACACAGAGATCCATGAAGAATGTACTGAGAGTGAAGAGACAGCAAGAGATATTCAGAGCGCTGTTCTGAAAAATTTAAGAGACGGACCGCAAAATATGTTTTTTGAAAAGAAACATACTGAACAACAAGATTCAGAAGGAGACTGTTTAAGAAAAGAGGACCAAGGTATGGAGGAAAACGAACCAATAAAAGACGAGTTGGTGGAGGGTGTACAAGAAGTAATGGGACTTACATATTCCTCTGCGTGGAAGAAGATAGACAAAAGAGATTGGGGAGATTCTGAACCCCAGAAGGACACAATGGTATTTGATGTGACCCATGGTGACTTTCTTGATGTACAAGATGAAAGTGGTAAGGTCAACTGGGCTGAAGATACTCTAATTACTGAGACCAGAAACAGTCAAGAAACATTTGGAAAAGTGTGCTTAGCTGAAACTGAGAATCAAGATAGAGATCTGAAGGCAGAAGAAATAAGCCTAGCGACAGAGTCGGAGGAGGAAAAGCTCACAGATGTTTCATTTCAATATGAAACATGCAATGTTACAGATGCTCAGCAGCAGAAACCTCAAAATTACAATGAAGAGGAGGAATTGAATTATGATCAGGATACTGAGAGAACTGAAGCATTTTATCAGGACGACAATGATGACCAAGATTCTGACACAAGGCAAAGAAGTGAGTGATGCTCAGATGATCTTTTATGATACACTTTCAGTAAATTTTCTTTTGTTGTGATACACAGTGTATGCATATTCATCTCGAAATCATTACACATGATTGCACTAAATTTATACAAAAATATTTGCTATATAACCATTCAACTTAAGATGAAAAGCAGATGTTATGGCAACGTGACATGGTACAGGCAGAATTGAGGGTGACGATCCACTGGTGGCTTACAAGACAACAGGGGTTTTATTGATGAAAGTAAAAAGACACTGAGGAAAGTTTATCAAAACAAAAACAGATTGACACAATGAACCAATCACTGAAGGAGCAGGACTATGGGCAACAGGTGGGCAATAAACACAGGCAATGGAATACAGATAAGGCACAGGTGAAATAACTAATACTAATGACCACAGAACTAAGAAATCTGCAAAACCTAAAACTGAGAAAACAAGGAGATACTACACTAAAAAAAAACAAGAAAAGAAAGAAACTGTCACGCCCAGCTCCGTCCGATCCTCCTGTGTGCCACGCCCACCTTGTTACCTCGTGTTCATTCCCGATTGTTCTCACCTGTTACCTGTTACGTTCGGCTAGTCTTGTGTAATTAGTCCTCGTCTGAGTCAGTCTTCCCCAGACTTGTCATTGATGTTTGCTGTCGTTCTACCCTGTGTTGTATGGGAGGTATTTTCTGCAAAAAATAGAATGAAAATGATAAAAAGAAAATACAAAACATAAGTCACTACGAATAAGAAGATAAACAAATCGGAAGTTGCAGATAAGTAGCTAACTTAAGCCGCGTGTGACTTCGCAATTAGTTTGGGCAACACCATTGCCAAGAAACACAGACACCGGAATCGGCAAACGTACTGAGAAAGCGCAGCTGTGATCCGTAGCTCCGCCCACTGCTCCGCTCCGATTAACATATATTTGCATGTTGTGAACTTGAAAATGAAAAGGCAAATTGGAAAATGAAAAGACATAAAGGGGTTTTAATTTTAATTTTATTTTTTAATTTTTCACATCTGACTCATACATGAGTGGAAAATTAAAATGCAAATGGTGCTATTTCATTTTAATTAAAATTTTTGCAGGATTTTTGCGCACAGACTTTGGAAACTAAATGGAAAAATGGAGATTGTATTTTCTTTTTATCATTTTCATTTTCATTTTATTTTTTGCAGAAAATACCTCCCATAGTGTTGCTGCTTGTTTCCCGATTAAATCCCCGTTTCACCCAACTTCCTGGCTCCTCTCCCCTGCTTGCCCGTTCGCCCACCGACGATTGTGACAGAAACTACAACCAAAGCACAAGGAAGACAAACCTAGAACAGGAAAACTCAAAAGGAAAAACAGAAAACACTAGGGAACAAAACAATAAATACAGAATAACTGAGGAGACTGGCCTCAGTCAGCGTCAAACCCATAAACATAGGCCCATGGATTCTAAACCACATGTTCAACTCCCTAAGCCAGGGGTCTCCAACTCCAGTCCTGGAGAGCTACTATCCAGTAGGTTTTCAGTCTCACTTGGCTTCTGATGAGCCACACCTGTTCCTGGTATTTACCTGAGAACAGGTGTGGCTCATCAGAAGCTGGGTATGATAGAAAACCTACTGGACGGTAGCTCTCCAGGAACGGAGTTGGAGACCCTTGCCCTAAGCTATGTGGCAACCCAGAAAACAAGGAAAACAAGGGTGAAGGGCATAGAGAGGGAAAGGCAGGCTGACCAGCAGCACTTGCTGGTCAAAGGGGAGGGGTCAGAGGGCAACCAACCCTGACAGCAGATCAAAAATACTCTCCAGAAACCTGACATCTGTTGTAGAATTGTCTCAGTAAATGTTAAGTATGACATAAAATATTGTGCATTAGCCTCTGTCAACCAATTATTAAATTCACTTACCTTAAGTGACTCTGTAAATACAATGGTCAATGTAAAGATCATGTTTTAAATAAAATTCTAGTGCAAAAATTAAAGTAAATTAATGTGATGCATTAGAAGGTTTAGCCATCCAAAATTATTAATAGAAGTCCAGGATGACACGGACTGAGAGGTGTGGAAGTAGTAAAAAAGCAAAACTAAGAAAGGGACACTTTGGAATATGTGAGGAAAGGCAAGAAAAACAGTGATAGTGCTAAAGGGAAACTAAGGGAAACAGTGATAGTGCCAAAAGGAGACTGAAGGAAACAGTGATAGTGCCAAAGGGAGACTAAAGGGAACAGTGATAGTGCCAAAGGGAGACTAAAGGGAACAGTGATAGTGCCAAAGGGAGACTAAAGGAAACAGTGATAGTGCCAAAGGGAGACTAAAGGGAACAGTGATAGTGCCAAAGGGAGACT
>JAODJW010000106.1:24193180-24209324 GCA_026777045.1 Hyperopisus bebe | reverse complement strand
CCCCCCACCACCCAACCCCCATGTAATATTCCTCCCATGGGCCCATGAAGGTAAAAAAGAGCGAAACAATAACAGAGGGAGGGAGAAGAAGAAGGAGATTGGTGACATAAACCATGAATATTACAGAGTGTGCTGGGACAGGGTCTGTGTGACAGCATTCTGCACTTTCGCACTCCCTTATTGAGAGTTGTATACAAGAGATACACTGAGATTGGATTCATGGTTGAAGAAGGACTTTGCCTTTAAAACATGGAGCTGGAAGCAAATAAAGTTGCAATATATGTTACCACCAGAAAACTGACAGCTTACTTACAGACCAAATTAGGACTGTCATGTATATCACACAAAATAAATGGGTCTTCATTGGTTTAATGTTATACAGCAGCTCTCAATGTGAAAACACATCTGGAATGAATTGAATCAAGGCTTCACTTCAACAGCTGTGAAGAATGGGGGGTTTGCTCACGTACTTTGGCTGATAATTTGAGTGATTTGTTTGAATTAATTCAGTCCCTTGTGGTTTAGTCATCTGACTCATATCTTAAAAGGAAACTTGACCTATCACATGTTATTGGCTGTTGTTTCATTATTATTTAACTGAACAGATATTATTAGTTAGTAGAAACGGGCACCTGAATTGGGCATATATGTTTTCATTTTGTAGTTAATCAATATGTTTAATGCATTTGAAATTAATGCATACCATATAAGCACAAAATAATACATATTTTGTGATTATATGGTAAGAATTATGTCACCAGCAGAACTCTGACACAGTGAGTTAAGTTAAGCTCTGTTACCTTTTTATGCCTTCCACTTCTGTTTACAGCAATTACCCCATTTCACTCAAAGATTTACAGAAGGTGGCTATTTAAATGTCTTTCCGAGAGCTGCAATGCTATAGCTGTAGCCTTGTGTGTCTCTTGGGAATAAAGCCCAGTATTTTTTTCATTGTAGTTGTTTAGAACGTCATGTGACATTTGCTGGTAGCAGGCTGACCTTAAAAGGCTTTGTTTCTTGAAGCGGCTACAGGCCAAGAAGCCTCTGTAAGTTCCAGGGAGACCTGGGGGGCATTTTGGAGAGATGGAGCGGCTTATAGATCTTCAGGGCCACACCGTAATCTGGGAATGGACAAGGAGTGTGTTTCTGTGTGTGTGTCTTTACTTTTATACTAAGTTCTAGGACAAATGTATTTTTGTCCCATTTAGAAGCTGTTCATTATAACCATAATCACAATCAATAATGGCAAAAACATCACAACCAAAAAAAAGGGTCGTCAGCTAAAAACCCTACAGCAGTCACGATTTACCTTTAACATGGATTATGCACATGCAAGAAAAGAACGTACTCCTGAGATAGCATATTTTGAGATATTTTCACCAAATTATGACATATCTTCTCCATTATTTTCTATTACAGATTATTAACTTAGTTTAAATGTTTTATGAACCAAGAATAACCATTAATGTGTAATCAAAACTATTAATCTGTAACCAATGTAAATTTTCTGAGTAATATCTGAAAATTCCTGGATTAACAGTGTTTATCCTGTTTCTATGTGGACAATACATATCATTCCGTATTGCAAAAATGATTTAGCATTATGGATAGGTTGACAGCTGGACTTTGCAAAGACGATAAGGGCTGATCAAAAACTGACTTTGAACAAGCACAGTGGTGGGAGAAATTTACATGAGCCCAGTAGCACATTCTGGAATACGCAGTTTTTTTGTACAGTTTGTGTTAACATATATACTTCATTATCTCATGTTTATATGAATCACTAGTTTACATGAGCATTCCTGACTTTTGAGTCTACCCACCACATTTCATAAAATTTCATTATTTGTCCAGTGATGGATTCATCTAGTGTGAGCTTGACAAGAAACAAAGCTCTCACACTTGACAGTCAGCCAGTGGTGTGTACGTGTGTTTTAGCTGCTACACTCTGCAAAATAGACCATGTCCCAGATTTTATCTCTTGGCAGCTCATAGATGTTTTGCAAACAAACCCTTGAGAGTATGGACACACGCAGCAGACAAGAAAGAAAGAGTTGTGAATGACAAAATCATTCTCCAGTTGTCTTTTAATAGAGAAACGATCAGGAGAAATTCCTGTCCCCTTATTCAGTCTTCACTCCTTGTGGATTTACCTTTTAAAGCCAGGATGAATCTGTCCAAGCGCCCACATAAGGACAGGCATACACACCCATACACACAAGCAATATGTGTCTGCTGATACATATGTATTACATATAAGCATAAATAGAGTCCCATAAATTCTAAGTGGTACAAATGTGTATAGTGTATGAAGTGAGAACAGAGGAGTAAACATTGTTAATAAGGCAAGTACGGGGAACACAGGGAACGCATTTGGTTCTGGGACCGATCTGCCTCCGCAGACACTTATTCAATTAGCATGATAACTGAAAAAGCATTCGATGGATCATTTTCAAACTTTGGAATCACATTTTATGGATGACAACCTGGAAGTGATCATATTTTGAGACAGATCATATCAAAATTCAAGCTGTGGCACATGGTGGTAGCAAATAAAAGGACAGCTTCAGACGTTTGATCCTGTTAGCATGATAACTCAAAAAAGATTTGATGGATCTTATTATGCAACAACATCATATGCTCACCCCCAAAACTGGGTGGGAGGTGGGAAGTCTTTCTGGCAGAAGCAGGAACTGTCATTAATGAGCTGTGATTTTTATTGATCAGTAGATAAATTACAATTCTTTAAATTTAAAAGTTTTAATCTACCTAATACTGTTTACATTGAATAAATTGCTGATGTAATTTCCTCTAATCTGACTAAAAGATTTGTGTGTAGGTCTTGCACCTTGCCAGGAATCACTAAGGAAAGAATGTTGGGGAATCTTACCATTGGATGTTGGACTGGATGTCAGACCGTCACACACACATCTATACACTGACAATCTTGGGCACTGTCTTTTGTCCTGATCGTTACAGCAGTATTTGCAGCCTGTTACATTACTCTGTCTCTTTCCTATACTTCCTTCTACTCCCTCCTCCCTCCGACTTCCCTCCACTCTATCTGGGGCTCCAGGCCAGAACACACACATGCACATGCATACACACATAAACCGATAGGGATGACTTGCTGGTCTCGCTGTTGGCTTTCAGTCTTTAAAAGGATTTCCTAAATAGGCTCGAAACATTTACAGATGTTCACCGCTAAGCAGTGGGGTGGGATGGAGAGAAAAAGGAGTATTACAGTAGGTAGTAGGGGAGATTAGAATTAAAGGGCCTGCGAATTTGCATTCATACCCAAACTAAACAATGAAGTTTTACTTTAAAGCCACTCCCCCAAAAAATAAACTATTGTTACTAATTTACGAATTCCTTGGTCGGGACCTGGATAGTACACATAGTACAGTTACTTGCTATATTTTGAAACATGTGACATAACCTCAAAAATCAAATCAACATGGTTTGAATTCTGCAATTTGCTTAGTAATGCTGAGCCGGACCTAACCTGTTATATCCTTACTTTTGCCTACCCATTCTGTCCAAGTTTTAGGTTTTCAGGTTTATGGTAACAGAAAAGCACAAATGTGTCAGTATACTTCCTGTTGGGAAAACAACCAGAAATAAGAATTAGTAATCATTTAGTTGTGTAGTGAATAATTTTATTCAACATATATTATAAATTTTTATCTTTATTACATCTACAGCCATCTGAATTCATATTTCCTTATTTTGCCTGTAGTCCTCTTTCTCCTGAACTCCACTTAAATGCTCACAGAATGATGGATTGATTGTGATCCTCACCACTCGCTACGTATGTGGCACAATTCTCCCTTTCCTCTCAGATTTCCTGGAAGTTGAAGCCCTTTCTGAAGATATGTCTGACAACTGTGGTAGGAGTCCTCTTCTTTTGGTGGGCTTCAGACCAACTGAACTGGGTGGGCAAAAATAGTGTCGAATGAAAATGTCCAATCATTGAGTAAGAGGGAGCTAATCATGATTCTAATACGTGTATCCATGTCAGGAATTATGCAAAATTTTAACGTAAGCTAGCAAAGGCTAAAGTATATAATGTCCACAGTCATGTGCCAATCATGTCAAAAATATGTATTTCTAGAAAGCTATAACTTGGCCTGACATAATCTTTTGGAAACTGAGTTGTTTGTTTTGAATACCTATAACTAATCTACTATTTCCTTTGTACAAGCATGTGTTAGGTATCATACCACTTTTTATATATGGTGAAATCTGCCAAAACAACATTCTTTATTCTTTTTAAAATTCATGTAATAAAAATAGAATTTTCTGTGAATGTTTAATATTTACTAATATATTATATACAATTATGCCAGTTTGAAGTATTGAAAATGTTAAATAATAAACTTAGTCAAATCTTTTTGTTATACTGTATTTTTAGAAAATAAATTTGTATTTCTACTATATGCCATGTGCATAGTTTCATGTCTGTCTTCTACAGTTAACAGTAACTTGATCTTTTGAAGCAAATTTAAATGTTTAAGTTATATGCTGTATAAACACAATTTTTTTTTCAAATGTTACATTTTCAATGGAACTGATAATAAACGGCTTGAACTAGTCGCTACACACATGCTGTCTTTTATTGGCCATAACTTTAGCTATTTATACACCGTAAACAGATATCATCAGGGACTGTACTACAGTGGTCGCCAACACTCTCTGTTCCATTCTAGTGTGCAATAAATTTCCTGGCGGACAACATATATGCGGGAAGATACCGGAAAACCCAATGGACTGGAAAACCCAAAGAGAAGTTCAATAAAAATCTATCTCGAAAAATAGAAGTTCACTGTTGTACATAAAGGCTCAGTTTAGGGAAAGGGTGTGTGAGGGGGGGTTTGGTTACATCATGCTTGTAAAATCCAGAGGCGTAGTCATCCGTATCACGTCCCGCTTTTTTTTTTTTTTTTTTTTTTTTTTTTTTTGTAGCGAGAGATCTTTTGTCAAGAAGAAAAACGTGCCGTGCACTTTTTTTATATGACCAATTAAGGCTTTGGGAATAGGGTCGCTAAGGCGGAGTGCAGAAAGAAAAGTGCGAGTCGCATCACTGCTGTTCCTCCGGAGGTGAAGCACCGTACATCCAGACCACTGTTCTCTGCTCTGCTTTTACGGCAGGCAGGAAGACAGAGCTTCCAGCTATTTTCTTTAAATGCACGCCGCACAAAAAGAGGACTACATAAAAGTAAGTTAAATACGGTGATAAACCTGTATTTTAAACTTATCTGCCAGGCTTCTGATCTATATTTGCAATTGGAGATGTGTGTCATCTCAGAATACCAAAAGTTAAGATGGGAAATTGCATGGGTATTAATTCCCAACCCTGGCACCACGTACAAGTATTGAACAAGTATTATGTAAAGTATCTGGTATACAACATTTTTCTTTTGAAGGCTGTTGACTTTCATCTAGAAACTGTATTGAGTATATTAGATTGGTGATTGTGCACATTCATATATTTCAGGTAAGATTCGAAATAGGCCTGCATATGGCATCTGTTATTGATAAGACTGTTGTGCTAAGGTGACTTACAGTGATTGACATTATCATGTAAAGTTAAAAGGTTTCATCAACTGCGCCTTTTGAAAGCACACTTTGCCAATTCAAAATGCCATACTCTTAAGCTCTCGCGCGCGCAGACACACGCACACATACACACACACACATTTGTAATTATATATTTGTGTGGACTTTCCATTCATTTCTATTGGGAAAACTCTAATCCCAACATGATGACCCTAAGCGCTACCCATCCCTAACCTTAAATGTAAGTAACCAAACAACTTTTGGCCTTTTTAGTTTTTTGATTGCATTCACGGATCTTGGTGGGGACTTGAAAAATGGCCCCCACAGCGTCAAAATAACAGGTTTTTATTACATTGGGGGAACATTTGGTCCCCACAATGTAATATAAACATAATCCACACACACACACACATACAGGCGCGCGCGATGTACGTGGTTTGCATATATTGGGTTGTTTAGGATGCCGGATGTTTTTTATGATCGTGATTTAATAACCATCATTTGTTTAATCCATTTAAGGTCTTCTCACCAAATAAGGCAAAATATGGGAAAGGTCTGGCTAGCGCCCCCCTAAAACGTGCCTATTAGAATTTACTGTCGGAACTGACAGAATTTAAAATCCAATGTGGCTTTACAAGTATTTTTTTTTTTTTATCTCTGACATGTCGTGCATTAGACAAATGTAATGGTATGTTTTTACATTTAAGTTACAATGCCATTTAGAATGGTGTTGTAGTCCTCATATCAGTTTTAGTATAATGAGATATTTCAAACACCTTTTGTTGTAAATGTTTTGGCATAATTAATTCTGATCTGAGTATTCTTCAGACAGCATAGCTATATGCGTATATTTTATTTTAGCACAGTATTCAGGGCATGATTGATTGTTCAATGCAGTGGTAAACAGTCCTATATTTCCAGAGGCTGCATCAGTATCATGTTTAGCATGTGGTTCGCAGTTCCTGCAGCCTCACACTGTGCATCTGTTCTGCGTCTGCACGGCAGGGGTTAGGGAACAGGAGTGGTGCCTAGAAGACTGTAAGTTTGAGTCAGAGGAGGGGGTTTGCTATTGTGTGCAAGGATTGTTAGTCCTTAATGATACTTCACCAAATCTTTCTGATCCGTCACTTTCTTCTCGCAAATCCATACTATGCAGTTGCAAGTCCAAGTCTCCATAATTTTAGTTTTGATTTCTCAACATCTGTTGCCTGTTTCGCTGTCTCGGCTTTTGAAGTGTTCATTCACACCGAAGTTCGGGTAGTTTGGTTCTAAGCTTTTTGATTAGCTCTGGCTTTGTCTCATCACCCTTCTGTGGACGAGTGTAGCAGGTTGATATTTCATTGCTTAGGATACTGATGTTTTTACTGTGGAAGTAATTTATTACCTGTTGCTCCAGTATAAAAAAATCAGCCTGTGGTGCCTCTTCTCTTATCAGTTTCCCACCAGCGCAGTCTGGGCGTGTGTTTGATGTTTCCTCTCAAGCCCATTTATTAGTATCTCAGCTACTCCACCTTCTAGATCTGCAGTTTTACAGTCTATTTCCTTAATCACATCCGGCGTGAAACTCACGATTTCAGACTCTCACGCTTACGAAAGAAATCTCACGGATAATCTGTATTGTTCCTTTATAGACCGAAAATGAGCTAAATCAAAAGCCCGGGGTAGATTGCCAAGCCTACACACACTGTACATGATGTAAACATATATAGACGTAAATGCGTGTGCATGTGTGTGCAGACTTGACTCGGATTGAAAATCTCACTCCAGCCAGCTGACCAAAGTTGGCTGCCCCATAATCACAGACTTAAGATCATGGATTTCCTCCATAACGCCAGTCAACTTCGTTGATTGGCCATTTTACTGATTTTTCTGACATGAGATTAAGAGATTTTTTTACCCCCCCAATTTCTTCCTCACACATTGCACCCTTATTCAGAGGCATTTTTATTCACAGTATCAGCAAGATAATATCAATAATAATCGCAGGAACTCTGAGGAAGTTCTGCCTTTCAGCTTCTTAGCAGTTCACACAGCCAGTGCAAATGTCATGTGGTTGTGGAGCTTCAGTTCATATGCTTTTGATATGTGCACCTATTATGCAATTAACGATGAGAGAAACCATCTACACCCCACTGTCATTCTCTGACTGGTTTAATCCATCACATTTTATTTATTTGATAGACACCTCGTTGTTCAACGCTACATAGCCTACATGTTTTGTGAAAGCAATGCTGTTCTGGAGCACTTCCAGGTTAGGGGCCTTGTTAAGGACCCAATGGTGACACCACTCTGCTGACTGTGGAAACTGAACTGGGAGTCCGGGGAACACAAGGCACCCGCCGTCATCATGAGGATCTTAACCACTTCAGACAAAGATTTTCCACTAAACCTTAATTATTATATCCTCATATTCTTATTGTACAATTATATAAAAGATATAACTTTCATGTCCAGCATTGCTGATAATTTATATTAATGTAATGTATTAATGTAGTGTAATATTATGTGTATAATAAAGCAATTATAAATTACCTCTTTTTAATTATTAATATAAAGTTAGCAGAATGACATCTCCACAGCAGCAGTCATTGTACAGTTTTATTCTAAAGAGGTAGCATCTTGATGTTGAGTCATTGGCAGAATAAGGTTTGCCGTTCATGTCTTGACCGAGGCCCTTAAACCTCAGTGCTCTAGGGGTATTAGTGTGGTAGTAATCTGGAAGAAGTCGATTAATTTAAGATTCCGACAAAACTTGATTTCTTTCACGAGGCCTTGGAGAACAGGCACTCGGCAATCTTTCATGCGTCTTGTGATCTGTTCCCTGAACAACAGGTGCATACGTGATTCATCTTTTATAGCAAAAAACGTGACAGTTTACAGACACCAGTTACTTCTGTTAAGCCTAATACATTATCAGGTAAAAACAATTAGACTTTTTCGTAATCAGTTTTGTGATTACATCATCTCCTTCAAAACACATTTCTTTCACTTCTCAATACACCTCTTAGTTCTCTATTCCCAACTTTTTACTCCATAACTAGACAATTTTCTTAAAGCTGTTTACTGCAGTAACCGTACTTCTTGAATCAAGACAATACCTTGGCCTTTAAAAACAAGCTCTTTATGCCAAAACATGTCAGTTCCTCTTACCTATATGAAAGCATATACAAGCTCATATTATCAAACGTATCATATCATAATTCAATCATTACATTATCATATATTTTAAATTGACAATGGTAACATAAGTTTCATTAGTAATTACTGATTGGATTAGTATATGATTTGCATAATGATTTTTTTTTCCCACACTCCCCCCTTTGATACAGTTTTCTCAATTTGTGTCACACCAACAGACCATCATCATCCTTGTGCAAGGGGTACAGACCCGACATGTTCGCAGGCATGTAGATGGCACCCTGTACAAAAAGGCAACAGAAACCTTCATGTTAAGCAACTGTACGTCTGGTCGTAGCATCACAACACTGACAGATACAGGGCAAGCATAAGCAAATCAAGAAACACAAACAAAGACTGGCGTGAGGATTGTCAGGCCAGTATGCTGTGACTTGGTCCTTTTGTCAACGGTGGCGCGGTGCGTCGACAGTGACACAGATGAACCCACGCAGTCACTCCTTCCACCTTGACGGCGAGTGGTGTGGCCAGCAGGGCTTGGAATGGTCCTCACTGTTTTGATATCCCTTGATGACCACACACACGAGAGCGTTCTGTCTAATTTCAGTCAGCCATCTTTATTCTCCTTTTTATGCTCCGCCCCATCATTCCCATCATACATCTGTGCATCAGGATAACTATATAGTGATTAATCACATATCATGACATCCCCCCTTTTTTTAACAAAATCACTCCTTGAAAAAAACATGTTTCATTAAACTAATGCATAGCACTGCCTAGCACATAAAGGGCGTGGTCACAAAGATAGTCTTTGTCAAACTGAGAAAAAACAACACTAAATCTATAGCTTTCTCGGACATCATTGAACAATTATTATTATCTTTTTTTTAATTTCTTACTTTAACAGTCCACTGTTCAAACACAAGAATAGTGCAAGCAGAGTCCACATTGCTATTCCTCAATAAGTCTTCTGGGTTTGATTATAACTCGACCACCCAATGTTCTGACAGGAAGCTTTGACAGACTTGTCGGACTGACGTTCCTTCTCTGTGCTGCGTCTTGATGATTCACTTCATGCCTCTCCTTTGAGATTTCACATGAGTTTGGTGGAGTCACATTTGGCTTGTCTGTGTCTTTTAGTGCGTTGCGTCGTTCCTTTGACTGCAGTAGAAACTTTCTGTTTCTTCTGTACTCCTTCCCATCAGGAGTCTGAACAATGTGGGATCTTGGGTGCTCAGAAGGTTTGGTTACCTGAGCTGTATTCTACACACCATCATTCCACATTCTGATGCCACCAACCTCTAGTTTTGGAAGTGCTCTGGATCCTCGGTCAAAGTACTCTTTCTGTTTTATTTGTTTGTGTTCTAAGCACTTCTTCACTGCACTGTTTATCATCTTAGGCTTTAGTGATTGAGATGTAGCTGGAAGTCTTGTTTTTAACCTTCTACCCATTAGCAGTTCGGCTGGTGTTGCTCCAATTTCTTCAATGGGGGTGCTTTTGAGGTTCAACAGAGACAGAGAAGGATCTCTTCCATCAGCCTTGGCCTTTTTTAGCATAAGCTTGTACTATATGCCATTCCATTTGACTGTGCACAGTGGGGACTTGAAGTTTTGTGGATGAACTCCCACTCTTTCACAGAAGCTTGGAATTCACGTGAGCAGAATTGCGGCCCATTGTCTGAAATTACAATTTCAGGAATTCCATGTCTGGCAAACTTTCAGATGAGTAATGACTGTTGCACTTCTTGTATCTGACTTTAGCCACTCTACTTCAAATGAACTTGGAATAGTTGTCCACTCCTGCCTGTCAAAGGTGAATAAATCAACACCTGTCTTTTGCCAGGGTCTTTCAGGAACACTATGTGGATATAGTGGCTCTTTGGCTTGATGTTTTTTATATGTGTTGCACACATCACAGCCGTCCACCAATTCTGTTATACTCTGTGACATTCCAGGCCAAAATAGCACTTCTCTCGCTCTCCGCCTACAGTTCTCAATACCAAAGTGACCTTCATGAATTCGCCTTAGCATCTCCTTTCTCATTGTCCCTGGTACAATGAGCCATTCTTTAAATGCAATTCCATCTACTACTGAAATTTCCTCTCTGTAATTCCAGTAAGTATGTATTTGTTTTGGTGCTTCATTCTTTTCAGGCCATCCATTTAATGCCATTTCTATGAGCTCTGTTAATATGACATCCTTTTTCATTTCGTTTTCGAATTTTCCCAAATTATCCTTTGATACAGGCAAATTCGACATTACCATGTGCACCTGTGCTTCTATTTCTTTATCTGGTGAAGCAGTGTCTGGTAGGTAAGCTCTCAATAATGCATCTGCTATGTGCATTTCTTTACCTGGCTTGTAAAGCACTTTCACTTGATATTTCTGAAGTCTCATTCACAGTCTCTGTATTCTAGCTGGAGCGCTACTAAATGGCTTTGCCATGATTGTCTCAAGTGGTTTGTGATCAGACTGTACTTTAACCTCTATTCCATACACAAACTGATGAAAACGCTCCATCCCAAATACAATCGGCAACATTTTTCTATCTGCGCATAACTCTGTTCCGTCTCAGTCACGCATAAGCTACTGGTTTGTCCTCTTGGAGAAGAACAACACCAAGTCCGCTTTTTGATGCATCTACAGACAGTGTTACTGGAAGGTTAACATCATAATATCTGAGTAAGGGAGTCTCTGTAAGTATTGTTTTCAGCTTTTCGAACGCACACTGTTGTTCATCCTCCCACTGCCAGGAAACTTCATCTCTAGTCAATTTACGCAATGGCTCTGACAGTTTCGGAATGAACTTCGCTAGGTATGTGACCATTCCCAGAAAAAATCGTTCCATATCTTTCTTGCATTCCGGAGAGGCAGAAACCTGAACTTGCATCCAACACTTTGAAATATTTAGCTTTGGAGAGTCTGTAAGTTATGTCATCTACTGTTGGCAGCTGGTAATGTTCTCTTATTACTGCTTTATTGAGATCACGGGGGTCTAAACAGATTCTTAGCTTCCCATTTGACGTTTCAACAATTACAATAGGGTTGACCCACCGAGGAGCTGGTTCTTCAATGCTACTTATTACTGTCATTTTTTTTTCCATTTTATACAGTTTTGCTTTTAGTTTTTCTCTCAAGGTGACTGGAATTTTTCTAGGTGGGCGTACTTACAATTCATATGTTTTGTTCTTGTGTTCCACTGTCTAGTTGCACTTTCCTTTCACAGGTATCTGGTCTCCAGTGTATGTAGACAGTTTCACATTTGTTGATCTGAGTATGTTTTTTTTTCCAAGACTTTGCAGCAGGCTGTACGGTATTACATTAGCTTGTGCTCCAGTGTCTAATTTAAATTTTACATTTTTACGTTCCAGTTTTATTTCAGCTGTCCATTAGTTTGTCTGGCTCTGCATTTGCACTGCACCAACAAACAGACTCGGTCTGTGATGTGTGATGTCATCGTCAACTTTCCTCGACCTGCACATTTTAGCAAAGTGGTTCATTTTCCTGCAGTTCTTGCACTGTTTGCCATATGCAGGACATTTGCGTGAGGCATGCTCTGTCCCACATCTTTTGCAATTAAACATGCCTGTTTTAGCTTTTTCACTCACTTTACTTTCGTTTGTCACTCTCTTTTGTATGTCTGCTTCTGTTTCGCTATATCTACTTGTTTGCCTTCACGTGCTGAGTTTTGTGCATTACTGTCCCCATCATACATTTGTTTAATTTTCACTTTTATCGTTTCTGACGCGATGCACAACTGGATTGCTTTTTCAAGGGTATTGTCCATTTCTCTTAGCAGCCTTTCTCTCTTCGCATCCGACATGATACTGCAAACGATTCTATCTCTGATAAGGGATTCTTGCAATTGGCCAGACTCACGTGACTTAGCTTTTAGCTTTAGCTCGGTGATATACTGGCTTATGGACATGTCCCCTTGGACGCACGTGAACAACATATCTCTCATAGGTTATGTTAGTTTTTGGGTTACAGTACTCTTCAAATTTCTCCATTGTTTTTGGTAGACTGTTTCTGTCACCATCCTCTTCAAATTTGAAGGGATTATATACTTCTACCGCTCCTGCATCAGCTAAATGCAGAAATAGAGAGGACTGTACCATGGCAGGCTTGCTTGTGGCTCCAGTTGTGTCAAGGTACAGCTCAAATCTTTGCTGGAACCTCCTCCAGTTTTCCGACAAGTTACCTTGCAGTAAATCAAGTTCAGCAGGCGGCTTGAGTCCTTCCATACTCCAATATTCGTCCGCGTCTGTACGATCTATCAGCTTCACAGGAGCCTCTGGGTCTGTGGCAGCCTTTTTAGCCCACACTCACTTCATCTATCTCAGGGTTATTCAAATCACGGTCCTCGAGGTACTGCTGTTTTTCCAGCCTTCCTTTACCTGTCAGTCATTTGTGAAGCCTCTGACCAATCAGGATCAGTAATTAATAAACTAACTACCTGGGAGAACTGAAAACAAGGCCTGGATTTGGAATTGAGGTCCAGATTTGAAGAATGCTGATCTATCTGTTTTGTATGTGCTTTACATTTCACTATGGCCAACTGTTCTGGCATCCGGATAGCTTGGAGAAGATCCTGCGTGAGTAAATGATGTTGGATAAGTTTGCCTGAACTCGTGAAGAAGCCTCTCTGCTTCCATAGTGCTCCATGGTCATGACAGACTCCAAAAGCATATCTTGACTCTGTAAAAATGGTTATCTTCTGATCCTTCATTTTCTTGCAGGCCTGGGTCAGCGCAAACAACTCAGCTGCTTGTGCAGACCATGTTTTTGGCAACTTTCCTCCTCCTATTAGTTCACCATATGGTCTGACAACCGCATATGATGTGGAAGGCTCTCCGTTCTCCAGCCAGAGTGAGCACCCATCCACAAAAACTAAGTGTCCCTCTCTTAAGGGATCCTCCTCTAGATCCTCTCTAGATTTTGCCACTGCCTGAGTTACTTCAATGCAATCATGGTCATCTCCTTCCATCTCTGTGGGAAGCAGGATTTACTGTTCCACACCTTTCTATTGTTACATTTGCTAAAGTCAACAGAACGTTCTAATAATTTAGTCTAGCGGCAGTCAAATGAGAAGTCTTTGCTTGAGTCAGGATTGCATGCACTGCATGTGAGGTACTAACTTGGAGAGGATGCATCTGCACTAGATCTGATGACATCAGAACAGCCTCAGCAGCGACTGCCAAAGCTCGAAGACATGCAGGGAGAGAACATGCAATGGCGTCTAATTTCCTGGAATAGTATGCTATCGGTCTAAATCTGCCCCCATGCTCCTGCCCCAAAACAGCAGTCATGAATCATCCTCTCTCATAAACACAATTGGAATGGGTGTTTGTGATCTGGGACCCCTAATGCTGGGGCCTCACACAGTGCCTCCTTCAGATCAGTGAATGCTCACTCACATTCATCTGTCCATTCTAACGCATCGTGGGGTATCATCCCACAGTGTCCAGGTGATGTACGCTGGAGCCGTTGTGGCTGGCTGGACAACGGCAAGGAGGGGAGAGAAGCCTAATGTGGGTGAGGTGATCTCCATATCTCCCTCATTCAGTATTATCCCAGCTTACACATCAGATCTCCCCATCAGATTCACAGGGCAGGCATCATTGAGGAGGAATGCATGCATGGTCACCAATGAAGGATCCAAACCCGAAGTACTTGCTAGAATTGCACAGACAATGGCAGCATTGGCAAAACTGAAACCTATCTGGAAAGATAGGAATATTACACACAGCTCAAAAATCAGATTGATGCAATCTCTAGTCATCTCAATCTTCTTGTTTGCCTGTGAATCTTGGGCTCTGACAGCGGAACTTGAAAGAAGAGTACAATCTACAGGAATGAGGTGTTTCCGAAGACTCCTTGGCATTTCCTACAAAGATCACATCACAAATGAAACAGTGTGAGACAGAATCAGACAGTACATTGGCCCTTACGAAGAACTCATTACCACAGTGAAGAAGTGAAAACTGCAATGGTACGTGCATGTCTCCAGATCATCAGGCCTTGCCAAAACAATTCTCCAAGGAACTGTTCAGGGGGGAAGAAGAAGAGGCAGACAGAGAAAGAGGTGGGAAGACAACATCAGAGAATGGACAAGATTGACGCTGAGCGATGCGCTGAGAAAGACTGAAGACAGAAGAAAGTGGAGGAAGCTTGTTGTCAAAGCATCAGGAGGTGCCCCCATGGTCTCACAGACCATGCATGACTTTTCTTCCATCCTGCAGGGCAACAGGTAGTGTGCAGACTTCATTGCAGGCCCCATGAACCCACAACCATGGCCACGGTGTTACTTGTGGGGAGCCCCGGTATGTCAGTAGATCTGATGGTAGATTTAGTTGCCCCTGTGTCTACCAGGAAAGCCAATCGCCTCCCAGTCATAGAGACACACATCATTGGGTCAGTCTTCGCACACCAGGTTACGGTGAGGTATTGACCCTCTTCTTCACCCTCCCCCTCATACTGTACCTTCAGGCCATCTGTTGATCAGCTCCCCAGGAAGGAGGGTGGGGCTGATACTGATCTTGCGGGGTTTTGTTGTTTCACTGGCTCCGCGTCCTTCTCTTCCTCGGTATGGACAGTCCTTTCTCCAGTGATCAACTTTTCCACATTGGAAACATCCTTGTGCCTCATCTTGCCCTTGTTTGTCCTGCCCTTGTCTGTTGACGCCTCGTCCCATTCCTCCTCTGGCCCCTCTTCCTCTGAATCTGCCTCTGAAATTCTTCCTTGCGACAGAGCAAACTATTTTTATTGCGCAATTCCTACTTCTAACACTCCTTTGTTAAAAAACAGCATTCAGGCAGATACTTCATTGCAAAACAACAGACAAACATAAAACAGTTATAATACTTATAATACTTATAATACTTAAATGCACATTCCTGCAACATAAATTTCAATCCGTCTTTTTTTTTTATTATCGGGATGACTCTTGTGAGGATACTCAATATGGAGATTTCCGTCCCAGCCTCTCTGTCTTACGACAGATCTACGAAATCTTTTGCGCCTTAATTTTTGCTTAATTTTCCGAAAACTTATGATATTCACCTGATATTCTCGGATTGTCAGATTCGTAATTTCACACTCATCACATTCATCCAGGCCACATGCCCTACGCATTCACACAGTGTACACATCACACGCCCATTCATAGCCCTGTGGGACCAACATCAACCAACCATGCAAACCCCAACAAGACCACGGTTCTGCCGACCCGTTTCCACTCCCTTGCGGAAACCCTGCTTTCACCTTTTCTGCGAAAGTCCTTTGTTTAAACACCTGTATTTGCTTCACCGTAAATACCTGTATTCACTTCCTTGTGAATACCAGGATATCCTCTCGTGGACCGCAATCCACTAGCTGTCACGCCCAGCTCCGTCCGATCCTCCTGTGTGCCACGCCCACCTCGTTACCTCGTGTTAATTCCCGATTGTTC
>JAODJW010000106.1:24158314-24185090 GCA_026777045.1 Hyperopisus bebe | reverse complement strand
TATCTAAAGGTGTGTGAGTGAATGGTGTGTGAGCGCGCCCCGTGATGGGTTGGCACCCTGTCCTGGGTTGTTCCATGCCATGTGCCCATATCCTCTGGGATTGGCTCCGGAGCTCCTGTGACCATGAATAGGATAAACAGTTACAGAAAATGGATGGATGTCATTTGAAGATGCAACATTAGAGAGTCTGTTGAGGACCGCGTCCGGTCCCCTCCAACGGCTATCCGGCTTCGGTGACCTTGTGGATGGGGCAGTTCACCCAACCTGGTCCCAAGGTGCTCATATCCTGCCCATGGCATCGTAGGTGCACGTCTCTCAGACAGTCACTGTGCCTTGGTATCGTCAGGCCAACTCCTGCACACCTCTCAGAAGACCCGAGGGGCTCCTTTGGTACCTCTGTCCCTGGTTGCTATGCAGTTGTTCTGTCACATTAAAGAAGCAGAACTCCTCAACCAGCTTCTCGGATGTGGTCACTGAACTCTGACTGGGAACGACATATGCCTTGAACCACAAATCCATGGCCACGGACATGTAGCGGTCTCCAACATCAAAATACTATATACTGTATCACTCAATGAATCATCGGATTAATCAGTAGATTGACGATCGCTAATGTAATTCATAGTGACACACCTACAAGGGAGTGGTTTGTCTTTTCATGGGCGTAAATTACGGGGGAGCTTTAAACCCCCCCCCCCCCAAACTAAAACAGGCTAATACAACCCCCCCAATAATTATGTTTCCCCCTAAATGGGTGGACACCTCAACCCCCCTAATGTTCAAACCAAAGTTACGCCCTTATGTCACTTTAATTAGCAATTAGAAGAAAATTAACACCCCTCTTTGACACAGTGATGTTAATTGCAGCACATGAATTTTGAAGTTTTGTGCTAGAAAGACAAGGCTACTGGAAACTATGACTTTTTCATCTGCTGTCCTTGGGTGACGGGATTCTAAGAGCCGGTTTATACTCTATGCTTGGAATGCAGATGCTTAAAGGAGCAGTTCACCCTGAAACTGACAAAAGATATATTTTAGAAGGGCTTTAGTATCTATCCATCTAGGTCGTTCTGCTGGGAGATGCCTAGTTTTGGAGATACTGGCCGTAGAAATTATGGAGCTCTTTTAAATATGGGAATGAATGGCATTCTTTCTGTTGTGGTTAAAGCGCAAAAACAAAACATTTGAAAAATTCAACAGCAATGTCTCTAGCCAGAAATCATGACCTGGTTACTCAAGATAATCCTCAGACTTTGTAGTGAGCAGTTTAATATACAAACTATTTCCTTCTGTGGAACTCCAAACACCAATCATATCATTGTGCACAGTGAAATTGCCAGGTTGCTCGTACGTTCTGCGGAGTGAAACGATTGGTGCATGGAGTTTGGTAGAAAGAGATAGTTTACCCATAAAAACTGCTCACTTTAAAGTCTGTGGATTATATTCAAAATCAGGTTTTCTGGTAAGAGACATTGCAGTTGAATTTGTGAAATGTATGTTTCTGATGCTTTAACCACCATTGAGAGAATGCCATTCTCTCCCATTATATTTCAGAGAAGGCTGACATTTCTGCAGCTGATATTTCCAAAACTAGGCATCTCCCTATCCATCTAGATGGATAGATGGTACTGAAGCCTCTCTAAAACATAGATTTTTTTCAGTTTTAGGGTGAACTGGCCCTTTAAGGCTGATGTATACTTCTTGGTCAAATCGATGCTGTATGTACCTATGCCATAGCCTGACATGCACCTCCCCAGAAATGTACTACATGTTGCGGTGACACATACAGTACCACAAGAACTGTGATTGGACTGTTTGGTAGCATTCATTTTTTCTTTTTTTTTTTTTTTATGGGAGCAAAGAAAGCGTACATCCCAGATGCATATTGCTGATTGAAACAGAAGCACTATTTATATCTAGCATTAAATAACCCACCCTAGGCATCATAGACATTTTCTAAGGGAAGTTTGGGTTCATGGGAGTTTTACTTACACAATAATGTTCTGAGGGCAGAATGAAAACTGATTGGTTCTAGAGATAACCAATCAAATTGTAGAGGAGGTGGATCTTGGTCCTACCTCCTATAGTTGCTTGGACCCACCTCCTCTACAATCAGAAGTTGCATATATATTGTGTAATCCCATCTGTCCTTTTCCATGTTTTTATTACTATCTTTAAAATCATTTCCTGCTTCACTTGGGAGTGACTGAGTGACACTGAAAATGAAGCACTCCATGTTACTGTTCCTGTGCAGACTCCAAAGCCATTGTGGACGGGAATCTGAAGCTGATTCTGGGGCTGATATGGACATTAATTCTACACTACTCCATCTCAATGCCTATGTGGGATGAGGGGGAGGAAGACGAAGAAGCCAAATCGAAGACTCCCAAGCAGAGGCTTCTGGGCTGGATCCAGAACAAGCTACCTGAGTTACCCATCGTCAACTTCAGCAAGGACTGGCAGTCGGGCAAGGCCTTGGGTGCTCTTGTTGACAGCTGTGCCCCAGGTGTGATTGTGGTTACTGAAAGCCTGTATTAGAGAAACAGCCATGACCAAACCATCTACATTTTCTTGACTTTATTGGCCAGTTTCCCAGTCAAGGATTAAGCCTGAGCCTAGACTAGCTTTGAGTTACAACGGTGAATCTCCATTGAAACGGCAATTTAGTCCAAGACTAGTCTTAATCCTTGTTCGGGAAACCGGCCCTATATGTTTATTTAACTACGCTAGTGGTTGAAGTAGGGTCCAAGTGCAGTCTGCAATTTCAATGGATTTGCATGGTATTGGTAAACAGATATCCTGACATCCCTACAGGCCTGTGTCCGGACTGGGACTCCTGGGACCAGAAAAAAGCAATGGAGAATGCTCGCGAGGCCATGAAACAGGCTGAGGATTGGCTGGGAATCCCTCAGGTACTTACAGTAGTTGTTATATATTAATCGTAAAGCTTAGCATGTTGTGACTGTCTATATTTTAGGGTTGAGACCTGCTTGTGGCATATTAAAGCTAAGGATAATTCTTTGTCAAAACCAAACACCGAAATTTAGATTGAAGTCAGGGCTAAATACCAAGCAACTGATGTTCCTATTGAATTTTGTCATGGCAACCCTGTTGTGTTGGTGCACTCCAGGTAATCACCCCAGAAGAGATTGTGGACCCCAATGTGGATGAACACTCTGTGATGACTTACCTGTCCCAGTTCCCCAAAGCAAAGTTGAAGCCAGGAGCCCCCCTACGCCCTAAGCTCAACCCTAAAAAAGCTCGTGCATATGGACCAGGTGACCCTTTCTCTAACTGCCATTGCATTGGGGCTGATGAGGTCGATGATGGCACTAACAGCAAAATGCATTTCACTGATTTGACTATTCCTTCCATCTAGGCATAGAGCCCACAGGGAATTTAGTGAACAAGAAGGCAGTGTTTACTGTGGAGACAATCAGTGCCGGGATAGGAGAAGTGCTGGTGTATGTAGAGGACCCTGCAGGGCACAAGGAAGAGGTGTGCATGTTTGTTGGTTTGAAATGATCAAAAGGTGGAATTAGTTTACCTTACGTTATAATAAGCGCTTTGTCCGGTTTGAGTAAAGTTCATAATAATGTATACTCCCAGGCTACAGTAACACCCAACAATGACAAGAATCGCACCTACTCTGTGTTCTACATTCCCAAAGTTGTTGGACGGCATAAGGTAAAGAACATGGCGTTTGCACATAAGCACTGATGTATCTGTTAACTGTGCGTCATTGACACTAAATGGCTTTTACCAGGTGACTGTCCTGTTTGGGGGGGTGCACATTGCTAAGAGCCCCTTTGAGGTGGATGTAGGTAAGGCTCAGGGAGATGTCAGCAAGGTGAGCGCCCAGGGTCCGGGGCTTGAGCCAGCAGGCAATGTGGCCAACAAAAGCACCTACTTTGATGTCTACACTGCAGGTAAGCCAACTGTCTCTAGATTGGTGTCTGTGTTCTTAGCACTTGCTTCTGTCAGATTGCCTAAAGCCTATATTATAGTCTTAAATATAAATGGTCCCAGTGGTTAACCCAGTGGTTGTATGTCTTGTTCACTTCTGTATTATGGGACAAATGCATGGGCTTTGCTATAGTTTCATTGGGGTGCCTTTGATATGCAGTGAAAAGTCGGTTGTAAGGGAATTGAAATACACAATCATTTTGTTGCCGTGAGCAGGAGCTGGAGTGGGGAAAGTAGAGGTGGTGGTCATGGATCCTAAGGGCAGAAAGGACACAGTCCCTTGTCACATTGAGGACAGGGGGAGTAACAGCTACCGCTGCACTTACAAGCCTACCCAGGAGGGGGCGCACACAATTCACGTCACATTTGCTGGGACCCAAATCCCTAAGAGCCCCTACAGCGTCACTGTGGGAGGGGGTAAGTAGGAGATAAAGCAAAATGGGGGGGGCTGTTCTATTACCAGTATCTTGATAGTCCTTTGAGTAATCCTTATTATTAAATATTTTAAACAGATTAATATAGTTATTGATGAATGTTTATAGTGGTTAAAGGCTAGTTTAGCCATCAGGGAGATTTTGGTTAATTCTAATAAAGATTATAGCTTCCAAGAACTTTAAGCTTCTAAAATGTTTTTTGTGCATTTGATTTTTAGAATGGCCAAATCTAGTTAGTCTCTTCCTTTTAATCTAGTTTTATGTTCATAGTCAGTAGATTGAAATACTGTACTTGTTCTGAACCATAACTTGCTTGGTGTCTGCATAATAGTCGGAGTGGGAACTTTGCTTTTTAAGACATCTCAAACTTGATTTTCCCACCATTCAAAGCATTCAAAAGCAGTTTGTGGGTTAAAAGATATTATTACTGATAAATTGGCTTCTACATTCATGCTGCTAACTTAAGGTGTTTTTCTATATTGCATCTGTCAGTGATGCTTATTTCTCTTTCATTATCCTGTTTCCTAGTACTGTATGGCTGTTTTTTCTGAAGGCTGGTTTTCCTGTTTCCTCTTGCTGGCCAGGTGGCCTGTTAATCTGCTGATGCTTCCAGAATCTTTGGATCTGCTACTTGGCTTCTGATGCCATTTCCTGTTTTCTTTGGATCTGTGTTTGGGTACCTCTTTCCTTGCATACTCAGCAAAGTCTTCTGTCACGTTATTGTATCTTTATCAAATAAAAAAAAAAGGTGTCAGACATTTGTTCTTTTTCCTAGATGGCTTTGCTAAATCACACATTCATTGGTATAACTCTTGTAGCGTTTGTAGCCATCCTGCATTTTTGAATGAACAAAAAAGGTGAATAGACACAGTTATTCTGTGACAATAAGGGAAAGTATTTACACTGAAGCAACAGAAAGGTCTAGATATGCTGCCAGTCAATAAATGCACTTAAATTATATTCTGTTCTTGACATATGCTCTTCACAAATGAGGTGCTGAGATGGTCATTAACTATCTGGTCGTGCATGCTCTCACACCAAACATGTCTTTAAATTCAGCCTGCAATCCCAGCCTCTGCTATGCGAAAGGACGAGGCCTGCAGCCCAAGGGTCTGCGGATAAAGGAAACAGCAGAGTTCAAGGTGTACACCAAGGGAGCTGGTCCGGGAGAGCTGAAAGTCACCATCAAAGGGCCGAGTGAGTGTCACCTCCTATGGACTGCGTATGCACTCAACCAGACCTGCTACGTTTTTACATGCTGTGGAAAAAAGTCAGTGATTTGGGTCAAATCAATTTTTGATGATCCAGCTGTTTCTAGTTGCTTGGTTGCCAAATTCTGTCCTGTCCGTCAGAGGGCCAAGAAGAACCCTGCAAGAGGAAAGATCTGGGGGATGGGGTATATAGCTTTGAGTATTACCCCACCACACCTGGAAACTACAGCATCACCATTACATGGTCTGGACAGCACATACCAAGCAGGTCAGAGCAACAACCGTAACTGATTTTGTGTGTGCGAAATCTTTGTAGGTTTTTTACGTTGGTCATGACACAGAACACAGTTTTAAAAAAAAACCTTAGGCAAAGTATGTGCCCACATAACTGAAAAGCATGCAGTATATAATGTGTTTATATTTTGTATTTGCGTCCTAATAAAATCCATGTGTTGGATTGTCTTCTATTGATCATCACATTCATTGTATTTTCAATTTCACGTCATGACATGTACCTTAATGCTTTTATTATGGCTTGAATTGATCCATCGTAAACTAAGAAGAGGCTCTTTGTTCAATTTGTAGCCCTTATGAGATAAAAGTAGGCACAGAAGCAGGATCCCAAAGAGTGCGGGCATGGGGCCCTGGATTAGAAGGGGGGGTGATAGGAAAATCTGCAGACTTTGTGGTGGAGGCTCTGGGTGAAGATGTTGGCACTCTTGGTGAGTTATTAATAATACTAATACTAATACTATTACTACTAATACTACCACTAATAATAATACGGTCTGAAATGAGTAGGTGAAGTATCCATCTAGAAGTATCCTAACAAAGATGTCCTTATAGTAGTAATAATAAGTTTTTAGAGAGATCTCGTGCTGTTGCAGGATTCTCTGTGGAGGGCCCCTCAAAGGCCAAGATCGAGTGTGATGACAAGGGAGATGGGTCATGTGATGTGCGGTACTGGCCAACCGAGGCTGGCGAGTATGCGGTACATGTGCTCTGCGATGGTCAGGACATCCAGCACAGCCCCTTCATGGCTGACATCAAGCCCTCACCTGGGAAGGACTTCCACCCAGACAAGGTGCTTCCGATTAACATCACTCGCATGAACACTTACAGCACACGCGTTATCCGACACTAGGGGGAGCTGGGGAGGTGTCTGACAGTGTCTTCTGAGTTTCAGGTCAAGGTGTATGGCCCTGGTCTCCAAAGCAGTGGACTGGCTGTAAATAAGCCTACTGAGTTCACGGTGGACGCCAAGCTTGCTGGCAAAGCTCCTTTGAAAATATATGCTCAGGTATATGAGAAATTTGTCAGGTACCATCCATCAACAGCATTTCATTTCCCAAAACTGAGTTTCGATTCAATGACTTCTTTGGCTTTACTCTCCTAGGATGGAGAAGGCAAGCCAGTGGATGTGAAAGTTAAAGACAATGGGAACGGAACATATAGCTGCAGCTACACCCCCAGCAAGCCTCTTAAACACACCATTGTGGTGTCCTGGGGAGGGATTAACGTCCCGGACAGCCCGTTCAGGGTGGGTGACTGGATTACTTTTAAAAATCAATTAGTATAAATAATCAATAATAATAATCAATCCTTTATTGTCCCTCACGGGGAAATTCTTTTTACGCCTCCCTCAACTTGCTCTTTGTAGAGCAAGCTGTCCGCGAAGGGCAGCCACCTGTTGGGGCGCCATAGGAATCATTCTGCGTATTGTTTTGATATTCAAGTTGGCACGTGTCAGTAGTTCGCACAATTAGAAGTGAATGTATAACACTCCTGATGGACTTTTTATGAGCAGGTGAAAATTGGGGCAGGATGTCAGCCAGACAAAGTGAAAGTCTCTGGACCTGGGGTAGCAAAGAGTGGTCTGAAGGCCTTTGAACCCACCTACTTCACTGTGGACTGCAAACAGGCCGGCCAGGGTACTAATAGCAAGCCGATGTGACTTCCCTTCTGAGCTCATTTTCTCTGTCTCCCTGCTGTTTCTGCCACTTTCAGTTAATTCTATTTGTTTATTAAGTTATTTATTTAAATGAAAAGCGTTATTTAAAGGATAAGTACCTTTAGAATCGTGGTGCTTCTGTGTCTTTGCAGGGGATGTTAGCGTTGGGATCAAGTCTGCTCCAGGTGTGATAGGACCTGCAGAAGCTGACGTAAATTGTGACATCATCCAAAATAGCAATGAGACCTTTACCGTCAAGTACACACCCCCAGGGGCTGGAAACTATACTATCACGGCTCTATTTGCTGATCAGGTGTGCAATGAGGAGAGTGTATTACTGTACCACCTGTGATATTTTGTTGTGACTGGGTGATGATGTTTATGGTGACATTGTTAATCAGCATTGTTTTTTTTTTTAAAGCTGGTCCCAGCAACTCCCATCAAAATCAAAGTGGACCCCTCACATGATGCCAGCAAAGTTAAGGCAGAGGGACCTGGACTCGAAAGGAACGGTGAGGGAGCAAATCCCTATTGAAAAAGTTGTAATTCCTTAGCACTAAATATACAATTTACTAAATATAGTATATATAATATACATTTACTAAATGTGCAATTTACAATTTACTCAAGGTCAGGATTTTAGTAATTTATCAATACATCCGTAACACATTATGATGCATTCATAAAGCACTATAAACATAAAATATAAATATATTTTATATAAATATAAAAACATAAAAAATATTTATAAAAAGGCATAACAGTATAGCCACATTCATTATGCATTCTGAATGTTTTATGAAGCTTTCATATAGATACTATAGATACCTTATAACAACCATCATAATGGTTGTTATAAGCATTAAGGATGCTTTGAACTGCATTATAACGGTATCTATAGTGCATTACAGATGAGAGACTCATAAGGCAGTCATAATGCATAATAAATATGGCTATACTGTGTTTTTGATACATATTTATAGCCATGTTTATAAGGCTTTATAATTCATCATAATGCATTATTAATGTGTTTATAAATGACTAAGAACACAGACTTAAGTAAAGTGTCACGGGAAAATGTAATTGCTTTGTTGTCCCTGTTCTTCCTGGCAGGTGTGGAGCTGAACAAGCCCACCTACTTCACTGTGAACACTAAGGCAGCAGGCAAGGCCAAACTAGACGTTAAGTTCACTGGACCCACCCAAGCTGAGGCAGTTCGTGACTTAGACATTATCAACAACAATGATGGCACCCACACTGTGAAATACACACCAGTGCAACAGGTAGGTTGAATGATCTGGAATACACAGACAGGTGTGACACAGGATTTGAATTAGTGAAAGTGTTTTGTCCCATCAGGGCAACATGGGTGTAAATGTAACGTACGGAGGTGATCCCATTCCCAAAAGCCCCTTCCCTGTCGTGCTGGCCCCTGCTACGGACCTCAGCAAGATCAAAGTTTCTGGATTAGAAGACAGTAAGTGCTTGGAATGAGTGCTTTGACGTCTTTGTGTGCTTTAAATTACACCTAGTTCTTAGACCTCAACACGGTCTTATATATAAATTTTGAATGTGTTGGAATCTATTCAGTTTTTTATGAAGTGATGTTTCTGACCGCTTCCCCCCCCACCCCACTACCTCTCATTATTCAGAGATTGTGGTGGGGAAGGAACAGGGGATTGCGGTCAAGTCCAAAGGAGTTGGGGGTCAAGGCAAAGTTGGAGCTGTGGTGACTGGGCCCACTGGCAGAACTGTACCTAGCAAAGTGGAGAAAGGCACAAGTCCTGAGAGCAGTCTGGTCCGTTTTGTCCCCTGTGCGCCTGGTCCACACAAGCTAGAAATAACATATGACGGGACCCCCGTTCCAGGAAGCCCTTTCCCCATGGAGGCTGTAACTCCTGTCGATGCTTCAAAGGTAAGACTCAGAATGCAAACACTACCAGTCAAAAGCTTTCTGCACACCTCGGGGTTTTTACTGCTTTTCCATTTATTACATAAACTGCAGATATTTTTATTCTTGTTCTCAACTGAAAAGTTGAGTGAATGACTATAAATGAAAATACAAGTCAAATAAAACAAGTTCCCTTTATAACACGGAAAGAGTATGTAACAGTGCATGTCTGACATCCTATTAACTGGTTGTGTGGTGATGGCAGAGTCAAATTCTAGGCTGTCCTTTAACTTTAAATGTACTAAGTAACCGTTTCATCCCATGAAACAGAGCAGTATTTAATGTCCCTTGTAGAAAGAATGTCTCGAATTTTCCCTGCTGTTGTAACTGCCAAAGGAGGTTACTTTGATGAATACAACATGACATTCTTTTGCTAATAAAGGAACTCAAATGTGGAACACACTGTAAATTTGTTTGTTAGCAAAGAATACCAAGTGTATTTTTAGTAAAAATTCAGTGAGTAACATGCAAATGTAGAGAATCTCAGTGTGTGCAAAAAATTTTGACTGGTAGTGTAGTAGAAGAGTGTAATGCCAAAACCATTATGCCTGTGTGCCTTTCTTTGGCATCTCTGAAATGATGACTCGCTTACAGATATGTCACTAAGCTTTTGTTCACCATAGGTACATTGCTCAGGTCCTGGCCTTGAGCATGCCAAAGTTGGGGAGATGGGGCAGTTTGTGGTGGATTGCACCAATGCTGGGCCTGCTGAACTCACCATCGAGATCATTTCTGATAATGGCACTGAAGCAGAGGTGCACATCCAGGACAATGGTGATGGGACCTATTCCATTAAATACATCCCCCTCCACCCTGGTGCCTATACATTTACCATCCGCTATGGTGGCCAGGATGTACCAAATTTCCCATCCAGACTCAATGTGGAGCCTGCTGTTGACACAAGTCAGGTTAAGGTATTTGGACCTGGAGTAGAAGGAAAAGGTATGGGTGGGTTCTATTTGTCCATTTCCTTATTTTCAGCCTGGGGTAAGACGCCAAAACGATCTGTATTGTGCTTTCTGCAGGAGTCTTTCGGGAAGCCACTACAGATTTCACTGTGGACGCTCGTAGTTTAACTAGATCTGGAGGAAATCATGTTAAGGCCCGCATTAAAAATCCCTCAGGCAACAGCACAGAGACCCTTATCCAGGATCTTGGGGACGGAACTTATAAAGTGGAATATACTCCTGGTGAAGAAGGTAAAACTTTGGTGAACCTTTTTGCGTGTCGGTGCATGCATGCATGCCCATGCATAACGCAGCTCTGCATTGCTCGCTTTTTGCCCAGGCACACACAGTGTGGAAGTGACCTATAATGACGCTCCGGTGCCAAAAAGTCCATTTCACGTGACTGTCAGAGAGGGCAGCGATCCCACGCGTGTCAGAGTCCATGGCCCAGGCCTCAAGTCTGGGATCACAAATAAATCCAACCAGTTCTCTGTGCAGACGCGGTAAGCAGGGGTGTCGGGGTTGTGACTGCAGCTGGTATGTCGTCGATAGGCAATCCCTTGTACTCCTTGTTCCCTTTCACCCCTTTAGTGGTGCTGGTACTGGTGGGCTAGGCCTGGCCATGGAAGGTCCCTCTGAAGCTAAGATGTCCTGCATCGACAACAAGGACGGCAGCTGCTCTATAGAGTACATTCCCTACATTCCAGGAACCTATAACCTCAGTGTTACTTATGGAGGTCGACCTATCTCCGGTTCGTAGATCCTTCCATCAGCTGAACCACACAAGTATTTAGATGACCTTATAGAGTTCTATAAACATACATGGACATATTAAACACTTGGTATTAATAAAACTGTATTTTATTTAGCATGGAATAAGGTGAAAACCTTGAACACGAGCCTCTAACTTTAAGGTTAGAATCTGGCTTTATCCACCATTCTGTTACAAATATTTGCAGTATAAATGGGTACATATTCAATTGAATTCTCAAAAAATTTACAACCAGTATCAGTCTGACATCAACAGTAGTGTGGCATATTAAGTAAGAATGCCTTTGCAGTTTGCAGTACTGTATGTTCTTCATCTCTGCCTGACCCTCTGCAGGTAGCCCCTTCTCCATACCGGTCCAGGACACAGTGGATTCTTCAAAGGTTACGTGTCAGGGACTGGGCCTGGGCAATAACGTCCGGGCTAAAGTCCCACAGACTTTCACTGTGGACACCAGCAAGGCTGGACTTGCTCCTCTACAGGTCATAGTCCAAGGACCCAAAGGTGAGAGCGCAAGGCATATAAAAGGCAGAAATGCAGACGGGCGGCATGTCGGCTCTGCAGGTAGCAGTGTAGCCCAAGCCAGCGAGGAATCTCACCCAGTGCTCATTTTGACGGCATTTTGATTTAGTTTTAGTCTCAGTATTTTACTGAAAATGCAATTTTGTTCCAGTCATATTTTACTCATCTGATTATTTTTTAGTTTTAATCAAAGAAAAATGCAGGATATTGAGTCGACAAAATCTACAGTAGATGCAGTCAATACAAACAAACAGGTTTAGTCATAATTTAATACATTATTTTCACATGAATTTCCTGTACACACACAGACACACACACACACAGACACACACACACACAGACACACACACACACAGACACACACACACACTCATGACAACCTTAACCCCCACCCAGCATCATAAGTAACCAAACAAAATACAAGACTTTTTGCATTTTTAGTTTTTTCATTATAGTCACGGATTTTTATAAAATAGAGGAACAAGGTAAGGTATACCTGGACCACACACACACATACACACGTTTGTATTCATATCTTTGTGGGGACTGTCTATTCACTTATATGGGAAAAACCCTAATTCCAAAAATGACTTCCTTAACCCCTAACCAGCCCTAACCAAACAAAATACAAGACGTTTGACATTTGAACTTTTTGACTGTTGTTACAGATTTTTATAAAATTGAGTTTCCCCTTGTGTGGACCAAAAAACTCCGGTGTTCTCTGTATATATATGAATTTCTGGATGGCAAACCTGCAAATGGTGCATTGAGATTGTGGTGCTTTCACCCATTTTTGCTGCTCCAAATGGTTTGCAGTGACACTTGTGTTCTGTCACATCAAATATGAAATTTGTTCATATGTCGGCACATTTCTTCCTAAATCTGACTGTGGTACAGACATAACGGTACAACAGTTTACAGACAGACTTTACAAAACAGAACTGCATGGTTTGTACTAGTCAGATGGATGCATTATTCTGCCTGTCAGGTTGTTTAGGCCGTCTTGGTGAAATGCTTAGTATCAGAAGATCTCATATATGTTAAATTTAGATCATTTGTGATTTTATTGTTATTGTCTTTCTAATTTTATGAGACTGGTACTTTTCATCTGAAAATTTGACAAAAGGGGAACTTTTCTTTCAGGGCTTTTGGAACCAGTGGACATAGTGGACAATGGAGATCACACTCATAAAGTTAATTATGTCCCAACCAAAGAAGGACCCTACTCTATCAATGTTCTGTATGCTGATGAACCTGTTCCTTCCAGGTGGGTTTCAGCTATTTTTTTAAGCATCTCATGGTAATCATGCTGATGGGTTGATTTTTACAGGTTTTATGTTCTATGAGTTCACTTCATTGAAAGGCGCAGCAGCTGAAATTCAGTCACCTTCCTCTCCTTGGGACTCTCTCCTTCTTTCCCTGTGTCCATTTCAGTCCATTTAAGGTAAAGGTGCTGCCCACCCATGACGCCAGCAAGGTGCGAGCCTCTGGCCCAGGCCTCAACACCACTGGAGTGCCAGCCAGCATTCCAGTGGAGTTCACCATCGATGCCAAAGAGGCTGGCAAGGGGCTCTTGGCTGTGGAGATCACAGTAAGTGTAGCACTTTATGAGGCTGTATCCATGCTGCTGAAGTTTGTACGCGTTTCATGATTGCTATGCTGCAATGGCTGTTCCATACTGCTAGGACCCAGAGGGGAAGCACACGAAGGCCAACGTCAAGGACAATCAAGACGGAACATACCTAGTTTCTTATGTGCCAGAGAAGACAGGCCGCCATACTATCTTACTCAAGTACGGGGAAGATGAGATCCCCTCTTCCCCTTACCGTATTAGGGCTCTGCCAACAGGGGATGCCAGCAAGTGCAAAGTCACAGGTATAGCCTGCCAACTCCAATCTTCTTTGCCAACTTCAGTCTCCTGTGCTGTGCTCCTTTTTTGAAAATACTTTTCATACTTTGCTTGGTATATTTGTGCTAAGAAGGTTTCCAACTGACCCCACCAGATTTTATGCAAACCTTTGAAAAGTCAATCATATTGCAGATCTCATCCTCAATGCTCAAAAATCATGCCAAGATTATGATTACTCCACTCCGCCTACTCAGCAGTCTAATGAATTCCTCCATATTCCTGTGTGCTTGTGATTTTGCTGGCTCACAAATCTGCAGATACCCCACCACATTTTCCATACCATCACAACCAATGGCACCTGACTTCTCTGCTGCTCACAATGAATCCACATTGTTTGTTTGAGCACTTCTCTTGGCTCTTGGAGCTCCTTTATCCTTATGGTTGTTGGGTCTCACTTCATTGCTTTCTGCTTTCACCTTTCCTTAGTCTCATTTGGAGATCATGGCTTCGGTAAGCACAGTGTAATGCATCTCTCCCACTAATTCAATTGAATTTGCATGAGTGACCCATTTGTTCTGGCTATTTTGCTTTCCCTTAATATTGTACAAAGCATTAATCGTTCATGGCTATTGTAATTAAGGGTTTCTCTTTTTTAATGTAAAATATACTTCCCAGACCATAGCTTCTATGGCTAAATAACTTGCCAAATGTCTTGGTTAAATAATGTTTTGATATGAAAATGAACCTTTTTGTAGCATTTTGTACTGAAACGTGAATGTGAAATGTTCTTAATTTCTAGTTACCTAGTTTTAGTTTACTTTAGTTTTAGCATCTCCAGTTGTACACTTACAAAGTATACATGACCAAAGGGATGTGATAACCAGACCTGTTCCCTGTAATCATAAAAACATAAAATCATAAAATTGTGACACATTGCTGTACGTTGCTGTACTGCCTGCATGCCTTTTCTTTACTGAGGCTGCTGTTGTGTTATGACAACTAACCTGTGGCAGCCCCACTCTCTGATCTGGCTTGGGGGACATGTCTGCCAGTGGGGCCTGTTCCTTATGATTGTAGACATGCTGGTGGATCCAGACATAATAAGTGGATCTTTAATTGTTCAGGAAAACTGGAGAAGAAAAGTAAAGCAGGAGAACTATTAATTGTATGTACAACAAAGTGGTTGACGGTGGTGAAAACTACAAATGTCACAAAAACATCTGAATAGTCAAAAGTTAAATATAAAAATGTCCATGCTACATTCTCCCGTTTTATGGACTTCCATTGATTTGGGTGCATGATTATGTTAGGAGCTTATAATGTTGGTAGCTATGTTTTCCAGTCAAAATGTATTTGAATCCAATTTCAGATTCATTCTGGTGTGTTTGTCCCTCAGGACCAGGAATTGGTCCAAATATACAGACCGGTGAGCAGACTCTGATCACAGTGGATGCGAAGGCTGCAGGAAAGGGCAAAGTGACATGCAGCGTATCCACCCCGGATGGCGCTGAGGTGGACGTCAACGTGGTGGAGAATGAGGACGGCACCTTTGACATCTTCTACACGGCCCCACAGCCGGGAAAGTACAACATTTATGTCCGTTTTGGAGGAGATCTCATCCCCAACAGCCCCTTCCAGGTCACTGTAAGTAAAACCTGAGCTTCCTGTTTGGTCTGGCATTAGCATCTGGGCTTCATTTGACTTTTAATCAAGGGGGATCCTCCTTAGGTCATTGAGTGTTCTTTACATTCATCCAAAAAAAAAACTGTAAAAAATCTCATATTATTTTTCCTTTTATGATCTTCTTCCCTGCTTGCTATTCGTGAGATCTTAAGTCTGTAATTTTTCTTGCATTCAATACTTTCTCATTCATAATTTTACATGTCGTCAGGGGAAGGTGATGTGTTGCATATTGCTTTACGCAGACCTTTTACACTGCTGCAAACTTGGAAGCAAACTGAAACTTTTCATGCCAGTTACCTGGAGCTGGTGACTACTACAGTCTGACATGGCTCACGCAACATACCTGGGAACAGGGGTGCCCCGAGAATTCTTGTTCATGGTACACACACCAGTGATGCGTGGGCTGATGGGGCAAGCAAAAATATTTTAATGATATTAGGGTAATTGGCGGGCGGGTCAGTTAAAATAAAATGTATGCATATTCAGCTGGTTGGGCATCATTTTGTGTTGATTGATATTAGCACTTGAGTCTGGCTGAATTATAAACACAATTTCTATCTATTTTTAGATCTACGAGGGCATTGTAGGACATTGATAAAAATAAAATGATACGCTAATGGGTTTCAAGAATAGTAGTATTTCAGTCATAGCCTAATGTAGAAAAGTTCAAGATTTAAACTCAAAATAATTTGAGAATAAATGGTTTCGGTCATTTCTGTGCGGTGTAGGATCTCACAGGCTACATTCGCCATTTTTCTGCACCGATTTTACAGAATAATAAGCCCGAGTCACTTATAATAAGCAAACTTCGTATACTTCCAAACCGAGGCGCTACTGCTAGGGTAGGCAGTGTGCGTATTTGGCATACAGGAGGGGGTGCGGGTGCCTGAGAACATCTGCAGGAGAATAGGGAAGCGTGGCTGGCAAGCTGGTGTCCAGGTGAGGGCAAAACATGGCGGACTGTGACTTCTGTTGTCCAGCATTTTCCTGCACAAAGTTCAGTCTCTGGATAACAAATGGGAAGATCTCTGTGGAAGACTTCATTCACAGAGGGATCTAAGGGACTGCTGTGCTTTCTGCTTAATGGAAACATTTCGGACCACCAGCACGCTGGATTCTGCTGTCCCGCTGGATGGCCTTTTCAGTTATAGCACGATCTTATCCAGGAAAAAAAGTGTAGGTGGGGTGTGCTTTCTTATTAACAACCCTAGAGTACAGACGTGGAAATTATCTCACAAAGTTGTTCACCGCACCTGGATGTCTGCTGATCTAGTGCTGGCTGTTACATCAGTCCAGAGAGTTTACAGCAGATATCAGAGTTGCCGTTTGTATCCTTCAGCATGGAAACACCGTCACCGTCATACGAGATCATCACCAACTGCAAAGAAGTGTGTGCATGACACACCCGCAGAGGCAGCCCGTTAATTCCCGAACCAGAAGCCATGTACAGCAGCAGGAGTCTGCTGCCTAAGCTGAGCCACAGCAGAGCTTTTCAATCCAGAGGCAGACAAGCATACATGAAATAGAGGAACGATCTCCAGAAGGCGATCAAGTTTGCAAAACAGCAGTACACAAAACGGACTCCCCTACTCAGCAGAACCCTCGTGTGCAGGCTCTGGCAGCGCTGCCCAACTCCTGCTTGACGGTGAGTGACGTGAGAAGGACTTTCAACCACCTCAGCACTCACACAGTGGCCAGTCATCATGGAGTTTCTGCACGGACGGCAGTGTGCTGTACTTCCTCTTCACCTACAACTACATGGCCAAGCACAGCTCCAGCTCCATCCTCACGTTTGCCGGTGACACCACCATCATCGAGCTGATCGGCAACGACAAGGAGTCAGCCTATAGGGAGGAGGTCAGACTCCTAGAATCACTCTGGAGAACCTCAACCTGAAATGTCAGGGAAATGAACGGGAAGATCGTGGACTTTAGCACGATACCTTGGAGGGAATGCTGTGGAGTGGATCAGCAGTCCTGGGTGTCACCCTCGTTAAGGGTCTTAAATGGTATCTACATGCTGTAGCGCTGATCAGGAAGGTCCATCAGTGCCTATGCTTCCCCAGCTTTCCAGCTTTGCATTGTCTGGTCATGCAATGTCACACCTGCACAATTTCCCTCAATTGAACTGTCCACACATCTCCAGTCTTGATTTGAATGTCTGTCCTTCTACTCATTTTGTGGCACTTGAGTCTATGAAAATGATTTGATATAAAGTAAATTAAGTGAGACAGAAGAATTCCTACCTTTGACCAATGGTCAATCTTTCAGGCTGCAGAAAGACCAGTGGGCTTGAATGGGCTTGATGGATCAGGACTTCGACCTGTTGATCTAGTAATTCCATTTTCTGTCCAGAAGGGGGAGATCACGGGTAATGTCTACCTTATGAAATGCTCTTTACTTTATGGATGATTATCTACTGACTTATGCATTTATATTGCTTAGAGAAATCTCGGGTGTCATAGCGCCCTTCACTGTGTATGGAGTTTGCATGTTTATGCGTTACATGGTTTTACTCTGGATTCCTCTGGCAGTCCAGAAATATACAGATAGGAGAATTGATAGCTCTGAATTGTCCATTGTGTGCATCTAAGAATGGGTTGGCATCCTGTTTAGTGTATTCCCATGATATATGCTTTCTGAGCCCTCTGTGGCCCTAGATAAGGAGTCAGCAGATGGATGGGTCAGTGCTGTCTGCTGCTTATACTACCTTCTAGGTGAGGTCCGAATGCCTTCTGGCAAGGTAGCAAAACCCGAAATCAAAGACAACAAAGATGGCACCGTAACAGTAAACTTCGCTCCCAATGAGGCAGGCATCCATGAGATGGACATCAAGTACGATAGCATTCACATACCAGGTGAGCGCCTTAGCGGTGGTGGGACTGGGGGAGTTTATGAGGTTGAGGAGCTAAATATTTTACATGCATATTTTATTCGTTAATTTCGCTGACACAGGAAGCCCCCTGCAGTTCTATGTGGACTACGTCAACAGCGGCCATGTGACTGCTTATGGCCCTGGCCTGATTCATGGGGTGGTTAACAAGCCTGCAGACTTCACAGTTAACACCAAAGATGCTGGAGATGGTATAGTATTTTCACTTTAGACTTTGTACTATAAGGCTAATTAGGATTATAGTACTGGACATTGATATCGAGGTGTTTTTTTGTGTTATTAATATTTTTGTGAACAACTTGCACAATTTGCACCAGAGCATTAAGTACTTTGTAATACAGGATTACCTCATTCACTTTTGCTCTCAAGGTGGCCTGTCTCTGGCAATTGAAGGACCATCTAAAGCTGAAATCAGCTGCACTGACCACCACGATGGTACCTGTACTGTATCCTACTTGCCTGTACTGCCCGGGGACTACAACATCCTGGTCAAGTACAATGAGAAGCATATTCCTGGCAGCCCCTTTACAGCCAAAATCGCAGGTCGGTGATACCTTCAGCCACAAAGTCTGTTTAACATGACTTGCTGAAATAGACTGGCACTTGGCGTGTTATATATTTTAGATGTACGGAGGGCCGTGTCTAGCAAGTGAAGCGAACTGGGGTCGTAATTAACATTCATGTCCATCTTGATCTATCATTGAATCTGCTGAATGTCTCACCCCGGGGCTCACAGGCGATGACTCAATGAGGATGTCACAGCTCAAGGTGGGGTCTGCAGCTGACATCCCATTGGACATTGGAGAACTGGACCTGAGTCAGCTGACTGCCTCACTGACAGCCCCCTCTGGCCGGGAGGAGCCCTGCCTACTTAAGATGCTGCGCAATGGCCATGTGGGTAGGTGGAGGCAGGAAAGCACTGGTCACTGGTAGGGATGCGCTGATCCGACTTTTTCAGCCCCGATACTGATAACAATACCTGGACTTTGGGTATCGGCAGATGCCGAATACCAATCCGATAACAATATTTAAATTACAAGCTGTATAACTTACTGTGCGGAAGAGAATGGGATAATATATATATATTGTCCATTCAATTGAATGAGAAGGTGTGTCCAAACTTTTGGCCTGTACTGTATATATGGTTCTCAGCTTTCTACAGAGGAACAAAGCCTTTACTTCTATGCTCAAATGTATCCAAATAAAAATGAACTGTCAAATTTCACCTTTTTTCCGCAAATGCTATCAAAATGTCCATACCTTCTGCAAAACATTGTGTTAAACTATAGTCAGAGATGCGTTTTTCAACAAGTGCATTACTTCCATATTACCTCCATGGCACACAGACACGTTTAGGTGAGCGTAAACTTGGCAGTGAAGGGCAGCCACCTGCAGTGACGCCGATGAAACCAGGGCGGAGGCTTACGGGCCTTGGTCCTCGCTCAAGGCCCCACAGGCGTCTGGCTATGCTGCTAAACCTGAAACGTTCTGAACACAGACACAGATGCTTACTCTGCAGAGCCACACAGTACCTCCCATGTAAACATACCATAACAAAGAATCGAAATGAATAGATCAGTCCCATAGCTCAGCCCCATTGTTACTGTTACCTGATCCAGCTATCGGATTGGTGCATCCGTAGTCACTGGCTCTCACAATAGAGCAACTTAATTGAACTACATTGGGAGCTTATTATTATTATTATTATTATTATTATTATTATTATTATTATTTGTGTTTTGTTTTTAATCTGGATTGTTCTTGTCTCTCTGTTCTCCCCTGCCCCTCCAAAGGTGTCTCTTTTGTCCCCAAGGAAACTGGGGAGCACCTGGTAAATATCAGGAAGAATGGACGCCACATCCCCAGCAGCCCCATTACTGTGATGATCAAGCAATCAGAGATCGGTGACGCCAGCCGGGTGCGAGTCTCGGGGACAGGCCTGAGCAAGGGCCGCACCTTTCAGCCTGCTGACTTCATCATTGACACACGAGATGCTGGTAAGCCACCTTGATCTCCACAGAAAAAATGTAAACATTGAAGAGCTGTACCAGGCTTCCATCTTCTAACAGTGTATTTATTTATTACTCGAAATAATAAATTTTGAGAAACAATTTCGAACACAATTTAAGACCAATGGCTATACCAATCACATGGTCCAGAAACTGATCCAATTATAGCACAAATCTTTATTTGTAGCAGCTATGCACATTTTAGCAGATTTGATGCAAAAGTTGATAATTTCTCAACCATTTTACCAAGCTGAAACCGATCTAGTATAAGTACAAAAAAAGTCACATTCATGAGAGACAGGCCAAGGGAATGGTTAATTATTTGGAGTCGTAAACAAGACCATTTCACTAAAGGAAAATGGCACTTTTCCACTGCCACCAAGAACCAAGGGCCATATGCGAGCTGTACTGTGAGCTGTACTGCGAACTGGCGGTTTTCCATTGTAAATTATGTTAGTCATATCTGAGCCACACCCAGCCCCGTGTGCTAGCAGGGCCAAAACGTGACTTAATGCGTCACCATTATATAATTGGTCGAAATGCCTGGGGATACCAGTGATCTGCGTCGATATGCATGGATTATTTATAGGAAAAAAGGGCATGTTTTATAAACTATTCATTATTAGTAATATCACCCATCGCAATGTATTGATGCATTCCTGAACTTGGAACTTAAAAATTTCCAACCTCCTACTTAAAAAAGTGCTGTAGAACAGCTGAACAGAATGAATGCATAATGCAAATTTATGCAAGAAAAAGCTAATTCTGCTAGCATTTAATGCTAATATAACACACCTGGCACATACATCATGTAAACAGTAAAAAAGCATCTTTTTCAGTTTTACGTCACTGTTACTCTTCAAACCTGGCAACGCCTTTACCAAGCTAATTGTTCTGCAGTGGAAAACCAAACCAAACTGGAACCACGCTGTAACTAGTCTCTCTTTGGGGTATGGGTCGGGTATGGCTTGGTTCCTGTACGCCAGTGGAAAAGCGCCAAAATTGTCCATAGGATTGAATGTTTTTCTGCTGGCCAGGTTATGGAGGTCTTAGTCTATCTATTGAGGGCCCCAGCAAGGTGGACATTAAGACAGAGGACCTGGAGGATGGAACCTGTAAAGTCACATACTGCCCCACTGAGCCTGGAAACTACATCATTAACATCAAATTTGCAGACCAGCATGTTCCAGGTACTCAGATTCTCTCCATTACTGCAGATGAAAAGTGATGACAGGTGACTGCAAAATAGTATCACTTTGGTCATCAACATCAACGTATGGCTTGAGATGAGCACTGCTCTCCTAAATGTAGTTTTTCGTCCCCACAGCCCAGAATTCAGAGTAACTTTATCCCCCTCTATCTTGCCCCAGGTAGTGCATTCACTGTTAAGGTAACTGGGGAGGGCAGGATGCGGGAGAGCATTACCAGGTGTAGGAAAGCTGCATCTGAGGCTGGTGTTGGCAGCCAATGTGACCTCAGCCTCAAGATCCCAGGTACCGCAGCTCGAAGACACTTTTTTGATCTTCTTTTCTTTACTCGTTTTTCTTTAATCTTAAAGCACCCTCTGCACTTTTCATATTTAGAAATTAGCATTGCAGACATCACAGCCCAGGTGACCAGCCCCTCTGGGAAGAGCCACAAGGCAGATATCAAAGCTGGAGAGGACGACACATACAGCATCTACTTCGTGCCCACAGAGATGGGTATCCACACTGTGAGTGTTAAATACCAGGACCAGCATGTGCCCGGAAGCCCCTTCCAGTTCACTGTGGGTCCCATGGGAGAGGGGGGAGCACACAAGGTCCGAGCTGGAGGTCCAGGGCTCGAGCGAGCTGAAGCTGGAGTCCAGGGTATGTCAACAGACTGGGGAAACCCTCAACTATTTTCGAAGAATTTCCACCAGATTGAAGATCTTTGTTGAGAGCATTGTTGTCTAACTTTTAATCAGCGGAATTCAGTATCTGGACTAGAGAGGCTGGAGCTGGAGGCTTATCCATTGCTGTGGAGGGACCCAGCAAAGCTGAACTAACCTTTACTGACCGTGAGGATGGGTCCAGTGGCGTGTCCTACATTGTTCGTGAGCCAGGTAAGACTTAAAATGTATAATCAATGGGGAAAGTCATCCTAAAATATTTTGTGCAACTGTACCAAAAATTCCAGTGAAGTTATTAATGAAATGAAAGTTCAGTCTTTCTTTCTGGAAAACACCCAGATTGATTATTTTCTCTTGCAGGAGACTATGAGGTGTCAATCAAATTCAACGAGGAGCACATTCCAGACAGTCCCTTTGTTGTGCCCGTTGCATCACCTTCTGATGATGCCCGCCGTTTAACTGTTGCCAGTCTTCAGGTGAGGCTTTGAGAAAGACAAACACATGTCCATCCAAGAGGAACTCATTTCCACCCACAATTCAACAGCTTTATAAACAAGAGGGCATACAGAAAGGCCAGAGTTCCTATTTATAATCAATCAGAAATCAAAAGGACAGGAATGAAGAAATAGTCCAGCCATGATGAATCATAGCTGTCTCGGGAAGTAGTATATTGGATTGGATTAAACAAAGCAGCCAGTGAAAGTACGTTAGATGTCAAAGACTGTCTGCTTTTGTAGCTGTTTTCGTGGGTGACTCTGAGAGCTCTTGGATAAACCATAAGGACGGTGTGTTTTTCTCAGGTCTCTTCCTAAAGACCCCCAACAGTCTCCACAACATTGTGGTTTGTAAGGTTATTCTTTTAAAAAAGGGAGTGCTAGCAGATTAAAGAGGATAAGAGGCTGTCTTGTCTCTTTGATTCTTTCCTGGTAGCATCCCTCAGTAAATTTGCCATGTAATGTTGTGTGTAACAGCAGTATCTTATGTCAATAATGGGAAATTTGAAATTCAGGGTAGGATAGTGCCTCAGTGGATTTTACTGTAGCTACGCAGCTTCTGGATTGCGGATTAGATTCCCACCCCAGTTGTATGTGTGTACAGAATTTGCATAAGCTCCCTGTGTTTACGATAGTTTTCAATTTTTGTGGTTGATTTACTGCATTTTGAAACTTTTGTTATAAAAATTCAGATTAGCAGGCCATGGGGGCTACTTCTAAGAGATTATTACAGGATCGTTGTTTTCAGACCTGCTGTTGGGGGTGGGGGGTTGTTTAGAGTGTGGGAACTGAGTTGTTGTCACCTGCAGGAGTCAGGGTTGAAAGTGAACCAGCCGGCCTCCTTTGCTGTGAGCCTAAATGGGGCCAAGGGTGTCATTGATGCCAAAGTGCATTGTCCATCTGGAGCTCTGGAAGATTGCTTTGTGTCTGAGATTGACAAAGGTAACTAGTAATGAGGAGAAAGGACCCTCTTGGTTATCTTTCTCCTTAGGGTATATGAACCGTGTGAGCCTCGAAACTTACCTGAAACTTAAAAATCAGCACCGTATTACCAATAATTCTTCAGTCACTCAGTTCAAATGTATTAATTCGTGGATAGTTTATGACATAAAGCAGACAAATGAAATCTGTAATAATGGTTACCGGAGGAGCTTGTTTCTTCTTCCAGATAAATACGCCGTACGATTCATTCCCAGAGAGAATGGAATTTACCTGATTGATGTAAAGTTTAATGGCTCTCACATCCCTGGGAGCCCCTTCAAAATCCGTGTTGGTGAGACCAGCCAAGCAGGTGACCCTGGCATGGTATCTGCATATGGAGCTGGACTTGAGGGTGGCGTCACAGGTACCAGTGCCGCTTATGTTTCTGTATGTACTGAAGTTCAGAGAGACAGTGCAGTGGTTCTGTACGCTTGCAGGTCTGTTTGTATATATGAACGTATGGACATATGAATCCTGGCTTCGTTCTCTAGGGGTTCCGTGTGAATTCATAGTGAACACCAGCTCAGCAGGCACTGGAGCCCTGGCTGTGACCATCGATGGCCCTTCAAAGGTTAAGATGGACTGTAAGGAATGTTCTGAGGGCTACAAAATTACCTACATCCCCATGGCTCCAGGAAATTACCTGATCTCCATAAAATATGGTGGCCCTCACCATATTGTGAGCAGTCCCTTTAAGGCAAAGATTACAGGTAGGAGGTTAACTACTGTTTCTATATTTATTGCAACAGGTGCTTTTTAACATGCATTGTGGGGGAACTTTATAAATTTAAGTGTATGTTGGAATCCCACCATGCACCTTAAATCTAAGGGTGACATGATTAGTGTTTATGAACTAATTCTCTTCTCAGGTTCTCGTTTAGTAAGAAGCCATAGCATGCACGAGACTGCCTCCGTGCTAGTGGATCCAGTGTCTCGCAGCATAACCACTAGTCAGCAGGAAGAGCCGTCAGACGCCGGTCGTGTGGTTGCTAAGGGCTTGGGCCTAACTAGGGCCTATGTCAGCCAGAAGAACACCTTTAGTGTTGACTGCAGCAAAGCAGGTATTACGCTGTGAGCATGTCACGAGTATATAGGTCATTTCAAATGATGTTTGCTAAAATTGCTAACGTATGTAGCTAAAAATACTATTCCAGTGGTCTGGACTCTGCTTTCTCCGACTCTTCAAAGTTAAATGAAGGTGCAAAGGTCATTTGTAATTTGTGGGTTCAAAATATGACTCAGCTTATTGTGACATGCTTGAAAAAGGACTATAGTGAATGTTTATTGTCTTTTTGTCCTGGCACAGGGAGGAACATGCTGCTGGTTGGCGTGGAGGGACCCAGACTGCCTTGTGAGGAGATTATAGTGAAGCACTTGGGTAATCGCATATACAACGTGACCTACCAGCTCAAAGAGAAGGGAGAATATATCCTGGTAGTAAAATGGGGGGAAGATCACATCCCTGGGAGCCCATTCCACTTCTCAGTGTAGTCTTGCCCTATGCAATCCTTCTTTCACTGCACTGGTTTCCACAATGAACATAAAGCACTTGAAATGGCTTTTTTTCCACCTTCCCTCCATTGCTACATCCTTCTTTCTTTATTTGATCAACTGAGAGACTAAAGATGCACCCTTGTTCTTAAGAGCTTTAAGTCATTACTTTTTTGGTAATGGGATTCAACAGACCATAATTTTATATTCTGCTACTTTTTCTTGGTTTTAGAGCACTGCTGTTAAAAGCTAATTTACAAAGAATTTATCAATAAGCTTGCTGCAAATGCTAGCAATATTGCACATCTAAAATTGTGCAGAACTTTCACTGAAGAGTGTTTTAATATACAGCACATTTGGAAGTAATGTTCATCTTGCAGAATTAAATATGTAAAATCTGGGCTTCATACATGGGTTGTTGTTTCATACACTGCGCTATATAATTTTATGACAAAATTCAAAAATTTTGCCTACCTTGTGAACTTCACTGTCAAATTTGATAAAACATACATGCTAACAAAGAGATGAAAGAAGCAGCATTTTTATTGGATGTCGTTGGAAGAACTGTAGAGGGTTGTTGGATAACATAGACTAACTGAACAATCCTAAATAACTAAATGCAACCCTATTTTAATTCTGCTTAATGTCATTATTTAATCCATTAAAAATTCAATATAAAAATTATATATTGTCCATTTTAAGTAGAACTAAAACCTTTGTGGTGTAACGGTATTTTTATGATCAAAGTATCTACACTATGACAAATATCTACATTATGACAAATATCTTCATTATGAAACACATAAAGTTGTGGTTAAGCTCCAGAGATTTGGCTTTCTCTGAACTTTAAACATAGAACACTGGTTACCCCTCATAAATTTGAAGGGTATCTTTGCCTAATTGGAATACAATCTTCATTTTTATAAATAACAAAAACTCCATGTAGCGTAGGAACCTCTAAAAGCATTAATAGAACATAATGAAAATGTGTTTCTCAGAGTCACAGCACCAGTAGTAACAGACGAAAATGTATAAACTATACTGTATCAAAAATAGCATTTGTTTCCTTGTTATTTTATTTCTTATTTCAGAACTACAGACAAAGATTCTCAAAGGTGAACTGAATGTTGTGATTGTGTTATTTTCCCACCACATTATTCACTTTAATTATTGTCTTAATGAGAGAACAATACATTAAATATATTATTTACAAACAGAGTCTTTTGCTGACTCTTTATTGTTCTTTGAGTCTGCATGGGAGTCTTACATGACAGACATTGGGGCATCTGCTAAGGACCTCCATACAACAGTCGTAATTCGTAAGTAGAGCTTTCATTTGAATCTGAAACAGTTAATTAGAACAACCACTTAACGTTGCTTGATTTTCTCCTAGGTGTTGAATAACCGTGTCTCTTATACGCTCTGCTTAGAAAATAAAATAATCGATATTTCATTTTTATTATTTTGATGTGGAGAGGCCATAGCTGGCACAGATTATCCCTTTGATCTGTCACTGCAACCGAGCCAGACAGAAGAAAGGTGTGACTCTGTGAGATGTGCAAGCTAGTGGCAGCCCCCAAACTACTATAAACATAAATACACACACAGGTTTGTAAATACAGTACAATCCTGTTATAGGGGACTTTAAGTGACCTGGCAAAACAGTCCATCATATTCAAAGTCCGTTATATCCAGAGTTGCTGTTTGCCCAGAACACAACTACAGGACACCATTTACTCATGCCACACCCCAG
>JAODJW010000106.1:24102333-24151030 GCA_026777045.1 Hyperopisus bebe | reverse complement strand
GCAAATTCCTCAAAATCAAAACCGGTGATGCAAAACCTTATTTGGAAATTTACTGAATTCAAATGGAATGACTATGATTATGTGAAGGACAGGCAAGTACAGAAAAACAGCACTGCACAATGTGATAAACTAATACCCAGAGGGACAGTTTGAGGGTGGGTGACCATGAATCTTTCCTTAATATAAAGATTTGTCTGGGATACAACATGCAGAACCCAAGAACATGCAACCCATCTGTCCCGGAACTTTTCCATAATCAGCTGTGACCGGGGCACTGTTTCATTATTTCTTTCTAGTGAAGGTACTATCCAGAGTTTAATTTCTCATTAAAGACATATGGCTTCAACACTGAGCAACAACTGTGCCTTTTTACTCAACTGAGGGAAAAAACAAAAAACAAACAATGTAAACATAACAAAAATCCACCTATCGCAATCCTTCTCTGCCGGGAAGACGATCAGCTGCAACCTTCCATCTTTACAGGACCTGTATGAGTCCAGGTCTTTAAGAAGAGCAGGAAGGATTATGGCTGATTCCTCGCACCCTGGTCACAAACTCCTTCAGACTCTCCCCTCTGGCAGAAGGTTGCGGTCCATTGGGACCAAAACATAACGCCATAGGGACAGTTTCTTCCCCACTGCAACCCGCCTGATCAGTAAGGCCAGGAACACTCGCTCAAATGCTTTTTCCTCATCCTAGTATAAGCATGCACTGTCTTAAATATGTAAACAAGTATATATTTCTATCATATTTCACATTATATCTATTTATATTAGTACCTGTATATACCCTTATGTGTGTGTGTATTGTGTATGTGTGAACGTACTTGGCAATAAACACCATTCTGATTCTGATTCCACATCAGCCACAAAGCAGCTACAGCTACTGCAAATATTTTTGTGTTAATTTCAAATGGCTAAAATAATGGCACTAAGAAAATGAAAACATTTACAAAACGCTTCAGAGAAAAAAATTATAAACATTTGACTACTTGAAAAACAAAAACACCACTTAAACAATGCTTCCCATGCCCCTGTGCCGTGTGAGTTTCCTATGGGTACACTAGTATCTCTAATTTGTGTTATAGAGCCCTGGGGTCCCCTGCCACACTCTTGGTTTCCTGGTATACGCTCTCTGCAGATTCACCATGACCCTGTACTAAATAATTTATAAAGATTATGGATGCAGGATAATTTTGTTTAAACATTATGCACAACATATTTATTTAAAATGCTTAGTTGAATGGTCAGGCATTCACCAAGTTCTCTCATGGTAGTGCTGAAGACTTAAGGAATATATTTTACTTACCGGAAACATCAACAAATTCCACAAAAGCAAGAATACAGCCTGGGAAAATCAACACAAGATTAAGTAGGTCATGATTTTTACATTTATTAGGGAAAAACCACTAAAACAGCAGTTTATGGTTGCTGTTCGTAATGACAGGCAGTTAATAGCTTGTATTAATAAATATGAGTGGATCTCAACAGAAAATTGAATTTGCAATACAATAAAATGCAGATTCTTCTGTTACTGTTCACAGCATTGCAGTATCCACATTAGTAATTAATTCATTTCATGTCATTAAATGGCCACCTATCTCCATTTTCCCACTAACAGTCACATAAGACCAACAGCACAGCAACGCTAAAGTGTCTCGGGAAAACTCACCTACTGCTAGAACAAGAATCCTCAACATTTTGGTTCTAGGCAGGAGGGTCCTCGGAAAAAGGTTCCTCTAACCATCACTGAAATTGACATCAAATAATTCAGGATAATATGTATTTTTTTGCCTATACTGATAACTATAATTGTGTAGTCTGCTAGTATTGTAACAATATCTCACAAATTACTGATAGCAGCAGTACACTATTCATTATTCCAACACGGGTGGGACAAGTCAACCAAGAAGACGCAGAGAGCGGTATTATATTGCATTATGGTATATTTAAGTAATAGTATACTCACAAGTGTTATTTTTTTCCTTTTCAGGCGACGACGCTGCATGTTTCTAAACACAGAGACTTAAAAACGCGCAGCGCCGATGCTGGGACGGTGCACCACCGCGTGACTCCCAAACCACAACAATTTGCGTCATTATCACGCGACTACTGTCCCGGGATTGGCTGCGCCTGAAATTGCCTACTTGCTTCTGTGCTAAATTGTACTGGTATGAGCTCAATAACTGGACTACACTTATTCAACATATTTTCACCAAAATCTGTTTTTTAAAAATCAGATATTAGTATTGGTTGGTGAAGCACAGTTTTTCCAGCTCACTGATTCGCCAAAAGGTTGATTAATCAAAGCCATTCAACACTTTTACACTAGTGACACCTACTGGTTCATACGTAACGTACATATCGTCCGCTCACACTGTTCACTAAAATAAAGCAAGTACATGCCGTCGTAATGACAATGTACATATTCCAATTTTGAAGAAACAAATCCGTAACATATCACGTGTAAAAAAAAAATCCCTTTTCTTTAATATGACCATGTACGGCTGCTTCACTTCTGCGGCGATCTGTCTCATATTTAGACGATTTCCAGTTCGTCACCCATACAATGTCTCTGCAAAGTTTGAATAAGATCCGTCTTATACTTTTTGAATCGTCGCGCTAACGAGAAGGTGTCCGCAGCTGCGACAGACTCATCCAAAAACCATATGTATTCGCCATTCTGGGAAATGCCCCCCCCCCAAAACACACAAATCACATCACTTTAATACCCAAAATAAAATACATATTGAGAAGGAAACTGGTATTTAAAGGGGTAGTTCACTACTAAACTGAAAAAATATATATGTTTTAGACAGACATATGGAATATAGGATATACAGTGGTATATATCCATCTAGGTCGTTCTGTTGGGAGTTGGTCTACTTTTGGAGTAACGCAGGCAGTATAAATGTGGGCCGGGTTTCTTTCGAACATAATGGGACTGAATACATTCCCTCTGTGATTAAAGCACAAAAAATATATTTGAACAGCAATGTCTCTTACCAGGAATCATGGCGAGGTTACTGAAGATAATCCACCGACTTTGTAGTGAGCAAGTTAACGTAGGAACTATTTTCTTACACCGAACTCCACACACAAATAGTATCACCGCGCAGAAAATAGCGCAGGTGTTACGGGAAATTCAGTCCCCCCATGTTCCCCCTGTCGCGCGACGATTTGAATTATGACACCATACGCTACCATGTAGTTAGACAGTTAAAAAAGGTTAGTTTCACTGTCGTTTTAATATCGTTCTACGAACGTGTTGAGTTAAACCATTTATGAAAAACATCGTATGTCTTTTCGATATCTGTGTATTTTTAAAGATAATTTAAGTGATTTAAATCGTTAGTAATAAGATGATTATGAATACAGAAAACGGTAGTATTGCTTGTGGGACTTCATCTTTAGTATGCGTGATGTTCCGTGTGATATTGTTCATTTTAATTATATAAATTGTAGCATTATACTCCTTACATTTACCAGATACTGCTGACAACGATGTCTTTGTAAGCATTCAGACGTAATTCAGTTCTACGAAAACATCGTGATTCATGGTTTCTTACGCTAACACAGATAAAGAAATTACAGCACACGAAACTGGGGATACAGATCTGTTTACATGGAAATGCGTACCTGAATGACACTTTCAGCCAGCATCCATACGTGCGTAGATAGGGCGACGCCAAGGTCGGCGTTAGTTCCGATCACTAGGGGCTATAACTCCGATCGAGTATTTTAACCCCGATGCCTATCTTTTAAAAAAGTGAAGCCCCAGGTAAACTTGACTTAGTCTCTGTTTGTTCAATAGCTAGAAACTCCCCTGGGGAGCATTATTACCTTAAGGCGGGAATATATGGTTTCCCTTTCTGAAACACACAGGCAGCAACTCTGAAGCCCAATACTTATGATACTACCTTATGCATATGTAATTATGTACCTAAATGATTTCCATTAATGCTTCTTTGCCCAAGTGTAAGGGGGAATCATTATTTCCTGACATCCAGGATATTTGGTTCCCCCTGCCAAAATAGTAATGCAGCAACTCTGGACCCCAATATTGATGGTTCTAGTCTATGCACACGTAATTACGTACCCAAATGATTTTCAGCCAATAGAATCAAAGATAAGATTAAAAAAACGTTCAAATATTTTCTTAAAAATATTGTAATCTCTAGAACAACAATAGAAAATAGATTTACATTTCTGAAATAACTCATCAAAAAAAAATTCTGACTGTAGAAAAATATACCAGAAACACTAAATGTGCATGTAATCCATAACACAAATATAAAGGATTATGCCATATTCAAACCTACTTAAAACATTCTAGTATCTGTGCTTGAGCAGAAACAGGTGTCAGATATATCAAATAAATGAACAAAAAGTTTTTGGGGTTTCTAATATAGTCCCCCCATATCTAAATTTGGCCATATTTTACATAGGTAAAATGAAAATGCATAAATCTAAAGGACTGTGCCAGTTTCAAACGTACTCAAATACATTATAGTAGCTCTCCTTAAATAGAAATCAGATGTATCAAATAAGCATCACCAAAAAGATTACTGGGTTTAAACATAGACCCCACCCCCCAAGGTGAATTTATGCCTGATTTCAGATATGTCAAATGTATAGGCATAACAGAACGATAAAGCCTTGTGTAAGCTTCAAACCTACCGAAATACATTAATACGTTAATATATTTTTGCTGATGTTTATTTGATGTATGTGACATTTTTGTATGATGTATGTGATGTATTTGTATGGTGTTTCTATTCCAGAAGAGTTACTATAAACTAACTAAGTAGGTCTGAAGCAGAGATGGACACTCAAGTTTGTGACTCGGACTCCAGTCACCCTCGAGTCACTCTTAAATTGACTTCAGACTCGACTTTCAACTTATTTTTTGACTCGGACTTGACTCTGGCTTGCTAATAGTGACACGTGAATAATAAGAGTCTTTAAGGCTCTGTTGAAATTTCTACACATGGGAAACACTGAGTATGCAGCTCTCCTCAAACCGTAATGCCCTTAAACACATCACCAAGAGCGGCTGAGTATAGGAACTGGAGAAGGATTATATTATATTATGTTATATTATATTAGATGGCTTAGGAAAAGTACATGGTTGCTTAACCTGTGTCATAAATTATATATACCTACATTGTGTTGTCATATAGTGATACACATCTGCATAGATTGCCATATATCTGATAATTTAACAGGTATGACCCAGAACCATAATTTAGCAGGCATGACCCAAAAGCGTTTCTGACATGAGAATAAGCTGGCCACGAAGGGCAGCCACCCATAGCTGCACCCAGGGGGCTGGGGGTTAGGGGCCTCGCTCAAGGACCCACAGGTGTGCCAAGGCTGGCCTTGAACCGGTGACCTTCAGATCACAGGCACCCAGGGTCAGCCCACTGAGCCACACTGCACTGAGTTTTGATCAAACATAGAAAACAATTAGATAAAAATGGGAAAGGTATAACAATACCATACAAGCATTTACTAAATAAGCTACAATACACACTAAGCCAAAGCAATGGAGTGGCTGGCAGAGCAATGTCCTGTTTGTCATCGAGGCTGTTGGAGCGGCCTGGATCCCTGACCCTCTGTAGATTGAAGCTGCAGGCGTGCAAACGATGGACAGACCAAATTCAAAGAGCATTGTAATTTCAGTGCGCATGTTTCCTCATCATAAGAAGCAAGGATGAGGTATGACTGGAGTGGTCGCAGGAGGTCTTTTGTGTTCTGTTTTAGATCTCCCATGAAAGAGCCCTTTTAGGGAGGGAGGTGTTGTGACACTCTGTGCCCCCCCTACTAGTCATGCAGTGGCAGGGCAGAAGCTGTGGTGGTAGCAGGGAGAAATGATTAAATTCATTAAATTGGTCACACCTGCCAAGGTGCACCTGAGATATAAGGAGCTACTCTCATGTCTTCCTCCATGGCCCTCTGTCTTTTTTCCACACATGCACACATTTTTACAAACACTCCATCATTTTGTCCTGCTGTTTCCTCTAACAGTGCTTATTACTGTGTCAGTCTTCCTTTATACGTTGTGGTCACACCAGTCAGGCTGTAACATCGGTTATAATTGTTATCTTGAATGCATTTGATTACCCTGTATATTTTATACTATTGACCAGACTTGCTTATTTAATTTGAGCAGTTATTGGCGTTAACTAATATTTATTTGTCATGATACATGCTTAGGTTGTATGTGAAAGTCTAAAAATGACATCAGGGATGTATGATGAAGCTGTAGTTGCTATCTTTGTTTCATCAAAAACCTGGACAGTAACAGATTGAATGCCCTCCCACTAATATATTCTAACATCAAATGCATGACAGAGCTTTGACAGTGCAGGTAAGTCATGGGTAGTGTCTTTCTTGCGTTTGCTAAGTCGATGCAGGCAAATCTTACAAACCCGATAACATAGCTGATACATGGTGTATAGCCATAAACCATAACCCCTTATGTACATATCTTGGGTCGCTAGCAACCTATGACATCATGGTTATGGTTCTCCTGACCTCATACGGTTCATTTTAAATTTGCTACCAAATTTACGGTAAAATCACTTAAAAATTTATTTGCCAGTATTCCCGGTCACTGATGACTTAACATGGTAAATACAACAAGAAGGCATATTTTGCCTGGCAGCCTTTGGGTGTTTTCACATCACCGGAACTTTTTTCTGGGTGTGTTATTGTCCGGAACCGCCACTGGAAAAGCACTGGAAAAGCACTGGAAAAGCAGTGCCATGCAGAGGGGGAGTCACCCCATTTCCCCAGATCCCATCAAGCCAGAGACATTCACCCCCTGCTTCGTCAGAAGGCTCAGAGACCCCCGGAGACCCTTCTTGCCCTGCAGCACCTGCCGAGTTTGCTGCCACGCTCTTTTCGACAGTGGCTCCACCATCATCAGGGCAGGCCTCCCTCCAGGTTGGGAGCCTGCCTCCTCCACGCTTTACTTGGTGACAGGGGAGATAAAGGGCCACTGCTGTCTTCAGATCCAGCTGGGGCAGGTACACATCTCGCACAATTACTGGCTTGTTCCCATCCAGGATGACTGCATCAAGGGCACAGATCTCCTCACCAGTCAGCAAGCATTCCTTGATCTGCAGCAAAACACCGTGTCCCTGGGGGGTACCAGAGACAGCCCTGGTGATCAAGGCACTTGCCTTCCTGTGGAGGCCCCAATTGGTGGAATCACGGCCTGCTAATTTGCAAGCCACCCATGCCAGCTTCCTTAGCCCCAAACCCCCTTCCAAGACTCCAGCCTCTAACCCTCCACTAAGTTGCTCCCCAGCCCCCTGACCTCCCCTTATGACATCGTTGGCAGCTGTGGAGGTAGTTAAGGCCCTTTATCAGCAAAGCAGCGAGGGCCTCAGTGAGTGGGAGAAGGTCCAGCTGCAGAAGCTTTAAAGGAGTTTAACAACATCTTTGCAGTCCAGGACGAGGACCTAATTCGGTATGATATCGACACGGTTGGTGTTCATTTTATCCACCTTTGCCTCCACCGACAGTTACTTGCAAAGAAATTTGGCGGCGAGTAGATCTGGGAGATGCTGGCCTCCAGAGTCAATGAATTGTCCTCTAGTCTGTGGGCCATCCCCACTATCCTAGCCAAGAAGCAGGACAGTGCCTGCAGGTTCTGTGTGGACTATTGCAGTGCCTATGCAGTTATCCCCTGCTATGCATCAATTATGCCTGTGACACCTTGGCTGGCTCACAGTGTTTGTTTGCTAGACCTCCACAGTAGTTACTGGCAGGTACTGCTGACTCCGGAGGCCCAGGAGAAGACAGCCTTTACTCTGGGACGGGGCCTGTGACAGTTCTGGGTTCTTCCCTTCGGGCTCTGCGATGCCCCTGTGACATTCAAGAGGTAGATTGAGCGGATATCTAAAGAGATCCAGGAGAGTAGCTGCATCATCTACCTGGACAACCTGTTTGTCCACGCCCACACCTCCGGCGATGCAGTAGCTAACCTACGGCTGGTGCTTGGAGTCATCTGGCAGGCGAATCTTCTGCTGAACCCAGAGAAGTGCAGCATCCTGCAGAGGGCAGTCAAGTTCCTGGGCCACGTTGTCAGCAAGAGGGGTATTGGGTAATAATACAGAGTGGTATGTGCAATAATTTATATTTCATATTCCATTTCAGTTTGCCTGGTTGCTCAATAAAACCACTGTGTACCGGATTTGGGTCCCTGAGTTTCTGTCCCAACAAATACTACTTAAATTTATTTTAACAAATTAACAAAACAGCAACATTAACATGATAGTTCGTTTTTTTTTCTAATACTGAATTTGTTTGGAAACATTTCTAAAACTTGTCACTCATAGAATTCTCTTCAGTGCTCAAACATCCAAGTTGAAACAAAATATTTCTGTATGGAAATAACAGCCACAGATATTGAGGTAGTTAAAAGCTACTGAACTTTGTATCTGTGTCAGTAAAGTTTAATCAACATAAAATGACGAGAACACACAGGACACATTGATGTAATAGGAAACAAAGCATTTATAGTATACAATACTGATGTGTGGTAAATTTTCCCCAATATAAGGATACTATAGAGAAATGTTGAACAATAGAAACTGACAGGGATGTGTGCACAATGCATATTCACTGTATTTAGCAAGACTGTATTAGTACTTTTTAGAACATGCTTTACTTAATATTAACATTTAATATCACAATAAAATCCACATGTGCATGATCATTCATATTAGTATTAACTGAAACTTATCTCAAGGGAATTATTTTACAACATATTGTTATAGAATGCAATAACATATTTTTCTGTGGAGAGTCAGTTTAGATATTATATTTGTACATAATTCAAGAGAATTATTTGTCATGATGCTCATTTTTGAGGAATATATATATAAGATATTATAGCTCCCAACTAAAAGTTACCCTGAAGGACTTACAGTTTCAAGTATCAAACTGATTCTTCTTCTTGTTCCAAATTTTATAAACAAAAATCCTAAATGTAGTTGAAAAACTTTCTGCACGTTTAGATCTTCAGACAGATGACAGTAATTGGTTACAAAAAGGTGTTGCCCCCCCCCCCCCCATGCGAGGTAGTTAGGTCACTCCAGGGGTCCTTCCCCACAGGCAAAAACAGTGCCCCCTGCTGATGCCCCCCCTCACTTTACTTACACAAGCATGCCCTCCAGGAGGTCCTTCTGGGTCTAACGAGCAAGGGAGCCCTGCTCCTTCCATTACACAGGCAGACCGCATGTCTATGGAGAGCCTCAGTGAGGTAGCAAAGGCTGTCACTGCCAAAAAGTAGCAAAACTGGAAATTCTCATTTTTTTGACTCTAGTGATACCAATGCCTGGTGCGGCCAGATCAGGAGTCAGAACTTTTGCTAGCGTCCTTTTTTTGCAAGCTCATCACAAATCTTACCTTATGTTGAGGCAGCACTTCCTGCTGTGGGTCCTCATTTCATTATCTGTGTATGGCACCTGGCTGGGCACAGTTTCAGATTCACAAATGACAAATAAACTTCATACTTTTTGAGGAAAACTATGCTAATATGGCTTCTTTTGTCAGTTTAAATGCAAAAGTATTTTTTAAAATATCCTGGGTTTCATAAACACTTTGATCCCTACAGGTTACCTATTCCTGATAATATTTTAGTTATTAAGCAAACAATAGGCTATGCTTTACAAAAGAGGGATATTTACTGTCTTTATTTTGTTAGCATTTACTTAGCTCTTCAAATCAAACACAAAACTGATGTGCATGTTTACTATTTATTAAATCTTTATTATAATAATGGTGCCTCAGTTGATGCTGCCAAATATTTACCTTCAAAAGAAAGATTTCATTATAAACATATATTATAATTAAAGAGTAATAATGGACTTGTTGGTTATTTAGAACAGAATGCATTCATGTTAAGCTCAATCATTCTTGCTTGCTTTCTGTTCTTAAAAGGTTATTTACACATTTATTTTGTTTGCTGCAGATTCATTTTTCAAATACATTGATTGTCTTCCAGTCATTGCACCTATGATTCAGTGTATCCAGAATGGTTGCACTGTAGTTTTTGACCATTTAATATAATATTACATATAAAGACACAGAACAAATCAATCTAAATGCCTTTTCAGAAAAAAGCAATGTTGTTGATTTTTTTTTTCAGTTTTTTTAACAGACACTTTTATTACTATGCTTAACTTGGTCATTTTTACTGTTTTTTGCTATTCTTTTTTAGTTTTTAGAATGTACATGACAAAACATACACACAAAGAGATAAAAGGGACAAATAGTTGAAAACAATCCAAAATTAAAAGTGTAATAACAATGCAACAGGCAGACAGTACAGAAAAAACATTCATACATATTTAAACTTAAAATATGATTACGTAAAGCTAATACATGAAACGTTAACTGCCGTATAGTAGTAGTAGTTGTAGCGTTTATATTGATAACTGGAACGATATTAATAAAAAGCAGAATGTATATATTCTCTGCTATACCACCTATGTCATTCTTTGAAAAGTACCAAAGTTTGTACTAGTCCATTGCCTCGTAAACTGCATATATTGTTCATTGTTGAGCTTTCCCTGTCAAAGTCTCTGTTGCAAATCAAAGTCACAATCCCAAGCTGGACATGAGGGATTGAAGGCAATATTTAAGGGACTGGCAGTGGGATTTGGGGGACTGGGGGCATGATGGTGGTGTTTGTGGAAATGTTGCTCCAGCACAACACAGATGATATGTTGCTCTCTTCCATCACACCCACATTAAGTTATGATGGTGCCTCACCTGTGTTCACTGAGGGAGTTCCGTAAACCCCCTTGACTGCCAACCTAACTTCAAGCAGTTATAGAGAAGTCTCCAGACTGTGTAGCACACTGCAGTGACTATGGGAGGTCGTCATATTACCATTGTCTGTAGGGGTCAAAAAGATGCCACTGTCCACAGCATTGTTGTTTTGGTTTGGTGAGACAGGAAGGTGGGGAGGGTGTGGATGCAGCCAGGACTGCTGGGGGTGGGATGAATTCAGGACCAGGTGCACATGGTTGTATTTGCACAGCTCGGATTCCTCGTCAGCATCGGTGTCATCGATCAGGGGAATGTTGTGGAGGAGGTCGTTGATGAGAAACTCGGGGTATGCCATGAACTGGTGGATCGAGTTCTTAGACTCTGGCTTCTCAATGTCTTCATAGAGAGAGCTACGGAAAGCCTTCACCACTCGGATCTAAAGGAGGGTTGTAGAGGGGGCACGGGGATGTGGAGTGAGGAAAGAAGCATAGGATATAATGTCCTGTAAGCACACTGTCTGGTAGCATGTTATATGATCCTTGTCAAGGTTCACCTGTAAAAAGTTTGGATGGCATAAGATAAGGCTTCACAGGTTACATGGACGAAACAGATTACTCAACTTACATAATAAAATTCTATCTTATTCCATATATCAAAATATAATATAGATACAATTTTGTTCTTGTTTAAATGCAGGTTTACAATTACATATTTACTCATATAGTTCTCAAATGTGATCTGATGCAGCAGTTTCATGTTTGAATACCAAAAGTTTGCTTTTCTCTGTCTATTAATTAATTAAAATGTCCATTAATACTTATGGAGGATTTTCCTATGTATTACCAATACTGTTTTCAAGCTATACAAATTAAAGATATTTTTTGGCAACCTTTTAAGTCTTTCTATACTTAACAATGAAAATAAAAATAATCATGCATTCATACATAATCACAACATTGTCACTTAACCACAAAGCAGACAAAATGAAAAAAAAATCAAAAAGGAGAAATGAACACAAACATGCAAACCAAACACCAACACCAGATATCGTCATACTGCATGTGCAAGTGATATGTACATTAAATAAAGATGCCATTCATTGGTGTACATACAATTTAGTATGACAGAAAATAAAAAATACAAATACAGGGGTAGAGAATGTATTGACAAAATGCTGAACAAAAGCAGACAAAACTGCTGGTCACCCATAGGTGCACACAAAGAACAGGGAGGGTAAAAACCTCTAGCCATTCCTAACTTTCGAAGGACAAGCATCTCGAAGTGGCAAACTAGCTGAGAGAAAAGGTGGGAAGCTGGGTTGAATGACAGGCGTTCCCTCCAGTGTACTGGGCCCAGAGGGAAAATGCAGTGTGACCAAGCTGTTACCAAGACAGATTTCTGGCTCTTCAATGACAGGCAGCTTGGTATCAGCATGTGTAGCCTGACCAAAGTCTAACTGGAGACTGGAATTCTAAATGGAATCATTCTGTATTTAAAGCTGGATCTCACCACCTTCAATCCTGAGACCATGAAATGGGTGTCCTGCAAATCAATGTCTGTCCAATAACATTTAAGTGCTATGAACTGATGTATGAGTGATCCCTATTCACAATATCATTGAAGAGCTAGAAAAGTATAGATTCCTTCAAAGTCACTAAAACTACTGACTGTATATTATTGTTTTGCTGTTATACAGTTGAGGTCATAAGTTTACATTCAGCTTGGTTAACGACTTTCAGACTGAAGTCCTCCTTCCCATGTTTCTCGTTAACAAACAATTAATGTTTTAAGTCAGAGTTTCTACTTCATTTCCATAACAGTTTTATTCAATATAATAGTAAAGAAAAAGACTTTTGGACATTGCAAAAGCAAAAATATTGTGAGAAGCTTGTGGAAAGTTATCTGAAGCACTTGGAAGTTAAGGGATTAAAAGGCAATGCCAATACTAACCAAATACTAAAACAACGACTATGTAAACTTTTGACCCACTGTAAATCCTGACTAAAAGCTCAAGTAAGTTTTAAGCAGATAATCGAACTGACTTAACACATGAAAGTTAGACAAGGTATATGTATCCTTCTCGCCTCAACCGTAGCTATGTAGAATGCAGTGTTTTTTCCTTTTACACTATGCTTTCCTTAGAATACTCTCTAAACTTTAACCATAAACCAAATAACAAAAAAAATTGTTGGCCCCTGATTTACGTATTGGTATTGGACATGGACACAAGCAAATATAAGCAAGCAGAAGTGTTGGGTGGACAGTAACTCGTTATCAGATTATGAATGTTTATATTACAAGTTAGTAAAAGTAAAAGTAAAACATATGTCGGAAGCTATTTTTTCATTCCACTGTGTAAACGCAAAAGAACATGGTAACGCACATCATGCTGTTAAGACATAACAATCAAAACAAACTAAACAAAACTCGTTGCATTTCCTTTGAATGAGCTCAGTATCCTCCAGTCAATGCACAGAACACTCTATTGCTTGGGTTTGCTTCTCAAAGGAAAAGGAGCGGAACAAATGAATATGAATAAAACCACAATCATCAGGACATAAAACAACTGAGAGACACAAAAATAAATGAAGGAATATTTCAACCAAATGGTTTTGAGTTTATTTGTTTTTCCAAAGAGCCTTCTTGCTGCCTGCAAAAAAATGACAAGATTGAAACTTTTTCAGTATTTTTTATTTATGTAATTTGCTTTTTTGAATTTGTATTGTAAACTTTCGAGTATAATGCCCACAAATCTGAATAAAAGAGAATTTAAAAGGAATTGGATGCTTAAAATTGCGCATTATTTTCTTTGTATGCTGCTTCCTGTGTTCTTGGCATCATTCTTTGTCTTCCAGATACTTTCTCAATGAAGCTTTATGGAAAAACTGAATACTTTTGAAAAGAAAGTCTTTCACTCTTATTTAACAACTTGTTTAAAAGAAAAACAATACAAAAAAGGGAGAGGCAGCAGGGGGACTAGGCAGAAGGAGTTGCTGAGATTAATAGTTAATGTTAATACTCTCAGAGCCACAGGTTCATCATTAAATAAATGGATATTCTTTGTATAGAATTTTTTGGATAACATCTCATCCACTATTTTTCAATTAGGTTAATGTCAGTGCAGTAGGGAGCAGAGGATTAAGACAAGAATACACCCTGGATGAGACACAAGTACTGTCATGCACAAGTTACACACAAAACCAACTTAGTCACCAGTTCCCCTGAAAAGTATATGTTTTGGAGAAAACTAGAATCTCTAGAGGAAAAAGCAAGGGTAAGAAGACATGAGTGTCACACACAAAGAGCTCGGACCAATTGAAAACCCACAATCCTTTAAATGTCAGGCAGCTTAACATGCACAGTCACAGCATTACTGTTAATTTCACATTCATAGTTGCATGATCAGTCCTGGCACAGTTCACTGATTTTGGCAGCTCAACAAACAGCAGCAGTCATTCTACTGTTTTGCCCAAATGAAGAAAAGCTGTGAATCAATTGAATGTCATATGGGGAAGTCCATTTTAAGACCTTCTAAAGAATAATATGGTTTGCAAATCACTAACAACAATATCTATGATGATAACATTCCCTCCTGCTGGAATTCTGCTGTGTTCACTAAATATGACAAAAACTCATTCAGCCGGTGCCAAGCATTTCGTCCATATTTCATATTACTTACTTGATTGCTTTCAAATGTATATAATTTTATGTTAAAACAACTGACAATTTAAAATTTAGTGTGGCTAATTTATTTGAGGGGTAGCGGTTGAGTTATGCTACTTTAAAGTCTGGTCATTCCTATAATTAGATGCATGTCCAGTAGTGTCTGTAATTAAATGCATGTCATGTGATGCAGACTGTAGGCATAGCCCTATTTCTCTGTCGCTAAAACCTTGTCCTGTAATTTCATATTTGCCGTTTCATCACAGGTTTACACATCGTCCCACATGCACACTTTTTTTGGCTGGAATCTGAAATCAAAGTTGATTATAGGGTTGTTTTTTAGTATTGGAACATTACTTTTTTTACCAGAATTCTTCCCTCAGTTTAGTTATTTTTGCATCTAAAGTAAGTTTGTTAGAGATGTACAAGCTGAAAGGATTCTGGTGGGAATGGGTGGGTGATAGACCAACGCCACATAAAGGCACCGGATTAAAGGGAAATATAATTTGGCCATTATTTTAGTGAAGGAGCCTCAGACGAAGTAGAAACAAAAAAAGAACAAAGTCTAAAGGAAGAAACACAGAGAAATGACAACTGCATTGTACAAACAGAAATTAATTTTCAGAGAAATAAAGGTCTCCAAGAAAAACCCTCCCAATTTCTTTTTTCTACAAAAGATATGGAACAGAGGCCCCAGTATTGAATGTGATGCTCAGGGTCAAAGGCCACACGCCCCCAAATATCCCCTAAACTGTACGGAATATATCCTAATATATCAGCATAAAAGCATCCTTATTTAAAATTCAAGCAGACATGCAGTTATTTCCATTTAGTTTTCATAGCTTTTCATTACCTTTTACGTTTCCACAACGATTGGCAAGCAAATGTGACAAAATAAAAAGTTGCTTAGCTTCTGTTATGTGGTTTTCCTATTAGAAAAGTATTTTTAATCCTTTCATTAAAGGACATTCTGAATTTAACAGGGATACACCCTCCCTTTTGGTTTATTAGTTATACTGCAAAAATTATGTTTGAAAATGTGACCTGTGTTACTCATATCAAAGTATAATAATAACTTGCTATATTTATTTAAATTTAAATTATTTGAATTTATTTATCTGGATGATCACTGGTCAGGCTCTCTCAACTTGCACCCCCAACAGCCTAGAGTTACCTATACTCCTTACACTTTCATTGTTAATTATTTGTTATTTTAGTATAAAAGAGCTTTTCTTTTTTATAACTGAAGCTCTGCCGGTTTTATAAATAAAAGTCAAATACAATTAAATCCCGGCTTTACAACATTTAAAACATTGATCAAAGACCCATACAGGTTATAGGTCCGGGGTGGGCAATCTTACCTGCAAAGGGCCGGTGTGTGTGCAGGTTCTTGGAATAACCTTTAGGTCAGCTGTTCAAACCCAGGTGTGAGGATTCTTCAGCCAATCAGTCCTCTAATCAGTAATCCAATTAGGGAGTTGTAGCGAAAACCCGCATACACATACACTGCATACACAGTGGCCCTTTCTTGATAAGATTGCCCGCCCCTGCTATAAGTTGATTCACCAAAACAGAGCAAAGCGTCTTTTTTCTGGAAGGCTCTCTCCCTAAGCCTTCCGAATTCAGCTGTGATCCTAAAAATAAAATAAAATAAAAAAAAACCTAAAAGGAAAGAAAGGAATAAAAGTCAATGGGGACAGAGATCAGCAACAAAAAGCTAGAAACCTGCAGGAGAAAAAGTGATCAGAGACATCAGAGGTTAGACTCCTTTGGGAAACTGTGGCCATTTTAAATTAGAAAGTTGTCTTCAGCATCACCTGAGAAGGGTGGCGTAAACGAAAGGACTGACAGCTCTCACTGCTTATAAACGCTGTTATTGAGTTGTCACAATTTTTGGGGCTTATACTCGAAGGTTTACATCAAAGGTTTGGTGCCTTCATGGCCAGGCAAGGCACGCAACAAAAATACCTTCCATTATTTGGTTTGAAGTTCTTTTTTTTAGCAAAAATGTTAAAAAGACCAAAATAATATGAAGTATCGCCCAAATTCTGGCAGGCCTCAAATTGCACTTTATTTCATCATTTGAAGACATCACATCAAATTCCACTGGTCTTCTGGTTTCAAACACAAGCACTGACAATGGATGCTTGATGGAAACACAGCGAGAATACTATGTGTGTTCATTCTCAGTCAACTGAATGTTGTTATTTTTCAAAACTTGTGTGGGTCTAAAACCCACTTCAAGTTTAATTCTGTAATGTATTAAAGAAAAAAATCCAATGACTCTACTTTTCAAGTAAAGCATCAGTTATTATTTTTCCAGAATCGAACTGAACAGGAACAGTGAACGTGAGAGAGTATGGATTGTGCATTATGGAAGCTGAAATACCCGCCAAGCATCATGAAACTGACAATTAGAAAATGGAGGTAAACCAACAATGCGATGAGATATATATGAAAATAAAAACAACATCATGAACACAGAAGCACAAAATAAAATTTTGTTCCCGTCTCCATTTTTGTGTGCTGTTGTGCAGCGGTGAACAGAAACTCACTCCCAGGTGTCCCGCTAGCGTTGGTTGTGGAGAAAACTACGTGAGTGGGGGTAGAAATATTGGTTACGTCATGGAGCTGGCTGAGAATCGAGGAGCGGCGGCGAGCGGCACCCTGAAACGAACCACTTCTCTTGAAGGTACTCACTACCTCCATCTGTGGGAGAGAGAGAGAAGGACATTACAGAAAGGTCTCTTCCAATAGCTGTAATTACAGTCTTGGGGACGTATTGGTGCAGGATATCAGAATTTAAAAATATGTATGTGGGAGAACAAAGAAAAGAGGAATTTTGGGGATATCAGGCGATAGAACCCCTAGCAGCATCACACTGAGTATCAGAAGAGAGAAATGTAAATTCCCATTGCCATTGTGGCTGCTTATTGATGATTCCTAATCAATCATTAGCATAGCGATCTCCACCTTTCAGTTTTGTGAATTACTTTTGTGATTTAGTGTCATGTCCTATTCACAAGGCAATATTATTCCACTGCATTGTAAGGCTTTGCTTTTGAAAAGACTGCAAGTTTGTTTAACCAACAGTGAAAAAGCAGAACAAACCATTTTTGCATTATAGGAAGGGATTATTGGTAACCCTGCATCAGAGCCTTTTGCAGCCAGTATAATCAATAATTGATAAATAGGTGTACTAAATAGAAACACAACCAAAATTTCAGTATTAGTCTGAAAAAATCTGAAGAATTAGCAATAAATCCATTCTGCACAAATAATTGTTTACAATCTATATATACAGAAAAGAAGCAGCGATTACCACACCTCTTACTTTTTAAATACATAGCACATTGGCTTGTACAAATTACAAACTGAAACTTGCAATTACTCAACTCAATATGCAGTACTTCTATCCCTCAGTGCTTCAGCTGATGCTATTTAATTAATGTTGCTGTCAGTTTTTTCTCATAGCAATGGACATGGTGTTATGAAAAAGTACTCGGTACTCGGTTATAGTGACTGAGTCCTATGATGCAGGAATGAACATACAAACTCCAAACACAGAAGCATGGCAGAGACTCAAACCCCTTTGCCAGAGGTGTGAGGCAGCAGCGCGAACCACTGCACCACCGTTCTTCATTAAAGCATAATAGCTTTAATCACAAATCCTGAACATTCAACTGCTTATCAAATATCTTTATTGCCATTGTATAAAACAACTAGACAGTGAAGCAGCTAAATCTATGTAGGACCAAATAAATAAATATATATCAAAAAATAGATATCAATGGATATCAGTAATACTATAGTTTCCAGTGCAAATCATTTAGCAAACAAGTGATTATTAGAACGGGGCGGCATGGTGGTGCAGTGGTTAACACTGTTGCCTCACACCTCTGGGACCTGGGTTTGAGTCTCCACCTGAGTCACAAGTGTGTGGAGTTTGCATGTTCTCCCCGTGTCATCGTGGGGTTTCCTCCAGGTACTCTGGTTTCCCCCCACAGTCCAAAGACATGCTGAGGCTGATTGGAGTTTCTAAATTGCCCATAGGTGTGCATGTGAGAGTGAATGGTGTGATGGGCTGGCCCCCTGTCCAGGGTTGTTCCCTGCCTTGTGCCTGTCCCTTCTGGGATAGGCTCCGGACCCCCCGCGACCCAGTAGGATAAGCAGGTTGGATAATGGATGGATGATTATTAGAACATAAATTTTCAGTTACTTCCTATTCTTTTCTTCTAAATTGTATATCAGTTTGGATAAAGGCGCCTGCTATATTATAATTATTATATTAGTAATTAATGCTTTGCTGCTGAACCCTAAGAATTAGTTAGGTCAGGTCAGGTTGGGGATCGTACACTGGTACAGTGTGTTGCTGCACCCACCACACAATGAAACACCTGGGGATCTTGGTTCCGACCCCCAGGATGACACACAGTCCAGTACCACCCCCTGGAAATGTCTATCTATCTGAGGCAGCCTACTGTTACATGGGTGTCCCCTTGGCCTTCCCAGAAGATCCTGGAAGCTGGACCACATGGCTGTAGCATTGTCACTGATGTTCCCCCTCAATGCAGGTAATGTGCCTCATTCAGGACTCCCTGACTAACCGCTCGTTCAACACAGTCAAGTCAAACCAACAGTTTCCAAGGATTATCTGAAGAGACACAGTAACTCAGTGGACTTACGGGTAGATTTTGTGGCTTAGCAACTTCTCCAGATTTCAGAAAAAGAAATACTGGGATTGCTTCAGGACAGAGGATTTCATCACCTGCCATCTTAAATATTGGTCGACAACCCGAAGGGAGTCACCTTTCTCATTTCAGACCTGTCTAGAGCCAATACTGCAAAGAAAACTAAATGTAGTACAGACCGTATGCACATTTTTACATTTCAGTAACATTTTACTTGAAGGGGCAGAAATAGTGTAAGAGTAAATTCATACTTAATGTATTAATTGACCAGAAACTAACTCTCAATTACAAACTGATCTCATGTTCCCATCACTAATCAATCATAACAGTTCATGTATTTCATGCAGTTACTATGCTTGTTCTCAAGGTGTATTTGAGTAGTAATTGGGTTACGTTACTTGTGCTCCCTCAAGTAAAGTGTTACCTGGATTTCTTAAACTGACTCCACAATTATAATTTTTTTTTTTTTTTTTTGTAAATTAAAAGGGGAAAGCTTATAGAAAACATTGAAAATATTCCATTATTTGACACATAACAAAATTAAATTTTGTTTAAAAAACAGAAATAGAAAAGAAATAGAAAAAAGAGAAGAAATAAAAGCATACACTTCAAAAATTAAATTCATGTGTATTATTTTCTTTTCCTTCGTGCAAACCACGGAGTTAGTTTGATGCTTGGGCGACCCGATTCCCTATGAGATTGAAGATGGTAAACGTAAGTGTGTAAGAACAGTGTTCAGTGTTATATTCAGTTTTGCTGCATGTAATTTAAAATGAGTAATAACCTCCAGTGTTAATTCTAATTGGCAAGAAGAACCACTAATGATATTAAGCAGTAGTTCTATGATAATAACCACGTATTACTTGTACAAAGAAACAGAATCATATAAAAGCATGAACACATTCAAGACAATTCATTCATGGGCTGCCATATTTTCTGGTTGCGTCCATGGCGACACCCACACCTGGGTATGCTCCCTTTAGCAGCTTCCTAGCTGGCACCATTCAGTCTCATTCGACATCTGTGCTGCAACCACAATCACTGCCAGCTGTCCAAGGCATCACGTAAAGATTTTATTTGTGTTTGGTTGTTTATATATTATATATGTGTGTGTATATGAGCCCCGATGACAGTTTCCACATCTATACAACCTTGCCCCCAGAGAATTCCAAGTTGCAAGACTGGCACCATCAGGAAAGCCATTTCCCTACTTGCCTTGGTTTACCAGCAGACCTGGTCGGGGCCATGCCCCTTCCCAGTTGCGATCAATTGCTTTAATTGGCTTCCCCTGGCACATCTGCCAGATGTGAGATCTTCCTTGCTGCAAGCAAAGATTTCATGGGGGTCTAACACTCATCCTTTGGCTGCGCTGATTGACTCAGGGGTGGATGAGAACTTCATCAACTCCACACTTGTCTGCCAGTGGGGAACTCCTACAACAGCAGTCCAGTCTCCCCTGGTGGTGTATGCTCTCAACAGTCAGAGCATGGCCACAGAGAGCCGCATTACCACGCAAGTGAGTCTCTGTCTTGGCAGCAATCATGTTGAGGAGATCTCTTTATGTCACATAGGCACTCCAAGCACCCATTGAATTGGGGCACGATGACTTCGGCAACATAACTCTCATGATGATTGGGTGAAGGGCATCAAATGGGTTGGTCTCCATTTGTCTCACATAGTGTGTACCCGCCCCCGGCCACCAGAAGATCTCATCGAGGAGGACGATTGCATACACTTGTTGGCCATACCCACTGAGTATCTTCAGCTGAAGGAAGCGTTCAGTAAGTCTTGTGCCTCATCTCTTCCACCACACCATCCCTCTGATGTACAACTGATTTGCTTCTGGGCAAGAGCCCCCCTAGCTCCTATTCCCTTTCAGCAGCTGAATGGAATGCCATGGAGGAATACATCAGTGGGGCAGTGATGACAGGTATCATTCGCCCTTCCTTGCAGGTTTCTTTTTTGTGGAGTAGGATAGGTATCTCCATCTCTGCATGTATTATAGAGGCCTCAATGAGATGATCATGAAGATCAGGTATCCGCTACCTCTGTTGTCATCAGTTTCCGACCTGCTTCAGTGAGCAAGGACTTTTACCAAATTAGACGTACGAAGTACCTACCACTTGGTCAGAATCCTTGAGGGAGAATAAATGGAAGATAGCTGTCAACACACTCACTGGTTACTATGAGTATCTGGTGATGCCCTTTGGTTTAAGTAATGCACCAGCTGTATTCCATGGTCTAAATAACAATGTCCTCTGAGACATGCTGAATAAGTTCGATTTCATCTACTTTGACAACATTCTGTTTTTTTCACATAACAAGCAGGACCCTGTTCAGCATGTTTGTGAGGTTTGTAAAGGTTCTGTCCGGATGGACCCCGAGAACTTTGCTGTTGTGCTTGGTGGTGACTGAGAGGTTGCAGTCACATTCCTGGAGGGGTCTTCAGTGCTTTCTGGGCTTTGCAAATATCTACAGGCATTTTATCAATGGGTACAGCTCGGTATCTGTCCCCTCACATCGCTCAACTTGACAAAGGTCTGTTTGAAGTGGACAGAGGCGGCCCAGAATGCTTTCTCAGACCTGCGCAGGGATTTTACAGCACCCATCCTGCAGTTACCTTATCCCATGAAAAAGTCTATCGATGGAGGTAGATGCCTGTGGGACCGTGGGGCCATTTTGTCCCAGTTTTCTTCTCTTGATAAGTTATACCCCTGCACCTTTTGTTCCCCATAAATTGACTCCAGTCGAAAGGAACTATGATGTAGGGAACTGGGAACTTCTGGCAATTAACATGGAAGAGTGGAGCCAATGGCTGGATGGGAACAAGGACCCATTAAAGATCCTGATCGATTTTAAGAATTTGGAATATCTTCATTCTGCGAAGTGACTCTATGATCTCCAAGACAGATAGTTTTTTTGTATGTATACTTCCTGATTACGTACCAGCCTAGCTCCAAGAACTACAATCCCAATGCCCTGTTCCGACAGTTTGGGAAGGAATAAGGTAAGAGAGAGTCCAGACCCATCCTGCTGACTCATTGTTTTGTTGAGACAGTGTCCCGAGGAATCAAGGAGGCTGTCCGTGTGTTCCGACTCTTTATTCAACCACCGATGTGGTGTCCATCCAGCTGACTTTACATTCCTGGTTATTTATAATTGCAGACTCCAGTGGGGTAATTCCTCCCTCATAGCCTCATAGGCCCTTACTCCAGCAATGTTTCTGGTGGCCTTCCATGGTACATGATATCCGCAGTTATGTAGCCTCTTGCCCCACCAGTGTTTGGAACAAGAACCCCTCTTGGGCTCCGGCCAGTCTGTTACAACCCCTTCTCATTCCCCATTTTCTCTGGTTCCATGTGGCTTTTGTTACTGGCCGTCCACCATCCAGAGGATTCACCGGTGTCCTCATAATCTGTGACAGCTTCTCCAAAGTTGTTTTGTTTCAGTCCTCAAATTAAGGAGATGGCATAGCTGCTCATAAATCATGCATTCAAGCTTCATGGACTGCCACTTTTATGAACTTTTATGACATCCCACTCTAATTCCTATAGGCATCAATATGTAGTTGATCCCCCCCTTTGCAGCTATAACAGCTGTCAGTCTTCTGGGAAGACTTTCCAGAAGATTTCGGAGTATGTCTGCAGGAATTCACCCAGAAGAGCATTGGTGAGGTCAGGCACCAATGCTGGAACATTGAGAACGTTTCCACGGCTCCAGAGTCCAATGGCAGTGTGCTTTACACCACTCCATCCAAAGCTTGGGATTGCATTGGCCGCTGAAGCCCATTCAATGAAGATCAGTTTTTGTGCTAGTGTTAAAGCCAGAGGGTGTTTGGGACTTTGTTACTGAGTTACTCTGCACAAGCTCTGCTTGCATTCCAGCATTAACGCGGATGGATGACCATAATACTTGGTTGACTGAGAAGGGTATGGCTCAGAGGAACAGTCCTTGGTACCTGCCTCAAATGTCCTGGATCACTGGTACCTCCTCCTTGTGGCCGTCCTTAACACCCTGGTCAGGCTCCAGGTGATGACCATTGAGTGGGGTATTGTCAGGTCTCACATGCAAACATGCACATCCAACTAACTCAACAATTGCAAATCCAACTAATCAGCAATTCCACCTGTTGCTCCCTACATGCTGCTCCTATGTAAAGTATTGCAGATGACGTGTACTGAGCAGTTTCTCTGCGTCCTCCGTGTTATCTTGACTCTCTGATGCCTTGTTATGCCTAGTCACACTCTGCTTTGCTGCCTTATGGCATTAGCTGTGTGTTTAACCCCCTTGTACCATGGTCTTGCAGGGCTGATCTTCCCAGGTATTGATCTCTCCGCCTCAGCTATCAAGACTCTTGCACATCAGTCTTTATGCCAATTTGCCAGTTATACTAATAAGCCCCTCATCTGTGCATCTGGGTGTCCCTGACTGATCATTCTACTTAATAATTTGGTACATATCTTTTACGAGTTTGTATGTCTGAAAAGGAGTGACAAACTTAGTGAAGACTGACAGTTTGACGATGACGTGCCTCGTCAGTTAGTTTGCGTTTCACTTCCATCCCATCGCAGCCTTCTTTGTATGACATCACCACATTAACTAAAACCAGTGTTTTATGTATAGAGGCAAGGTGCACAGATTTGTAAAGTACCCATTTTGTTGTGTATGACATGTTAAGGGACATGTCATAGATACAAAACATAGGAACATGCTTACCTGCAAAGGCTGTACAGAGCAATGTAACGTGCCTTAATTTCATGATGCTAATGGTGACCTTAATAATAATAATAATAATAATAATAATAATAATAACAATAATAAAAATATCAAGGCTTGATCACAGGCATAGAGAATTAGCCCACTGAGCCACACACTTCCCTTGACTTGATGGGTGGAAGCCTTGAGTTTAAAAATGAGAAAAAAAACAGACCAATGTGGTAATGTCATGCGATGAAGATTGTGATTGGTCAAAGAAGAGAAACGCAAGCCTCTCCACTGTTGACCCAGCGACACTCGGCAGAATCAGGATATGTTTCTAGTCAAAATTATCTTGAGTTAATTTGAAAGGATTGGTTTCTTTTGTAAAATCAGTAGGTTTGAATGTATAGTATTCTTTACTTAAGTACTTTTGAAACCAGGCATTTTTGTGAATGGCACTACATTGTAAAATAATGATCTTAATAGATACAAAAAAATCAACACATTGGGAATCTGCGAGTGAAGCACATCTGCTGCTCTTTTAAGGACACTATGATAAAACAATCATTCTGTTTATAAATTGTTGCTTATTTATTGAATAATTAAACGGGAGTAATCTAAATAAGTAAAATTGTTATTATGGTACTTAATACTTTTCAAACAATTACAGTATGTTGGAAAAAGAGACAGGGGGCAATTAGAAATAGACTTTGATAAGAAGAGACTTGGATAATTTTACATTAAAGATGGAGAGAAAAGCCAGTCCGGAATGGTAAACCTGAAAATTGGGAGGCTTGTTAGGACCCTTTAATTTTTGCTTCTTGGGGTGCTGTGCTCTGGAACGGGGGCAGTGTGGTGCGTACCTGAGTCTGGATACGGTTCAAGCCCCGGAACCAGAGAATTTGGCCACGTCGCAGCTCCCGTTCAGCCATGTCAATTTCCTCCTCATCCTCTTCTAGCTCCTCATCAAATACCTCATCTGTGGCTGGACCATGGCCAGCCTCTTTCAGCCATTTCAGGTGGCTGGTGGGCACGGTAGCAATCACCTATGACCATTGCCACAATGGATGGAGAGGCATTAATCACAGGAGGGAGGGGAACAGCCTGCGATATTGCATATATACAGTGCTCACAGAAAGTCTTCGGACAATTGCTTAATTAAGTATAAATACTGCAAATGAATTGGTTTTATAACAAAATAACTACTATATTCACTGATTTACAAAATATATATCACAATATAACCAACCAGCAGTTAAGTAAAACATTCATTTCAAGTAGTAATAAATTGAAATCCAAATTATAGTTCTAAAAGAGCTGTTCTGAGTTAAAAAGTTTGTTGACAAGCAGTCTCATTGGGGGCTTATTAATTTGTAACATCTTTTCAATAACACAAAACACCAAACATTTGTGTTTAGTATCCCTTTTTGCAGCCAAATACTACAATTGCAATCATTACCAAAATGGCATGAAGAGAACTGAATTAGTAAGTCAAAAAAGAAAAATTATGACACTGAATACAAAGCGCATGTCTGTGTGGAAGATAGGGGCAGATGTTAAACACTACTTGTCAATTGACTTTTGTTATGAAAAAAATAAATCTGCAACATTTATACAAAATTTAGAAAGTGTCCCAAGACATTCTGTGAACACCAGAAACCTGTTGGCATTCACATATGCTGACATCCATATTGGAATGGCTCTGGGTGCTGTGTGTTAAATATATAAAACATACAGCATGATTCAAAGTACATATCATGGGAGCCAGAAATAAACTTAATTTCTATTCATTGTTTTTTGAATTATTTCAAAGTCAAACAACCAGTTGTATTCAACATGTTCCCCCTTTTTTTGTTCTTAACTCCCAGCAGAAAGCCCGGCTGTCCTACCTGCCCCCACAACAACTCCCCAACGCCCACAAACAGACACCACAGCCACTGCTCCATGCTGAGGGGAGCACAGCTGAATGGCTTCCCTCCAAACTGCACAATCACAACCTGCGCAGAAAAACACAGAAAGAGACAAAAGGAGAGGGGGGGGGGAGTAGGAACCTTTTTATGCAAAGGAATAATCTTCTATATCACAACCTGTTTTCTGTTCAATGTAAAAAAATGGTAAAAACAGTTTAATTCAATTTAATAAAACTATAATAACAATATCTATAATACCAATCTATGAGGATAGCATAGTGCCTAAGGTGAAATAAGGAAAAACACCAACCCTCTAAAATCTTAATACAGAACTTGAGATTTTCCAGGTAAGAAGATGAAGAGGAGAGAGATAACTATGACCAATACACAGAATATACAGTGCAGAAACAGTCAAGTTGTACTGGATTTAATCACTTTTTCTACCTGCACGGCAAATGTCCCCAGCACAATACTGCAGAAAATGGGGTTGCTAAATATTCCATCAAAGACATTTCTCTCGCCGTGGATCTTGCGGGCATTGATCTCATTGAAGAGCTGCATGAGAACAAAGGTGTTGAAGATGATGGTGTAGTGCTCAGACGGTGGCGAGTGAAGGGGGGCATTGCGTCCACTATCAATGTTAAAAATCTTCTCTCCTGTTGTGTAGAAGAGTGGGACAGAACATTAGCTGAAAAGGTTTTCCAAGAGCCCAAAATAACCTAAAACAGCGAAACAGACACGAGAAGAAGCTAATTCTACAATATTCACAGACTGGAGGAACCTTGTAAAGAAAAGGCCACCTGACACCTTTATAGCAGATAACAGACTTTCTCCCTCACACACAACTGACAATCAGTTATCAATGTGACACCTAATGGTGACAGCCAGGGATCCTACAATCCACCATGCTCCTCAATAAGTCTACTTCGAGAATCTCCAGCCCAAACCATCCCCATCCTCTCTACCCGCTGGGCCTCCCACCAGACTCGAGTGAGATGCACCTGCAAAGAGCAGTGTGAAGATGATGATGAGCTGGTATACACCATGACCCAAGATGTTCTTCATCATGGTGCGGGAGATGAGAGGGTTGTTGCGGCCGTATGGCTTGCGAAGCAGCAAAGCTTCAGTGGGTGGCTCTGTGGCCAAGGCCAGGGAGGCGAAGGTGTCCATGATCAGGTTCACCCACAGCATCTGCACCGCCTTAAGAGGGGAATCCTTGTATAGAGAGTAAGGATGCATGTCACCAGTGGCTCCATTACCACTTTGATGAACAGTTTTATTAGCATTTCTTTCTCATGAAATGACAGCAACATTTATTATCTGGATTTCAACAGCTTTACGAGCTTCATTTCTAAAACCCTTCAGGCCTTAGTCACTGGAGCAATTTCACAATTTACAACGAGGTACAGCTTAAAAACAAAACCTTCTCACAAGAGGGCTCCAGTTTTTCCTTTAAACTGTTAAAATCCTTACATCTGAAGTCTAAACAAGCTACGGGATTTGGCAGCCCTCACAAAATTGGTAAAACATATTTGATTTTCTGCAGTAAAAGTGATCCAATTCAGCCACAACAAGACTGGGCTTCACAATTAACCAATAAATGAACTCTTCTTGTTAGATGAACACCTGCAATTCTTCCTTCTTGGGTTTTCATGTCAGTAGTGGGAGACAAGACAATTATACCAGGTTCTGTTATGAAGTGTATTATGAATGTTGATCAACCCTCCAGAAGAAGCTATACCTGTGTGATGCAGGCACCAGTGAAGGCCACAATGACTGCTACAACATTGACAGTAAGCTGGAATTGTAGGAATTTGGAAATGCTGTCATAAACGTTGCGTCCCCACATCACAGCCTTCACTATGCTGGAAAAGTTATCATCTGTCAGGATGATATCTGATGCTTCCTTTGCGACATCTGTGCCAGCAATTCCCTGCACAAAGTGAGAATAATTTAGATAAATTAGTTAAATTACATAAATAGAGCTTAAGATGTTAATAACACTCATCATTGCTATTTTTACCCACCTTGTTTTTGTCAGGGTCTGTGCCCATCTTTCCTTGCCCCTATGGGTCTTGTCCTTTTTTGGCCAGCAGGTGTCACTGGTCACCCTACTTCCCCCCTGTCTTTTAACCCTAGTCCCTAGTGTGTTTCCCTGCTCCCTGGGCTGCTGCGTAACCCAAGAGGTTGAGTGAACAGCTCTGAAGCTGCCACACCTTGGTCTTGAGTTCAAGACTCATTTTCCAGTTAATTTATATTTGGTTTCATTTTTCTTTAGTGTTTGGTATGCTATGGTTTATCTATGTGTTCCTTGTTTCATTTACTCTGCATGTGACCTGTTTTATTTTCCTTCTGCTTGTTCCTGGTTTTCCCTAGTGTTAGCCCTCAGTGTTACCAGTGTTTGCTAGCTTTCATTCATTTGTTAATTTCCATGTCAGTAGCGGTAGGCATGAGTTATACCAAGTTCTGTTATGAAGTGTATTATGAATGTTGATCAACCCTCCAGAAGGACCAATACCTGTGTGATGCAGGTACCAGTGAAGGGCCAGGTCCTTTCCCTTGTTTGCCCTTGTTTTCTGTGTGGATTTAAATACCTGCCCCCACATTGTCCTTTGAGTAGTTACTGTTCATGTTACTGTTTGTTTGTAGATGTTACTGTGAATCTGATTTATTTATCTGATATCTGTAGCCCTGGGGCCTGTTTCATGAAGCAAGATTTCTTGTGTAGCTGGGTAACTTGTCAGATTTAGTGTGGGCTAAATCTAAGTGGACGAAAATAAAGTCTATTTAGCCCAGACTACCTTAAACCACACTACCTTTTAGTTAAAGTTTATTTTTTTTCCTGTTTCATTATAGCCACCCCCCCCCCCCCCCCCCGGGTCTCTTTAATTTGTGGTTTTTAGTTTTGCTAATAAACCCCTTGTTGCATGGAGCCATACCACTCTTTTCCTGCCTGCGACATGCTCCCTCGTCACAGTTCTGTCATGTCTTCGTATAGCTTTGTTGTACTCACCATAGCAAAACCAACATCAGCCTTCTTGAGTGCAGGTCCATCATTCGTGCCGTCCCCTGTCACAGCTACCACCTGACGCTGCTCCAAAACAGTGCTGTCTATGATGCCTGCATGACAGACAGTTTTGTATACGTCATTTTGTATCTACCTCAGTATTCTCTGGAACTAGCATATGGCCCCTATGAAACGGAATATTGAACCATGACAGTTAACAGAGCATTTAGTGTTTAGCGTTCAGAGCAGACATACAAACACTGGTTGGTTATGAACAAGGCCTAGTCCTCCAACTTGCCTTTCACTAGTGTATGTTTGTCTGTTGGGGACGACCGCGCCAAAACTCGTAACTTCGGCCAGATTTTGTCAATCCGTTCCTGCTCTATCTGTTAAGGAGAAAAATGGACGTCACAAACCAAAGAAATTTAATGAGGAAAAGAACAAATATATACAATTCGTAGGAATTTATAGTAAAACAAACAAAATAAAATGCATATGAAGTATAATGTATAAATGAACATAACTTATTATATGCAGAATTTAACACTGACGGTGTTCATTTACCCCAGGTGAGGTGAAATAAATGCTCTGAGTTGAATTAATGGTGCCAATTTTGCCGTGTATTAATAATATGGCAGTTGTGTAAGTTACATGCAAGTCGACCCTTCCATATTGCAGGGATTATTGGCAAAGGCAACCTGCAATCTGGGAAAAATGTATAAAATTATTTGGTCCCCTTCGGTCTGCTAGGTGAACAAAGCAAGCATGCAGGTGGATCGAAAAGATTTGAGAAACCCCAGATACAAAGATTACTGTGAGATCACTGTGGGACATCATGCGAGAGGTTCCTATAAATGTGCTGCCAAACCAGCAGTGTACATATATTTCATGCATGTATGAGTATGTGAGCTTTTTGCTTCTGCTGGCCTTCATATGTCATCTGTGGCTGTTGCAAAACTCACAAAAACTCCTAAAAAAATTTCCATTTATTTTTTTTACCCTGACACATATTGAAACTGTGATCAGGAAGGTCACAGTGCAAAAGGATCAACTGTACATTACTGCAGCGGTCGAGAAAAAGATGAACCTTTAATGTAAAACTTATTTATTTTATAGAATACCTCTCCTTTCTCATTCCTGATGTGGCGGTTGAAATCCTTGCCTTCCAGACACAGGAAGTCGTCTCCTGGCTGGATGATGCCACACTTTGCGGCGATGGCACGCGCTGTGTTGATGTTGTCACCCGTCACCATGCGCACAGTGATTCCAGCCCGCTGGCATTTCCGGATGGCATCTGGGACCTGGGGGAAGAGCAGACACCTCATCCACACATACAGTTTACCCTGAACGTACCAGGAAAACTACAATACCCTGGGTATCTAAAATCATTAGCTCATGGAAATCTGACTCATAAGAATATTCATAAGAATATTCAAAAGTCAGACGGTTTTCTTGTTTGGCTGTAATTCTAGTCACCACTACAATAAGAATTGTTGTACTCAGCAATTGTACTAAATTCCCCACAAATGAGTGTCCCATATCTGCCGCTTTATTAATATGATGAACTCAATTACTGGAACTCGTAACTCGATAACCCAGAATGACAAAGAAGAAATGAATAAATTCAGAAACTGCTGCTTAATATTGTTTCCTTCTAAACAGTTGCTCGCAGCTCACTAATCAGGAGTTCCAAGTCCTTCCATGATTGCTCTACCAAGGAGGCTCCCCTCCAATTACAGCCCACCTGGGAAGCGGATGCCATTATCCTTTCTTTATCACAAAAACTCAAGGCTTCCCAGTCATTCAGCTCACCTCAGGTCGAACAGGATCCTCGATACCCACTACAGCGATGCAGGTAAGCTCTCCCACGATATCTGCTTCGGCATCCCATTCGGGTTCCGGGCTGGCAGACAGGTCTCTGTACGCGATGCAGATTGTGCGCAAGCCATCGCAGGCCATGGGCTCAATCACCTTCTTCACCATGTCATCGCGGTCACGTGGACGGAAGTTATTTACCTCACCACCTGCCCCTAGAATGAAGGAACACCTGACAGAGGGACAGAAATGGTATGGAGAGAATACACAGATAAGGAACATTCCAGAAACATTCACACTAATACAGGTGAGGAATACACCAGAAACAGTCACACTAACGCAGATGAAGAATATACCAGAACAGTCACACTAACACAGATCAGGTATATACCAGAAACAGTAATGCAGAGAAGGAATTTACCAGAAACATTCATACTTTGAGTAGAGGAATATACCAGAAAATCATGCTAAAACAGATTAAGAATATACCAGAAACAGTAACACTAACACAGATCAGGAATATAGCAGAAACAATCACAGTAAAACAGGTAAGAAATATATCAGAAAGAACAACAGTAACACAGATAAGGAATATAGCAGAAACAGTCACGGTAACACAGATAAAACATACACCAGAAACAGTCACGGTAACAAAGATAAGGAATATACCAGAAACAGTAACGCGGAGAAGCAATTTACCAGAAACATTCATACTAACACAGCTAAGGAATATACCAGAAATGGTTACGGTAACGCAGATATACCAGAAGGTGTGACAGTAGGTCTTAACTGATAATGAATATACCGGAAACATGCACACTAACACAGATAAGGAATATACAAATGTTAGGGAAAATTTAGTTAAACATGGTTAAAGGATCCATTTCTTTTAAATCATCATGTATCAGCTGTTATAAACGCCGGTACCGATTTATCTGCAATTAGCTCGTATTGGCCGCTAACATGAGCACGCTGATTTATCGATCAGGCTCTAATGAATACCCCAACTCTCACCTAAGTCCGACAGCTTGGTAGAGATTTTCCGCAAAGCAAACCTAATTAAAGACAAAACAGCTTTAAAAACAAGTCAGAGATCTTTTAGAAAAACAGACCAGCCGTCTAAACTTAGTCGCTAAACAAAAATGCAAGCTGTCACTCTGACGGAGTGGCAAAAGTCAATAACTGCAAAAAAAGGAGTTTTGGCTAAAAACAACATGTCTGTGCTTCAGAAGAATCTGAAAAATGACACTGCAACGATGTGACAGAAAGTCTTGTGGTCTGATGAAGTAAAGTGGAATTTATTAACTTGAATACTAAGTGTTGTCTGAACCTAACAGCGCATCAGCTGCATAACAGCCTCATCCCCAGTGATAATGTGTGACATCATCATGTTGACCCAAAGCACACTAAGATGAATGAAATTAAACTCCTGACCTTAACTGTTTTAAACATCTTTGTGAGTCCTAAACAATACTGTTCACCGCAACCCCCCAACAAACCTTATACTGCTTAAGAAATCTTGCAAAAATGAACAAGCGTATCTTGCTCTTTAATGTTGTGCAAAAGTAATACATTTATCTAATAATACCAGCAGCTCTAATACCTTCCAGATGTGGTTCAACCAAGTACTGAATAGTTGTTGATGGTTTTTGGATTTTTTTTTTTTTTAACGATTTAGAACTTTCCTTGAGAAAAGCTCTGAGAAAAATAGTGATCAGTTTACAAACAAAAATTCCCAGTCAAATATGTGAAATTTATGTGAAAAATGAGTTGGGGCCTAATACCTTTGGCACTGTACATACTGAAGCATAACTGTACACATACACAAATATACAAACCATGACTCACTTTTTGAGCACAATTTCAGAAGCGCCCTTGCTGTAGAGGCGAAAAGAGCCGTCGGGAAGCTTCACCACGGTGCTCATAGACTTGCGGACGGAGTTGAAGGTGTACACCTTATAGAGCTTCTCCTCAGGAATCTGCTCCCGGACTGAGGCATAGTCCCTCTTCAAATCCAACACAAAGCCTAGCAGGGCACACTCTGTCTTGTTGCCCACCTGCTTAGGAAGGCCACCCTCCGTGTCTGGTGGCTGGGCAGTTTGGAGTGTTGTGACAGGAAGCAGGGGACCGCATGAGAGGGCACATGGACGGGAGGGTACAGGAAAGAAAGGAAGAGGGGTTAAAAGAGTGCCACACATGTCACACGCCAGTCATGAGGATACATTAATTTTCCATAAACCAATAAGATTTCAGAAGCATATGTTTTTCGCAGAAATGTTTCCTGCCATGTCATACCTAAGCTCCAGTATTTGAAGTAGCTTTTAAAAGCCGTTATTCCAACAATACCATAACACCTGCTGATGTTATATTAGTTGCTAGTTTTGGTGTAAGATCATTTCTGGGGGACTGGGGAGATCACTGTGGGTGGTTTTTTTATGGAGAGAGTCAATCCCATACTGGTTGCTAGAGTACTCATTTTTCCTCGCTTAGATCCAATAGGAGAGGAAAATGTATTGTCATTTTAATAAAAGAATAAAATTTGAGTACTTCAAAACAAAAGCTTTTCTTCTTATTCCAAGACCATGATGAGAATAAACTGAAATAAGAAAATGATTCGAAGAAGAGCAATGGACCATCTGGCATTGTAATGAGACCTGGCTGCTCACCATGACTTTGGAAGTATAGGCACTGTTGATTGCAATGCCGCTGATCAGCGTTTCCAGGGTTTTGGGGTGGATTTGGTCAGAATCAGGGATCTCGCGAAAGTGCTGGTCTCCCACGTAGACCTGCACCACGGTCATGCGGTTGGTGGTCAGGGTGCCAGTCTTATCGGAGCAGATGGCAGTGGCGTTGCCCATCGTCTCGCATGCATCCAGGTGGCGTACCAGGTTGTTGTCCTTCATCATTTTCTGGAGAGAGGAGGGAAAGCCGTTTTTAAATCCCATATGAAGTTCGAGGCCGACGTTTTTTTTTTTTTTTGATCGAGCCCAGAAAAAGAAATTATACCGAAGGGTGAAAATGGGCCCACCAACCTACATCAGACAAGGACAAAACCAAATACACAGAAGGATGTATTAGATAAAGACAGATAGATGTGCTTATTGGGCTCAAGCCCTGTTCCCCTCACCTTCACTGAATAGGCCAGCGAGATAGTGACAGCCAGCGGCAAGCCCTCTGGCACGGCCACCACCAACACAGTGACGCCGATGATGAAGAACTTAACAAAGTACTGCACATAGACGGGTGTGCACTCTGGGAGCCATGCCCGCCGCTCTACCACAAATGTCTCGATCACGAAGTACAGAACCAGGATGATGACGGTGATGGCAGACATCACCAGACCTAGAGAAAACGCACAAACATGCAAACATATTCCTACATAAACACAACTGGCTCAAGACAGACACTCACTGTGCATACTAAGAAATGCACAGACGATACACTAAGAAAACGTGGACAGTGAATTGCAATCCAGTAAACACTGTCCTGCTGGAGAAATGCTATATTAGGCCAAAGTCCACAATTAGTAGGGAAGACAGGAGTAGGGAATTTAAAAAAAAAACAAATGTTGCCTGTTTTTCTCAGGCAGCTGTACGCAATTGCTTTCATTTGATTTCAGCTGGTTGCCTTAGACAAAAGTAAAACTGGACATAGAATTCAGAGTGAATTCAGTGGACATTGCAGAAAGGTTAACATTTCATCAAGTGACTCTGTAATGACCACAGTGAAGAGGGTTGGGGTGTGTGAAACGAGATGAGCAACGGGTCCGAGACAGGAAAAAAGGAGAAGATGGAGAAATGACGGAGCAGAGTGTTATGTGCAGATAGGTGTCCCCACATCCTACACTTGCGCTTTTTGGAGAGGAGCTTAGTGTGTTGACACTGGGACCCTCTTTGCTAAGAAACATCAAGGAAGAAAATGCAGGATGACGTGTCAGGGGAGCCACACAGAAGGTGACACTGATTTTGAAACGATGAGTGTCGATATAAGATGGTTACAAGGCAGCAGACGGGAAGTCCGTCCCTTCCTCTTACCCGCCTTCCCGATCTGCACCGCCAGCTTGGTCAGTTTGCCCTGCAGCACAGACTTCTCCTTTTTGGGCACGCTCACTTTCTTCTTTTCCTTCTCCTCCATTTCTCCCCCTTCAGCACCCTTCAGTGGCTGCATCTCCATGGCAACTGCCCCATCCTGCTTCTTGGCTAATGTGTGGGCGTGGCACAAATTGTTTATTAATACTATAAATGCATGTATGCATTTAAGCAATATGTGGACGGTTTGTTTCAGAGTTTTATATCAATCATTTTAAAGGGCATGATGTTAATTGTAAAGCTATAGAGAAATTCATACAAAGGTGTCCATACTGAGAAAAAAATGGTTTGACTGTTTGACAATATGATTGACAATACTATTTTAAAAGTAAAGAATATAAAGTACAAGAGTATACTGATACAGATCTATATCACATTATATTGCTGTCTTTTGTGTTCTTACAAACACAGAAACACAGATACAAATAATTAAGAAATTAAAGACTGACACAAAATACTGTGGCACAAGGATACCTTTATTATGCGAGTTAGCATAATAAAAACCTTGATCAGGCATTGTGTATGGTGCTTTATATTCCGTAATTTCTGCATATTCTTCCCAGTTTTTCCTCTAAAATGCGTATCGTTTAGACCCATTATCATTGGTCATCCATTTAATTATCAGACAGCAGCTGACTGTTCCTTCTTTGGAGATATCGAGCCATTCAGACCCGTTACCTTTAATTTGATTGTTCTCCACCATTCCATCCTGCTCCTTGCCTGTGAGTGGCAGAGAGACAAAGAGAAAGACAGAAAGTGACAGACCGTGACTGGGTGACACAAAGAGCAAAGAGAGGACAACTTGACAACAACGCGATTACAACAGACAAGAGTGTGCAAGACAACATGGATGGTGCAGAAACAGCACACCAGCACCAGTAAATGGCTACTCAAATTGTGACAATAACAGATTTTGGGTAACCAAGATGTATGTAAGCTTCAGTCACCCACTGTCTCTGTGGACGTATTGCAGGAAGGTTGATGAAAGTGTCATGGTATTGTGTATAAGTGGATATTTTGCCATGGCTGCTACAAATGTGATAACTGTATTCTTATATCTAAAAATTCCTATGATATAATTCCTATGGCATACTTGTACTTCATCATTGTGCTGCGTGTGAATGGACAGCCCAGGAATCTCAGTGCGACTGTCTTGCCCTGGGGGCAGGAAGAGGGGTCACGTACCATTAGTGATGCTGCTCTGTTTGACTTCGACTGAAGCAGGTTGCAGTATGGCTGAGCTACTATTGCCCTCTGATGGGGAGTAGTTTAGGAGTAGGCGAGCAGGGCAATGAAAGCGTTTTTAATGAAATAAAAGGGGGGAGAGGGGAGTGAGAAACAAAGAAAACAGTAAAAGGATGAGCGACAAAAACAATGTAACCAAAGAATGAATTGAAACCATTTCTGTGACATTCAGTGCTTTTAAAAGTATCATCTGAATACTTCTGGGGTTCTGGGAAGACATTTTCTTCTAGTTCTAGTTGTGACACTAGAGGTTGTTGAGAGGGTGTGAGCATGAAACAGGATAACAGCACAATTCTTAGCAAGTCAATACTAACCGAATGAGTGTGTCACTATGTATGTGGCATCTGCTAGTCACCAATGATCATCACTCGTCTTTCTAGCAATTTCAGAAAATTCTTCATCACCAGCGCTTCATCAGTCATAGTACCAAAGTTTAGCAAACTCGGACAACTGGACAATTGGTCAGTGCCAAACTGAACGAATTTAAAAAAAAAAAAAAAAAAAACATTGACATTGCATCCATTTAGTACGCATTTTTTGTCCAAAAGCAAGGATCTGTAAGCAGACAGCGTCTCTGGAACAACTGGAATTAAGGACCTTGTTTAAGGGCTCGGTGCTGATATCATTACTATGCTGAGTGGAAGATTTGAAGCAGTAACGTTCCAATCATGGGTACAGACCCCTGTGCTGCTGAGCCACAGACTACCCCACAATGTCAAGATGCCAGTCCTTCCATGAGCAGGCATATAAACGCATGCCACACAGATGAATTCATACAAACCGTGAAGCACAATATAGACACATGGCCACTCTCTATCAGTTCCTCCTCGAGCAATAACATTACAACAAACTAATATGAGAAAAGAAAAAAAAACATAGATACCCAAACACATAAACACAAACTGGTCTTGATAACTGATATTTTGCACCAAAAGTACCATCCACTGTCCAAAGTCTGTCTCTCTCCAGCACTCATTCCTGTCAATAATTTATTGCTATGTGCAGTGTTTCCACTGGGAAGAATTATTCAGTAGCAACCACTCCACCAGTCACACAGAAAACTGGAAGTGAGGCGGAGTTATCCATGAGTACAGGCCCCAACAACTGCCTCTCCAGAAGAGCCACTTACTTATCTGAAGGTGTTCTTTAATTTCACCAGTGCTGAAATACAGCTATTTGCTCCCAGTCTCTCTGCAGCACTGTCTGTTTGTCTTGTACATTTGCAATATTGCAGTATAGGTCAAAGGTTTGATTGGCACCAATCCAGACCTATTTGACGGATTGGATATCGGCAATATGTGACCGACCCAGAGACAACTCCTATTTCGTGTTAAATCTATTTGTACAGTCAATCGCAATAGAAATTTCCCAGTTTAGATGTGTTTTTTGCTGCATTCAAGCTGAACGCTAACGACGCCTCTCACCACTCAGTGGGTGTAATTGCAGTGAATCCCGCCTGATGGGGCGTCATGCGCATTCCTTTCGTAGTAAGGGGGAGCTTAAGAACATCAGATAAGAGGGTGATGATCTGGAAGTACGTTGCGCTTTTAACAACAACTAGTAGCACAACGATCTGCAGTTTTTGTAAAAACAAAGTTTTGAGAGGTGGAGTAGCCTTTAGTGGAAAATGCCGCTAAACAAAACAGACAGCTTGTGATAGACGAGGGGCTGCTATCGCAACAAAACAACGCTGTTGCCAGCGGGAGCAAAACTCTGGGCCAATGCTATATCCACCACTTGCGTAAACTCTCTTTGCAAGATATTCCAACTGCACTGCAAATGCCTCAAAAACACTTGAAACAAGACGCACAAACAAGGTTGAACAATGTGTTACGTATGTCTCTAGTAGCCTAATTAAATATTTTTTTCATCTATTAGTTTAAAAATATTAATAATGTATAAAACATAAATATATACTTATTAAAATAAAAAAGTAAAAAAAAATCTGTATCAGTATTGGCAGTTGTATATCGGAATCGGATCAGAACTGAAAAAAATGTGGATCGGCCCATCCGTAGGTAAAAGTTTGCTCTTTCAACTCTGTTTAGTGTACAGCTTCACATTCCACACATATAAACAGCAAATACATGCTGGTTAGTGTTTCAAGCCATGATTCAGGAGACATATCTGATATAAGTACAAGTGAAACGTCCATCAAGAATTTGTATACTGTACCTTGGATAAAAACTTTCAGACTCAAATCCTCCTGCACACATTTTACGTTACCAAACAATTCACGTATTACGTCAATTAGAGTATCTAATTTATTTCCAGAAGTAAAAATAATGGAAGTGTATTTTTATCAAAATAACTTAATAAACAGTAACTGGTATCATATGCTTAGGATAGTCTTCCACAGGCTTCTCACAATATTTTTCTGGAATTCTGACCCATTCCTCGTGACAGAACTGGCATAATTGTGTTAAGTTTGTGGACCACCTTGTTCTGACATGTTTTTTCAAGTCCACAAATTAAATTAATGTTGAATGTGGAATTTTTGGTTGTGAACACTGGGTCATTATTTTTGGTCTGCTGGAGAAATTGGATTTATGATCATCCGTTTAAAGCATCAGTAACTGGTGGGAATGGAACAGAGGAGAGATGTTATGAACACTGTTGTGAGGAAGCCAGAACATAATGGACAGTGTACGTACTACAACCCAATTAAGTTTAGTTGACTGGGGGCTGCGTGGACCAGAATTATGTATAGGAAGAACTGCATCAATCATTTTCATGCCTTTTTCTTATTGACATAGCCAACATAATAATCATGTAGGTCGATTACACAGCAAAACTGTAAAATGGCAATGGTGATTATTCTGATCATATTGCTTTATGTATTCTTATTTACCTTACACATTCTGATATTGTACTTACAATCTTACACAACGCTGACCACCATAAGGCTACTATGCAACCAACTCCATCCTAAGAGCCTCTTTAAATACCAAACAGCTACCGATTTTTGTACATGGAATATTAAAAGTCTTGTTCATGGTAAAAACAGTAAAGGCTTTCTACGTGACCCAGTGGACTAGAAAGTCACTGTTCTAATATTTGTGGTGGAGGCGGTCCATGTTTTTTAAACTGTGATGTCATCTTCAATATAAATATTGCAAATGATTTACAAAAAAAGAATGGATACCGTCTGAGGTATTTGCATCCTGAGACCTTTTACCTTTCTTGTCTTTCTTGTCCTCCTCCCCCTCTCCAGCTCCCAGTAGGGTGAAGATAATCCCAGTTTGTGAGTGGACTCCAACAGCAGTGACCAACATCCTGCCTGAACCTTCCATGACGTGGGTGCCTATGAAGAAAAAAGAAAAGTCACCAAAGATGCTACAAATATACTATGCCTGTCAACTGACGTGTATGTATTTGGAATAAATTCTAATTATACTACTAAATGCTATTAGATATAAGCCTCTGTACAATATCTTGCTTCTTCTAATCCTCAGCTGACACTGAAGTTCCACAATTCATCTTCACTTCTCAACTAAGGTTCTGAAGGCAAAAGCAGATTGTATGTATTACTTGGTGGATAATACCCTTAGCCAGGTGTAATAAAGTAGCTACTGAGTGTTTATAGGGCAGATATATATATATATATATATATATATATATATATATATATATTTGCCCTACAGTATATATATATCTACGGTGTCTTGTGTACTGACTGATTGGAGTTATTTTGTTTGACAGCTTCATTTAAATTTTACCACTGAAATGATTATCTTTCTGAAACAGAAAATAAGAATGGTCTGCTTCAGTGATTGGTGGTTTCATGATGTATCAGTCTGATTTGATGGTTGTATTTAGATATTGTAAAATATGGACTTCTGGCCTGAAAAGTTGAGCACTGTACATAAAGAGTTTCAGAAACTTAAATTTGAAATCTTAAAACTGAAAGACACTGCGATTACTCAGGTTAAAATAGAAACCTCCTTAACTTGTTAACACTATGTAAAAAATGATAATAATTTAGATAAAACAGCTTATGCAGATGTTGTAGTACATATATGCGGAACAGGTAGTGGCTTAAGTAAAACTAGACGCTCTTGGAACATCATCAATATATTCCCCAGGCAACCCCCATGACCCCTCTGCCATCTAATCTCGACTCCCCCCACAGGGTCTGTAGCTCCCCCACTGTAGACTTGGACTGTACCTAATTTTCATAGTTTCAGACTCTCCATGCATTATACCAAGGTATATGACATAGATCATCTAATTGACTTTGGGGTCACCTTAGCCAGCCAGATTCACTTTGTTGCAGATGGGGGTGCTGCGCTGTTGCAATGTGAGGGAGGGGAAAGGTCTCGAATGCCAGGTCAGAACTCAAGTGGTGCTCTGTTATTGGACTTTTGTGCTAATCGTAATTTGTTCATAGCAAACACCATGTTTGATCCCAGGGGTGTTCATAAGTGCACCTGATACCAGAGCACCTTAGGTCACAGCTTGGTGAACGTTTTTGTAATCATATCGTTGGATCTGTGACCACATGGTCACTTGGGTGATGAAAGGAGCTGGGATGTAAACTGATCACCATCTGGTGGTGTGCTGGATCAGATGACAGGGGGAAATGGCAGATAGACCTGGTAGACCCAAATGCATGGTGGAGGTGTGCTAGGCGTGCTGGGAGCCCAGGAGATCTTCAGTTCGTACCTCTGGCAGAACTTCTCTTACATCCATAGTCTGGATACATTTAGCCTGAAAGGGCAGTGTACCAAACTTCAATTGCTGAGGTGGCTTTGCGGGGCTGTGACCATAAGATTGTCGGTGTCTGTTGTAGTGGCTACGTCTGAACCTAGTGTTGGACACCAATGGTAAAGAGACCTGTCAGCCTGAAGAAGGAGGCCTTCCCAGCTTGGTTAGCTTGTGGGAGTCCTGAAGCAGCTGACAGGTACCAGCAAGCTAAACGGTATGTCGCTTTGGCAGCTGCTCAAGCAAAAAATTGGGTGTGGGAGGAGTTTGGTAAGACCATGGAGAATGACTTCTGGTCAGCCTCAAAAAGATTCTGGCAAACTGCCAGGTGACACAGAAGGACGATGCATAAATTTACCCATGCTGCTTCCAGCAGGGGTGGAGCGCTGTTGACCACAAATGGAGATATAGCCAGGCATGGAATTAATACTTTGAGGACCTCCAGAATCTGACTGACATGCCTTCCTTGAAGAAAGTACTGGTGGAAGGCTCAGAGGAGAAATTAACTATCACTAGAGCTGAGGTCACTGAAGTAGTCAAATAACCCATCAGTGATAAAGCACTGTGGGTGCATGAGATTCACTCTGGATTCCTGAAAGCTCTTGGTATTGTTAAGCTGTCTTAGCTGACATGCCTCTTCAACTCTGTATGGAGGTTGGGGACAGTGCCTTTGCAATGAAATACTGGGGTAGTGATCCCAATGTTTAAGAAAGGGGACTGGGGACTGTGTTCCAAATTCAGAGGATCACACCACCCAGCCTCCCTGAAAAGGTCCATGCTAGAGTAATGGAAAGGAGGCTCCATCTGTTGGTCGAACCTTGGATCCAGGAGAAACAATGTGGGTTCCCTCCTGGTTGCGGAATGCTATAGGGTCCATTGGTACAGGCCCTTTATAACCAGAGTGAGAGTTTTTTCCCCAGTGGGAGTAGGACTCTGTCAGGGCTGCCCTTTGTCACTGATTCTGTTAACCTATACCGGAAGTGGAGGGTTTGGCTGGGTTACCTCAGGATCCCATCTTTGCTTTTGGCAAATGATGTGGTCCTGTTGGTGTTGTCAGTGTGTGACCTGCAGCATGCACTAGGGTGGTGTTCAGTTGAGTGTAAAGTGGCTCAGATGAGGATCAGCACCTGCAAGTCTGACATAATGGTTCTCCACAGGCAAAGGGTAAATTGCCTCATCCAGGTTGGGGATGAGTTATTCCTCCAAGCAGAGGAGTTTAAGTATCTTGAAGTCTTGTTCACAATTGAGGGAAGAAGGGGGCAGGAGATTGACAGGCAGATCGGTGCAACGTGAGCAGTTATGCGGACGCTGTATCAATCTGTCGTGGTAACAAGAGAGTTGAGTTGGAAGGGAAAGCTATCACTTTACCAGTTTATTTACGTTATTACCCTCAACTATGGTCATGAGCTTTGGGTAGTAACCGAAAGAATGAAATTGCAAATACAAGCGGCAGAAATTAGTTTTCTTTGCATGGTGTCTGGGCTCAGCCTTAGAGATCGGATGAGGGGCTCAGACATTCAGGAGGAGCTCAACGTAGAGTCACTTCTCCTCCTCATTAAAATGAACCAATTGAGTTTGTTCAGGCATCTATTTAGGATGCTTTCTGGATGTCTCCCAGGGGATGTGTTTCAGTCATGTCTAATCAGGAGAAGATCCCTCAAAATTTGATCAGGTCCATACAATGTGCCTACAAAGTTTGCTAAAGATCTAGCAGATAATTTTTGAATTATCAGGCTGACAAGATCAATTATCTGAGGTTGTCCCATTCTTTCTCATTACTATTTGGTGCTGCTTCAATTATTATCTCAAAATTTGATTAGGACCAGATCTCCACCCTTACAACGTGCCTGCAAAGGTTGAAAAACATTATGCTAAAGGGACCCGCTGCTTTAGTTTTTGGACGATTGTCTCAATATTTTAACATTTCCAGAATGTCACCCATAAAATATGTGTGCAAAGTTTGAAAAAATTCTGTAAGATACTTTTCGAGTTACTGTGTTCAGAAGACCTTGTGGCCATGTATTTTGTATAGCTGCCATTTTCTTTCTTTGTTGCCACACAGTGCTGCTGCTTCATTTTTCAGGCAATATGTCTCAAAATGAAATCAGGTGTAGATCATCCATATAATGTTTTTATAAAGCACTAATAAGATCAATGAAACGCTGTTCGACTTGTCACATTCATAAGATCAAATATTGTCTGCTTTTACCCTTCGTTTTGTTGCCACTGAGCGTTTATTATTAATTTTGCCAGAATTTATCAAATTATGATCAGATCCAATTGTGTTTTCCCATGCGTTTGTAAAGTTGGAGAAAGACCCATTAAATATTTTTTGAGTTATCGCACTAACAGGTTCAAATGCCCATTTCTTTGCTATCATTGTGTGGCACTGCTACAACTTTGTGGCAATCTATCTGAAATAAAATGATCGTTTATTTGCTATTTGCAGAAGTATGAATTAAGGTACATTGGAATGCTGCGCTTCACCTATCCTGTCTTGCTCTCCATGAGACATACATAAAGGTGAGAGCAAACTTGGGGTCATAGCACAATGTCAGCTAGCGTGCAGCACCCCTGGAGCTGGGGGTTAAGGGCCTTGGTCAAGGGCTATTCTGAAATGTACGCCCCACCCGGAAAAAACAATGAAAACTATCATTACTTTGTTGTATATTTTCATTAATGGTCTAAGTGATCTGTGATCCTGCCAAATTCATGACTTTATTAAAACGAGTCATGAATGTGCTATGAATTGTGAAAGTCGCCAATGTGCGATTCTTTGATGCTTTTGGGCTAGTGTGTGGATCAGCAGGTTAGAATGGTATACTCTATGATCAAGGGGTCACTAGATCAAATCCCATGGGTGGTTTCAGCAGGAGGCCCTTAAGTAAGGCCTTCAACCCCAATTGCATAATAAATTTAGTTGCTTTAGATAAAAATGTCTGCTAAATGAATGTAAATATCGGAGCGTTTGGAAAAACGTGACTCCAAATATCCTATGGTATTATGTCGTACTACATCGGCAAGATGCAGCACATAATACAGGGGTACAGGTAATCCACAGTGTCACCTTTGCATGGTAAAATAGCTAATAAATGAGACCCCAGGTGTATCAACTGCACTCATTCTCCAGCTTGTCCTTCCCACCAACAATCCAGTTACCCTGGCACTGGAAATCCCCTTTAAGCCCTTATTAGTTTTGTCCCCTCTTTGCCATGAGCAATGCCCAGACCACTAATATGCACTTACAGAAGAGTCAGACCTCAAACGTCCGTTTGTTTATCTGCACATGCACTTTGCCAGTTAACCCAAAGCTACAGTTTACCTGTACCGCACTGCATTGCAGCTGATGGCTGCTGACAGAGAGCAGCCACTCTGGGCCTGCGGAAAAAGCTGAATTAACTAGGCATAGCCATCAGTCTTAATAGCAGCGAGGAGGGACCTTCCTGTGGGAGGGGGGAGGGCATAATGTATCCGATGTCCAGGCACATAGGAAACAGGCAATGTGATTATTGGCATCTGGCTCCCAAGCTGAAGGAGGGGTCTGTCTCTTGATGAAGGCAGTGAGCTTTTGCATTGCAGCTTCCTTGTTTCATGGTGAACCATGACATGGTGGCTAAAGCGGATACACATCCTTTGGCTAATTGTATGCCACAGTTTTCAAAAGACAAAACATGTGAACCCAAACACACGCATGCATACATACAGAGGTATAGCGGGTAGATAGTCCAGGTCCAGAAGGTAAAATCCAGACGACAGTTTCGTTTCAACCAACCAATTGAGTGCTCTGTGACTGTGACTCTTTATACTCCATTAGCTGGTTGAATCTTGATCTGGATTTTGGTCGGGATCTACAGTATCTTCCCAAGCAACTTACCAGACAGCAGCATGGGGTCTTTGTCGGCAGACTTGCGGACGTGGTCAGACTCTCCGGTGAGAGAGCTCTCATCAATCTTCAAGTCATTCCCTTGGATCAAAATCCCATCCGCTGGTAAAAGGTCACCTGGATGACAGGAGGTGAGAATTGTGGCAAAATGCTAAACACTTTGTGCCTAAGTAAGGGCAGTTATGGAGAAACATGCTATGTACTGTAACATGTGGCCACATTCTTTGTTCTACTTTGTTTAGTCACTTACGTGATGACATAAAGCCATTTGAAATGCCAATAAACTGAATGAAGAAAAAGTAAAGATGACCAATAGTATACTGTATAGCTTGTGTGTCCCTGGCCAAAGAACAGCATCCAATGAGTTTACACAAAGGACTTACACTGCAGTAAGCCAAGATGCCCTAGGCTAATTACTGTAAGCCCCACCATCCCCAAAGGAACAATACCAGACTGTTTTTTTTCATTGCTATGAAGCCCCCCCCGGGATACAATCTACATACACAGCTCAGACTCAAAGCACAGTCAGAACCATATATTTAAATACCTTTATGAGAAGACATCACCTGTATTTACATACATTTACATATATTGCACGTATTTGGAAATTTGCACCATATCTGTAAATATGTGTCCTATGTGTCCTATATTTAATGTGGCCAATTTTTAATATTAAAATATATGTGAAATATATTGCAGACATATATGTCAAATATATGATTAAGTATATATTTTTTTCCATATAGGGTGTGCTGGTTTTTTCATTATATCTCAGCATCAAAGTACATCAACGAGCAAATTTTCCCCATAACTGAATAGAAGTAGCCCATTCTCATTGATGAGCTACGACAATCCACAACAGACCTACCTAGACCAGCAATGGAGGCCTGAGCCCTTCAGCATATCAAGGGAAGAAAGGAACAAGACCAACCGTATTTGACTTGCGCTATGTCTCCCACCACCATCTCAGCCACGGGGATCTGGATGACGTTGCCGTTGCGGACCACGGAGAAACGTTGCTCCTGCTCAATACGACTCTGCAACCCACGGAATTGCTTCTCTTTGCTCCAGTCATTGAAGGCTGTCACCAGCACCACGCAAATGACAGACAACAGGATGGCCGCTCCTTCAATCCACCCTGCCTCTGCCTCCCCCTCATCCTCCGCACCCCCAGACCCTTTCCCACATACTGGGGAGGGAAGAAAAGAGAGGCAGTAGTCAGGCAGTTTTAAATTCTTGGGGGCAGGGGTAATATCTGCGGGTGCTTGTCCCTATGGTGTAATAAATATATTTTGATGCCATTCTGTATTTGGGTCTGAAGTAATATTCGACGTATCCCCCCTAGTATGGAATCAGTGGTGGTTTTTAGATATGAAGGTCAGTATGATGGATTTTAAAGTGAGAGGGGACAGTCTGGTCATTATGGAGAGAATCAGTGTTTGTGCTTATTACAGAATGCTGATAGTGAAACTTATCCTTGGGGGAAATTGTTTTCTTGTATATCCCCTCTTGAGCTCCTTGAGACACACAGGTGAAAGCAAGTTCTGAGGTCAGAGCCCAGGGTCAGTCAGTATCCAGCAACCCTGGAGCGATTGAGGTTATGAGCTTCTGCCTGCCATGCGATTCCTAAACCACAGGGCTGTTATTGGCAAGTGGGAGGGACATTATGTGTAATATGCTGTTCGTTCTGGAAATCGGCTTTGGGGCTGTGGACGGCTGTACCTTTATATGGGACGTAACTGTAAACCCACCAGCCAGTTAAGCTCACCTTCACTCTCTTCTCCTGGTGGCTGGTAAAAAGACAGTCCGAGGGAGATTATGGCAGCCATCTCCAGGATGATAAGTGTGACATCCTGCAGGGCCTCCCACACCAACTGCAAGAAGGTCTTGGGTTTCTTTGGTGGAATAAAGTTCTGTCCAAACACCTGCCCTCTCTTCTCCAGGTCCGCGGGGCTGTCCGACAGACCTGCAGGCGCAGAACTCTTTTAAAGGCCAGTGAGCCCCGGCAGAAGCTCACAGCTAAGAATAGTTCATCCTGTGAACAGCGTAGCACCTGGACAGCTTGTCATCTCACCCAGTGAAGAATGACAACTGGATGATGTGATTGACAAATATTTAGCAGTGAGGCTGGGGCTGAGCTGGCGTCTTGGTGAGGTACGAGCAAGTGGGAACAGTGCAGATGGTTGTGTCAGCATGTGTCCGGCCCTCCATGGTTTGAAAGCTTTGGCAGATTCATGTGGCCCAACTGTGCACACAGAAGCAGCCTCACACCCATTACCAGCAAAATTTACACACTGCCCCCGGAGGTATCTTTCTGTCCTCCCCTCCATGCGACTTTCTCACTTTGCCCGCCACTCACTGTCTTTGCTACATTACTTATTGCCACTGTCCTTCTCTCTCTATTCATTTTTCTCTCTCCTATTTCAATTCTGCTGCACTTATCCTTCTTTGGAACTTGACAAATATAAAATCATGTCACTCCTTACTAAATGTTGTTTAAAGCAAAAGGAATAGTTTTTATAACACAAATATCTAATCTTTTTTAACACTATAGTTGTATATGCACTGTATGGACAAAAGTATCAGGACACACCTCTTCATCGTTGAATTCAGCTGATTAATTCAGACCCATTGCCACAGGTGTCTGAAATAAAGGTTTACTGGCACTTGTGAAAGAATGGGCCGTTCTGAAGAATGAATTCAAGTGCGATACTGTCATACTTTTGCAATAAGTCAGTTCATGAAATTTTGTCCCTGTTAGATATTCCACGGTCAACTGTAAGTGGTATTATTGCAAAGTGGAAGCGTTTAGGAACGACAGATACTCTTCAGTGACAACACAGCTGATGGGGCAGTTTTGTGACAGTCCCAATTTCAGGGATCCCGCCTTATGATGAGGGACGGCCGAGAGCATAAGGATAATGCAGAAGATTTATGCAGTTTACAGAGCATTTGCTACACAAGGTAGAAAAATCCAGCTGTCTCCCTCTCCCCTTGGTGTGTCCTTGACAATGCAGCAAGCTGTCTCTGCCCCCCCCCTTCCCCACACCACCCCCTTGGATTGACAAAGTGCTTCTGGCAGGACTTCATAAGGAAATCAGGACTGCTGATAACTACTAACAGCAGCAGCAGCAACAACAACAACAACAACAATAATAATAATAATAATAATAATAATAATAATAATAATAATAATAATAATAATTCCTATCCTGGAAATGCAGCATTATAGTTTTCAATCATGAGTCCGTTTCTGCGAGGGTTGCTCCGCCACTGCAGAGTATTTTACAGTAATTTAGTGCTGTAAGGAACACTGGTGCCGAACTGCAGAGCTGTTATACACTCTGCACAATTTCAAATGAGAGCACTGAATTCTATCTTTTTGAATTAACCCGGACTCTAAACACATTGTCTGTGTCTATTGATGTCAAATTTATAAAGCATAAATTTAATTTGAATGTTTCCCACCCAATAGAGCTGAAGCCACGTGGGACTCAGCGAGAGAGTCAGCGAGTGGCGCATGGCGTCCGTCTTCCTACCTTACACCCACAGGAACACGGATGCTTTTGTAACCTAGCAACGTAACATGAAAGCATGGATGAAGAGTGGGAAGTTGGCATAGAAGAGAAAAGGAAGGCTGGTAGGGGAACGCTGCAGGAGAGGTGATTGATGAATGAGAGATAAATTCAATGTGAACTCCTAATGTGAAACCTAATACAGAAATATTCGCTTCCAAGCCCCTGTGCACGGCAATAAATTCATTACATAGTTCAGCATAGACCAAGAAACCAGACCTACAAGGTGCTTTCCATGGCAAAGTGCACTTATTGACATTGCTTCCACAGAAAGAACAGGGTAAATATAGTGGGCACAGACTATTACATCACTGTAAAATCATCTGTGAATAGCAGGTCCTTCGAACATTAGAAAGAGTGCAGGTTGAGTGCTGTGGTATAGAATCAGAAACAACGACCGATGCTTCATTTCTGGGTGGAAATGCCTGTATGAGCATGTGAAGAAGGAAAATGTCAGCAGAAGGAAAATGAGTGAATAAGTGAGGGTGGAATTAATCAGTCCGGATGGAAAAGGATGTGAACATGCACACATATGCAACCAGACAGAAAAGTAGCATACTGCAGCAGTGCAGTGAGAATTCATAAACAGAGCTGAAAAATGAATCATTTTCAGTTATGCATGCTATAT
>JAODJW010000106.1:24088149-24102233 GCA_026777045.1 Hyperopisus bebe | reverse complement strand
TGTGTGTGTGTGTGTGTATGTATGTATATATATAGACACCCACACATATAGGAATTTATGCATCTCTAACACAAGCAGCATATGTAAGGATACTGCAGCTCTAAGGAAATTGACAAAAACTGCTGGAGTTTCTATATTAGGGAATCTGCATTAAACCGGCAGTTAAACAGACTTCTGGGGTTGTTCAGTGCACTGCACTGTCATAGGCTGCCAAGGGAAGCTGCTGCAGCCTTTGGCTGGTAAAGAAATACAATCAAGCCCAGACAGTCTGGATTTGAAATGACGGCTCAGGGAGTCAGGGAGGTCCCTTGATTAATCCTCATGAGCAGGGCTGCTACACTAAACAGTGTAATTATGCTGTGATTAAATGGCACTGTAACAAGTTCATAGTGCAATTCGACCTCACTGATAGTAGTGCACCTGGTCTCAGAATGGATGGCTGACGGACACTCAACTTATATTACTAGAAAAGCAAAGAAAAGTGATTCAGCATTGCAACAACGCATTATGTAATAAGACTGCATTATATAATAAGACTGCATTATGTAATAACTAAAAAAAAATAACAAATTTATAGCCTGCATTATAATTTTATATTGCAACAGTAACCCATAATAGTAATAATAACAATAATAGCGATAATAATAATAATAAAACAACAAGAATACAATAATGCTAATAATAATAATAATAATAATAATAATAATAATAATGGTGGTGGTTATTGTTATTATTATTTTTATTATTATTATCAAGTAATAATGTGCACAAAACCTTCCCAGATGGAGGGGCATGGAATACACAAGAAAGGAGAGTGACAGTGGAAAGACTGGAAATGAAAAAATGAAGTGTCAAATGGCAAGTCTCTTTAACTGAAAGTCAAGTAGAAATAATAGAAGACAGAGTGGATTCAGATTGATTCAAATGTTAGTAACTCGTATTTTTTTGGGCATGTCCAACCAGAGAAGACCCTGGGGCAGACCCAGGACACACTGGAGAGATTATATCTCTCAGCTGGCCAGCGAATGCCTAGGTATCCCCCTGGTGGAGCTGGAGGAGGTGGCTGGGGAGAGGGAGGTCTGGGCATCCCTGCTTAGACTGCTGCCCCCACGACCCAGCCCTGGACAAGCAGCAGATAATGGATGGATGGATGGATTATATATTTAGTAGGCTAACTATTAAAAATGGAAATAAATACCTTTATATGTGGAAGTAATATTAGTACTTACACAAACAGGAAAACAAAATACAATAAATGTAACTGTCAAAAAGTTAAAATTTAAATAAACATACAGGCACATGAACAACAGAAGATGGTCTGTAAAAACCAAAAGATGTGATTCTGTATAGTTTGTCATAAAGGCACAACATGCTCTCACCCTCAGTGGCGGAAGTCTTCAGTCGGTGGCAGAGTCCCTCAGTGTCACCATAACTGTCTTGAATCTTCTGCAGCGCTTCAGCCCCCCTCAGCTCCATAAGAGCCTTTAGCTCGTCCAGCGTGGCCCCAAAGCCGCCTGCAGGATTGTCCTCCGATGCCCCGCTGACGAGCCCACTCCCCCTCTGGCTTTTGGGGTAAAACGCCACGGTGCTGTTGCTGAAATCCCCCATGACTGCAGAGTCCCGCCTGGTAACGTCCTCACTTCTGCTGTCTGTCTGCCTGTATGTCCTTTTTCCGTAATTCTCGTTTTTATTCCGTGACAATTAAGGGACTGATCAATTATTTTTATTTTGTCGATTTATTTGTCTCCCCCAGCTCCTCCTCCCACCATTTTATGACTCCTCCAAAGGGTCAACAAACAAGGCTCCAATCCATTGGGAAAAGGATGGAAACACAGACTGCAAAAGGCCTCACCACAATCTGCAACCTGACGAAAAAAGTGAAAAGTAAAGAACAAGTAACAATTACTTTTGTATAATTTAATCACTTAAAAGAGAACAACTCTTAAACGTACAACAAAAGTAAACATGAGCTTGGCATTCCCATTACATTCCGAAATACTTCTATCTTCAGATCAGCGATCCATGATGAATCTTTGACCCAGCCAGCTGCCCTCTCCAATCTTCCTGACCAGATTATTGAATCCTCCTTGAACGTATCCAATCATTTAAATACCAACTCCAGTGAATAGCTCATTGTGAGGTATTGTGAGTTTGTCTGATTTTGGCATTGTTCTGTCCTGTTGTGTTTTTTTAATGACTTGCTTATGTTCACGGTTACGAGTCTTAAGGACTGCTTTGGTTTCTTGAATAAACAACCTCACTTGAGCATCCACACGATTCATCATATTCTGTTGCTCCTACACATGAAGTTTAAGTAGAGGATTAGAGGGTTATGGTCTGTTATAGAAGATATACATCTGTCAATATTAATAAACAATTGTGTCCAAAGTTCTGGAGAAGATAGTTGCTGCTCAGCTTCAATCATACAACACACAGCATACTGGAATCCAGCTTCCGTTAGGGACACAGCACTGAAACTGCCTTAACTAGAGATATAATGGCATAACAATGCCAACTAATGCTAACAATGTGACTGTGCTAATGCTTCTGGACCGTTGATACAGTTCATCATTTTACTCTAAGACATAGACCTGAATTTGATGATACACGTGTCCAACAACTACACTCCATCATCAATGTCACTGGTCAAATATGGAGTACCACAGGGATCAGTTATTGGTTCTATATCTTGGTTCTATATATTTCTACATGCTGCCATTAGGTAAGATAATGAGAAAATATCATGTTAATTCTCATTCCTATGCTGACAACATTTCAGCTATACCTAATGACACCTCTTCAATTGTCACTTTAGCTAATTGTTTTCAATGAAGACTTGGATGAGTGAAAACATTTTGTCGCTCAGGCATTGATTCTCCCATGCATTTATGTCAAAAATGCACATAGCTGCAAAATAAATGTTACAGTCCAAAACACATGTGATTATATAATTACATAAGAATTATATAACACAACAGTATATAGAAATATATAATATATAAGTATATTACTATTAGGCAGGATTCACGTGACATCTGTCTTGTCAACACACCAAACAGGTGAATGAATTAGGCTAAATGAATTATCGATTAAAAAAAAGCTTTCAATTGAAATGAGTAAAAAAAATAGGTTCAAAGGAAGTAGTGTATCCTCACAATCACTAATTTACGTTACTGCGAGAGTGGGACAGACAGAGACGCCTTCATCTTGATGGACTTCAACTGACTGACACAGAACACATCACATGTTTCCAGGTGGATTGTGGGACACTCTACTTTGATTTCCATCAGCAGCTCAGCTTATGAACTCAGCCAGTGGTTACCTATAGCACTAGTTAATTGGTTCATCCCATGAAACACAGCAGTATGTAACGTCCCACGTAGAAATTATGCCTCAATTTTTCTCTGCTGCTATAACTGCTAAAGGAGGTTAATTTGATGAATCAAAGATATGATATTTTCTTGCTAATAAAGGTACTCAAATGTGGAACATACTGTAAATTTGTTTGTTAGCAAAGAATACTGAGCGTTTTTTTAGTAAATGTTAAGTAACTAACATGCAAATGCAGAAAATCTCAGTGTGTGCAAAAACTTTTGACTGGTAGTGTACTTGTTATGGCATTGTAATGGAAGGGAAGCAAACATTTCTGTGTGGATTTTTCTGTACTGGCAGTCAATGTGCTAGTTTTGTTCCTGTTGTCTACACCTTTATCTTGCCCATTGTTGTCCTAAATTATATTTATGCAGTCACATGCAATGGAATTCCACAATCCCTATTAATACCCGTAGACTTAAAAAGGGCAACATCGGCTGAACCATAAATGCTGGAGTGACCATGTGCTGCATGGGCCCAGTGTGGAGGAGCAATGAGAACGAGCAGGGGAACCTCGTCTGCACTAACGTCACATAACCTGTTCTTGGTGCTCTTCTAGCCCCTCGATGACGTCACACATCCTGTGGTCTCGGCCGATACCCACCTTCAGCGAGAGGCAACATGGTGAACATGCCGCCCAGCAGCCCTATCAGACAGTAGCAGCTCTCACTTCTCACCCCATCCGCTTGAATGCCTGCACTTGTAAAGTGTCCTAGAAACTTACTCTGCAATGGCACCACCGTCGTTACAGGACAGCTAGTATTTTTATCACTGTCAAAACCCAGCAAAAGATTCTCCTACAGCTCTGGAGCCACCTGTGCACACAGCTGCTGTTCATCAGCCGACTCAGTGGGAAGTATTTTGTCAAATACCCTCACATTCATTTCTGCTCTAGAAGCGTTTTGCCTCTACTTGTTACCCACACAGATGAGTATTGTGTTATCAGTGACCTGTGCACAGCTGCCTGTATGCTTTCTCCCAAACGTGTAATGGTCCATTTAACGTTTGAATTTAATTATTGCATCTAAACATAAGTGTCACCATTGTGACTTTTCTTTCAGAGGGTGTCTGTCCTATTTTAGATTTTGGATATTCTGTGCAAAATGTAATTATTTTATCTTTTATCCAATAATTTCATTTTGCTATAATTTGACAGATGGCTACTGTTTATATTAACATGAAAATAATAGCATCATATAATAAAGTCTGAAATGAACTGAAACCCCCTTTAAAGGTCATTCATGGTGAACGCTAACAGGACAACAGCACACAGAAAATGAAGCCACGACAGACCTGCAAGGTGTGGGATCTTCGCCAACAGACAGGAAGGCTCCTTAATCAGCGAGGCTTTATATGTCTTCAGATCAGTGTGGCATCAGCTAGTAGAACTCACCTGGAGGAAGGCAGGAAGTATGAGGTGAAATGAAGGCTTATTCTTCAGGCAGAGGTCCAGCGGAGGAATGATCCATGATGTTTTATTTCACCAACAGTCAAATACAATATCCAGAACTTGCATTTCTTAATCGTCAGAAAGCCAGGACAGAACAAAAATCAGGCAAAAGGTCATATAATGCAGGCAGTGCAATTAAATTAAGTTGTGAAATAAATGCTCAGTACAGAAATGAACTCACTTAGGACAGACTGATCTAAAGTAGGACTGAATTCCATATGGATTAGCCTGGATATACACTACCAGTCAAATGTTTTTGCACACACTGAGATTTTCTACATTTGCATGTTACTCACTTAACATTTACTAAAAATACACTCAATATTTCTTTGCTAACAAATAACTTGACATTATGTTCACCATTTGAGTACCTTTATTATCAAGAAAATGTCATATCTTTGATTCATCAAACTAACCTCCTCTAGCAGTTATAATACAGTACAGTTGTGAATTGTGCATCTCTTTCATCCCTTACACTTCACATTCCATTTCCCAATCAAATCTGGGAATCAAATCAAATCAAATCTGTCTCCCGATCCTTCTCTCTTCCTCTCTATATTTTACCACAGGCATGCTTAACTCAAAGTGGACATCACCTTACACCAGTACAGTTTGTGCTGCATGATTGTTGGACTTTCAAAAGCCTTTGTCTTTAGTTAAATATTTCAATTTTCAAGCATCTGTCAGGACACAGTCATATAATTTAGATATGACATGCCCAATAGATGACTCAGTACAGTTCAGTGGTGTAGTCAAGTCAAAACAAGCACAAGTGAAAGAATGCTGTATTGAATACAGTACTGGCTTACTGACTGCACTATTTCTTGTGGCAGAACTGTGTTGCATGTACTGTAGTACTTATCTGGGGGGTTCTTTGTACATGGTTTAAAACATCCAAGGTCAAAGCACTCATCCAGGATCGTCTAATCGTGGATACAGTTAGCTATTTCAGTTCTTCCAAGCCACTGGAAAATCAGATTAGCCAAACTGGATTGTATCATCTGAGATACCTGCATGGGCCTGTGGACACTGACTAGGCTATTTAAATGGATCGGCAAGCATACGATTAACTTTCCAAACTGTTGAAAGCAAGGGTACAAGTCTTAGGCATTTTTTGGACTTTGTGGGCTCCACAGGAATTGAGCTCTCACTTTCAAAGTTTCTAATACAGGAGATCACAAAAAGAAAGTAAATCAGAACAGTCAATAACCAAAAAAACAGCTAAGCAGAGGGCAAAAGCAACTTTCTAATGCCAGAGATAACCGTCAGCTTTTTCGGCAGTGCCCCATAAATCGGAGGAGAGCTGAAGACCCATAAAGCAAGGAAGAAGCCCTTAATCAATGAGAAGCAGGGAAGAGCCAGTATACAGGTAGATGTATATTTTACACCGGTGAACACCCATGAAGTGAGAAATGAGTGAAACAACTTGCCCGTGTTAAATGTAGCACAATTTACATACCTTCGAGTTTTGCTTAATATTTGTGTGCCAGCCAGTTAGAATATTCTGGACTGGCAAGACAAGCAGGTGAAAACTTTCCACACTGTGATCATGAATTGCAAGGTAGCCTAAGTTAATATTTCTTGCTGGATATTATTTCCACACACAGCTGCCAGGCACAGCCTCAATGCTTCGTTTGGCTCTTCAATGCACATTCTGACACTGATAACCAGCTCACAGTTGATTTCTTCAAAAACATTAATACGTAAATTCAGATGTTTTAGGCCAGTTTGCTGTGATAGTCTAGAAGTATTGAAATATTTCTATATTTTCTTTCCTGTTTCCATATTTATTCGAACTTGGACAAATTCCATGCTTTTCCATACTGCGTAGCAACCCTGATGGGATAACTTGGATTTAGTCATCCTAAGTTGGTATTTGGACATTCTGTCCATGGTACTTTAAAAGTACTATAAGGAGAGTTGCTGTCTTCATTTCAATCTTCGTCCCCTTTGAAGAATGTCTTAGATTATATCAGGTCCTTTCATGAATGCTTACATGCTGTTCTCAAGTTTCCACTCATTTTGGTAGAAAGTCTTGCTTTGATGAGAAGTCAGTGCAGTGTTCAATTCATGTTGGAGTGGTTCATGTTTTACTATCATTACCTGATTTTCAGGACTCTATGTCACTGAATTATGGTTAAGAGAGATTAATGTTGCAATGATCCCCATTCAAAAAGAAAGCGATCTGTCATGTATAAATGCTTAAACTGTGCCCCAATCTAGATCTGAGATCTGCCTTACAGGATCACCTTCCTCTCCAGGAGCTGCTGCATCCTATGAATACTGTCATAAGATGGCCGGATTATGTTTAGGTAATAAGTGTATTCCTAACTGCACCTGGTCTGCATGCAAAATGCCCGTAACTCTCCTATCTAAACCCTCTCATTTGTTAGATTCTACTTGAGATGGTCTTGTACATATTATTAAGAAGTAACCATTGCTTTTCTCTGTAAGTCCTTCTAGGCACTACAGTCATCAAATATGACATAGATATTGGTGATATAACCCTATGAAGCAGAACATGTATCATGTTTATACCAGCAGATTAACATGGTGGGATGTTTATCGCACCAAACATGCCATAATAATTAATAATAATTGGTACTTTATTGATCCCACGTGTGGGGAAATTGTATTATATAATATAATATATATAATATATTTGCCATTATAAAAATGAAAGTAAATACCATTTTGAAAATTGTCTTGTTGACACTAGGTTTAGTCCATGATTTTCCCCGTGTTTATTGGCTTTCAAGATGGATGGAATATTTCCTATGTTGTTCTTCCCCTACTCCATTAATAAAATAGAAAAACAAAGTAGTGGATTCAGATGTAACAACATTCTCTTCCTCTTTTCTCCTGCTTGACAAAATGCTCAATTAAAATCATTGGTGCAACTACCATTATTAATTCTAAGGCTTGATTTCTGAGATAATACTAACCATTTTCAAAAAATATCATTAGAAATTAAATGCACGGATTAAGAAAGTTACATGTTACATTATATGCTTCATCACATCTCATGGTGTGACATTTTGTAGAGAACGAAGGAAGGTGTACCTCAAAGGATTCAAATGTATAGGATGTTTTCAATGTTTTTGCCACCTTTTTGTCTATATTTATGTGCAGAATTGTTACTGTACCTTGTTACAGTAGCAGTTAAGGTACTGCTGGTCAATGATCTTCAGTGCAGAATTCACAAACCTCTGTACTTCCTTCCTGTCATGAGCTGTGGCCACCACACTATACTCTGTATGTAAATATTTTGTATTCCATGGAGACAATATTGAGCAAATGTAAGTGATTTGTCAGCACTGCTTTGTGTCTGTTGGCACAGCTCACGGCGACCCCACAGACTTATTTGACCGGCTCTCTTGGTAGATAATAAGTTCTATTTGGCTATATAGCTTTCAACTCCTAAATACTGCAAAAACCAACAATATTGCAATGTGAATTTTTCAGCCCTACAGTACTTTCACAAAAAGTAATTAGTATTGTATCATTATTATATATTGCATCATGTTAGATGATGCGGCTGAGTGACAAGGCTAACCTTGATTTTAGCTGTGATTATTTTTAACTACAAGAATCGTAGAAAGTAAAGTCAAAGTAATGCCAAAAACAGGCTAGACTATCCCGAGAAGCCAAATGACACATAGGTCTATCTACGGCTAACCTCACATTACTGGGTGAGTCTATCAAACCTGAATATCTTCTTCTCAGTGGTGCTGTGGTGATTTAAGTTCTGCTTTGCAATATGGACTGATAGATCATCTTCTGCCATCTTTCTTCCAACATATTGCCAAGTACTCAAGAAGGAAAAGTTTAATTGATGTTTTTTAATAATCAAGCAATCAAGTTTAATCAAGTAATCATGACAGCTCTGCTCCATGTGTTATTAATTTGGAGAGGAAATATTAGTATGAGCAATTGCCTGTGAGTAATTCTACACAATCTAGCATTAAGTTAAACATGACAACCAAACACCAAAATCTGAACTTAGAGGTGCAGATTCAAAGTTATGTGTCACGTATAGGACTCAGAGCATCTGGGTAAAAACACATTTACTGGCTTTCACATTTCCATTTACTCCATCCATATAGTATCACATGTCCTAATTTTGCAGAGTTCAACATGTCCCTGCATCAACAAGGGAAGGACTTGCGTTTCACTTTGCTTACCAATCATGGTCTTCGTTGTATGACATCACCACATTAATTAAAAGAAGTGTTTTCTGCTAAGCAGCAAGATGCACAGATTTGTAAAGGAACTGTTCTTTTGTTAAGGGACATGGCATAGATACAAAACATAGGAACATGCTCACCTGCAAAGGTAAGGTCGTGTCTTTATTTCATGATGATGATAACAGACAACAACAATAAGACCAGAACTCCTGAGCTTCTGAGCCAACCCCCCCCCCCCCCCCCCCCCAAGGCTGGAGTTTGAAAATGAGACAGAATGGACCAATATGGTGATGTCATACAATAAAAACTGTGATTGGTTAAAGAAGTGAAATGCAATCCCCTCCCTTGTTGACCCTGGGACAATGTCCAAGTTGAAAAAATCTATTGTTTGCTCAAGATATCTTATTTGCACAATATAATTTCTTGTGTGCACAAGATTTAAAAAATATATTGCTTAGCAACCTCCGTAATTAATACGTCAAGTATGCTATTTGACAACAAAGATGTCAGTGTATTGAATGGGCATGTCAGCTTAATACAGGTAGATATGTTTACCCTATATGTATAACAGTGCACATGCCAAAATGGGTAGTTATCAATGTGTTTACTATATAGAATATTATCAGCAACCATTGTGACCCTGTATTGGACTCTGAAGTTGGAATATGGATGTCAGTAGCTACCTTTCTAATTCTTGTAATGCATAATATCATAGACAACACAACTGCTGTCAAAAAACATCCCTGAATTACAACTAAATCATTTTTATTTTAATGTTCAACATCCATCAAATGAAAATAAAAAATGCCAGGTTTTCTTCCAGATGGCCTTTGATAACTACTGGACAGCACACTGCAGGAAGCAGGTAATCAAATCAAAGTTTATTTATCAAGTGCACATCAGTACAGCATACAGTGAAATGAGTTCCAGTGGGACTTGGAGCTGCTTACTGGATGAGCAGCTCATGGACGAGGTGCACAAAAAATGTAGAGTACCACAAAACCAGGAAAGGGGCTGAAGCAGCACAGTAAAATAACCACAAAACACCAGCACCAGTGTACAGTAACTGCGAGTTTCAAAACTAGGATTCACAATTTGATATATACCATACTGCATATTTGTTTCATTGTAGAGGGATTCGTATGACACAGAAGCTGAGTCTTATTATATGGAATACCTCAGTCATGGTGTTCAGAACATCCAATTTAATGGAACTGTCTCAAATTAGCTGAAAGCAAATAATTACTCAGATTGGGATAATGTATAATAATTAGACAGAATCACATATTCTACACCTGCAGTAAATCTGGATGTTTTTTTCAGCTACCTTGTTACTTGCAGCTACTGGTTCAGATTTAATTCTGTAAACATTAATGAACGTTACTTCCAGAAACAGAACATATTAGAAATTAATAAAAAAAAAAGATTATCATAAATGAATCCCCTGGCCTATTAATTGTCAGTGATCTCTCTACACATCAGACTACTGCTATGCTATATTGCACTTAACCATTCTCCTTACTGTATAAAACGAGCATTCTGAAAACCCTCTTAGAAGCTACTTTTTGCCTTTCTGGTAGAGTCGTATGCTGCATGATGACGTTTCAGTAAACGATGGACCACATATATGACAGATGTCCCATAAGATTATACTGTAATGTAGCTCAAAAATCCCCTTCTCCTATTAACGTCATAGCCATCATAACATCATAGTGCAACGCACTGCTCACGTTTGAGCACTACTTCCAGTCGTATAAAAAACATGCATTTTCCCATTTATCTCCCTTCCTACTTCTATTCGCCTGTCGATCTTGGTCTCAGATTTCAAAATCACTTTTTTGTTTGCTTAAGCGTATAACCTTTCCTATCCATAATGTCTTGTTGTTTTCTTATCTGTTTATATGTTCTATATAAGCATCTTTGAGAACTTGAAAAGCACTATATAAGTCAAATGTTTTATTATTATTATTGCTTTTACTGGTTGATGTATGTATTGTACTGTACATTTTATCATTAATCTCCTGAGTCCCGGGTTTTTGTTTGGTGTGTATGTTTTATTTCGTTTAGCTATTTGGGATTAGTAGGACCTCATAATCACAAAAACCAAACATAATTTTTTTGAACGATTAATAGTTTTAAACTAAAAATGATGTCCATATATGGGGATGTATGGTCTCAGGAGGTTATTTTAGAGTGCACTCTTTCGAATTATAAAAAAAAAAGTTTACTGTAGCTTAGGTATGTAGTAGGCTATACCATCTAGATTTAAGTACACTTTGTGATGTTCACATTGCAATAAAATTGCCTAATAATGCATTTTTCAGAAAGTATCACTGTTGTTAAGTGACGCTCGACCGTATAAGAGATAAGGGTGTCACCCCAAGGATAAAAGAGTGCCGGCTGAATTCACCCACCCAAAAAAAGAAATAAATGGTTATAGATTCATTTTGCTTATTGGTGGACATCCTAAAAATCCAAGGAAATCAAACCCACTATTCACTACATGCCCCAAGAACTGTTATGAAAATATCACCCTCTCACGTCATGAAAAGAGATTTCCATAATAATTTCTGTTTAACACATGAGCTATGAAATTCACACATTTTTATTTGCACGATTTACATTTTTTACAAATGTACACAATTTATACAGCTCACCACCACGACTAGAGTAAATACTCTGGTAAGAGTAATGGAGAATGGAGGGGGGGGGGGATGCATTTATGTACAAAACAACTGGTGTATTAACACAAAGATCACACAAAGTCACTGTTCCCCTCATCTGGAATATTTAAACCATGGATGACAATGATGGTCCAAATCCTAATTAATGATGACAACAACGCCTTCAGGTACAGAGAGAGGGCACAGTACAACTCTGCTAGAACCAGATTGAAAAGAAGCATCATAAAAGGCAAATCAGCATAGAAGAGGAAGACTGATGACCACTTCCACAACAACAATATATGGCGGGTGTGGCAGGATGTCCGGTATATCACTAACTACAAGTCCAGCAAGGCCACAGCTGTCAGGGGGAAGGCCTTTCTGTCCAAGGCACTTAATTGCTTCTTTGCCCACTTTGATGTGAAACAACCTGAGGCAGTCATAACACACTCACCAGCCTTCAGTGACCACATTCTCAAAGTGCAGGAACACATGGTGAGGTGCAGGCTCAGGGCAGTAAACCCAGGAAAAGCTTCTGGTCCTGATCGTGTAACTGGAAGGGTGCTGAAGGAATCAACTCTCCTGGACCTTCACAATGATCTCCAACCTTTCCCTGTCTTAATCCATCATCCCACCAAGCCTGAAGTCCGAGACTATCATCCCACTGCCAAAAAGGCCTACCATCAGCAGCCTTAATGACTACCACCCCATCACACTTACGCCGGTCATTATGAAATGCTTTGAGAAGTATGCAGTTTGCATACAGAGCAAACAGATCTACAGACGATGCCATAGTCCCTGCACTTCACATGATTCAGACCCTTCTTAAATGCCAGGGGGGGGTTGTGAGGCTGCTCTTTGAGGAGTTAAGCTTTGCCTTTAATACCACCATTCCCTGCAGGCTGGCCACCAAACTAACGGTTTTATGTCTTTCCCAATCTATCTGTCACTGGATCAAGGCCTTTCTGACTGAACACTCTCAGAGAGTTAAAGCTGGCCCCGATTTCTCCTCTACCTTGAGATTCAGCACCGGTTCCCCACAGAGATGTGTGTTGAGCCCACTATTTTATACCCTAACACACATGACCGCACCCCTACTAACTCTAGCAACACTATCATCAAGTTCACGGATGACACAGCTGTAGTGGGACTCATCTCAGGGGGCTATGAGTCAGCATACAGGCATGAAGTCCAAAGGTTGTCAGTGTGGTGCTCAAAGAATAACATAGATCTGAACACCTTTAAAACCAAATAATTCACCATAGACTTCAGGAGGAAAAACCCAATCTAGATCCTATCAATGGAGATTGTGTGGAAAGGGTCTCCGATTACAAGTTTCTGGGCGTTCACATAGCCGACAACCTCTCCTGGAATATCTAACACCACCGCACTCCTTCAGAAGGCCCAGCAGCAACTCTACCTCCTGAGGATCTTATGGAAGAACAATTTGGATGATAAACTGCTGGTGTCCTTCTACTGCTGTTCCATGAAGAGTGTGCTGAGCTACTGCATCTCTGTACGGTTTGCCATCTGCTCCTCAGAAGACAGGGCAGCATTCCAGAAGGTCATTTCCACCACCCAGAAAATAACTGCCTGCCCACCTCTCTCCCTTGAGGACAGTTACAGCTCTCGCTATCTCAGCAGAGCTACCAATATTCTCAGAGACTCATCTCGCCTGGGATATCACCAGTTTGAACTGTTGCCCTCTGGAAGGCACTAAAGGGCCAGCAAATCAGAAACAAACTGACTCAAAACAGTTTGTATCTTAGAGCCATTATCTCAATCAATTCGGTCCAACCTTGAACACTCTGTCCCTCATCTTACATGTTTATGACCTCACCTATTATCATGGCTATGGTGATACTCCATGAGCTCTTTGCTGTATTTTCTGAACCAAGTCGACGGTGCCAAAAAGCTCAAAGCATGTCCAAAACAAACCAGGGGCGCCCCCTGGATGTGGTCTGGGGGTATGGCTGATGGTTCATGAGGGGACATTTTGCCCCTCACTACCTATTAGCATGTGGAATATTTTGTTAAATACACTGCAGTAATGTACAATATTTTCATGTTTATTATGAAACTGAATCACAAGGAGTGGAATACATCTAAAATTTATTCTATTTAAACATATGCTTTTTGACTTAAAATAGTTAGACAATTAAAACATACTCATATTTTTATATTTACACTTCACTAGAGGAATACACCTACCCTATAATCTGCAGCTTCCAGTTATCTAGTAGTCTATATAGAGGCAGAATGTGCATTGAGATTAATATATTATTTTTAGGGCTGTCAAAATTAATGGGTTAACGCGGATTAATCCATCATCGTGATTAATCTGATTAAAATTTTTAACGTAATTAACCCATCTGCAGCGCAGAATGACTCAAAATCCCTGAAATGTCTCTG
>JAODJW010000106.1:24053277-24081877 GCA_026777045.1 Hyperopisus bebe | reverse complement strand
GAGTGTGCCCTGCGATGGGCTGGCCCCCCATCCAGGGTTGTTCCCTGCCTCGTGCCCATTGCTTCCAGGATAGGCTCCGGACCCCCCACAACCCAGTAGGATAAGCGGGTTGGAAAATGGATGGATGCTTCCCTCCGGTTCTGAAGTAGGCTGATGAGGGGGGCATCCCGTAAATATAAAGAAGCTGTTTATGGAAATGACTGCCGACTTTTAGTTTTTTAGTAGCTTAAGCTGACAGCACATTTGCATATGTTGTTTGATATGAACACCAATAAAATTATGTGGAAAGTGTTGAATTTTTGTTCTTTTTTGAGTTTTGATCTGCAAGTCTTGTTCAGGTTATTATTTTTATTAACATTTTATTAAAACACAGTTCATTTCAAGATCTTTTGAAACGCAGAAATTAAGAACAAAAACAAAAAGCAGAAGTCAGACAGGAAACTCTCACCAATGCTGCAAATAAATTAGTCCCTGCATCGACTGACTTAAACATCTCAGACTCTGGTTTTGGATTGAAGGAAAGGCTTCTATGCAATTTTATCAGAAGGCCTAACATAGTACAGCCCTGGGGAAACTGCAAAGTGCAGAGTGGCTCACCTGAGCCATTTCATCTTGAATTATATATAAAATAATGGCATATGCACCATGCCAGAAAAGGCTTAGATATGAAAATGGCATTCATTTAGTTTGATGCAACTCTGAAGTAAAAAAAATCTGAATCAAGTGAGCTGGAGAAAAAAGACGCTAACTTTTGTATTTGTGCTGTTAGCATGTACATAGAGATGATTCTGTTTGAATATCACTCATTTTACAGTACAATGACCTATGTCTGGGGGGTGGCATGGAGGTGCAGTGATTAGCACTGTCACCCCACACCTCTTGGATCAGGGTTTGAATCTCTGCCATTATTACATTTATTTGGAATTTGCATGTGCTCCCTGTGTTTCCTCTAGGTCAGGGGTGGTTAGTCTTATCCACAAAGGGCCGGTACTCTAGGTACTCTGCTTTCCCCCCCACAGTCGAAAAATATGTCACCAAGGTGACTTTTACACTCTACACTATATGTGCCTCAACATTCGGTGACCCCACTCTTTTACTTTACTTAGTTTCTTTTGTTCCTAAACATTTCCGCTTTCCAATAATACCATTTACAATTTACTGTGGAATATCAAGCAGGCGAACAATTTCATAGCTAGGTGCTTGATTTTATGCACCTGTGGCAATAGGTCTAAATGAAAGGAAGGTTATTAGGACCCCTTGTGGTCATTTTTTGCCGATGCATGAAAGATGAATTGTTTTTATAGCAAGCATGAGAAGGGTGACAGAATTTTGAAAATATTTTGCTAGTTTAAGAAGTCATATCTTTGTTTATTTTCTGTTTTCATTTCAAGCCATTAACTGTCTGTTCTACTTTGCACGGTCAGCTTAAACTGAGTACTGTATGTGCACTGGGATAGGTTGAGAAGATCACTATGGCCTTGTCATTCACAAGTATGGGTGTTATTCTTAAAGAAATTTCGCCTGAACACATATCCACATTAAAGCCTTATTATGAGACAGATATAACAAGGCTGCTCAGTCACTTGGCACCAATGGCAGAAATTAAATTACAGATAAGCTGAAGTGCTATAAAAGTACTATAAAATGTAGAGATCTAGTTTTGCATATTTTCTTTTTGTATATGTTCTACATGATACCTCAGAATGTCGCTCACATACAATACAGGCCGAAAGTTTGGACACACCTTCTCATTCAATTGAAAATTCAATTGAATGAGAAGGTGTGTCCAAACTTTTGGCCTGTGCTGTATAAGCCTGTAACTGGAAGCATTATGCGTTATTTGTTCTGGGATATTTCTATATCAAAACATGTTACCCTGGATATAATAAGAATATGTCAAAATATGCTTCCTACACATTTGTAGTGCACATGTAGTCAGAATTCATCTAATTTAAAGTCCAGTTTGCACTGGGAGCATTATTTGATAAGAAATATAATTTGTCAAAATATGCTACCCTTGATGTAATGAGAAAATTTAAATAAGCTCACCACCTAGTGCTTAGGCAGCCAGAAATAGTGCAATTTAAGCTTATGTTTGGCAGTTGAAATGGGCCATCCCGTTTCCTGTTAGCTCCTTATGTTTCTCCTCTTCCCTGGGCCGTTGCATGGCTTGACAGGCTGTCATCCAGGCTTCCCCTTCCCTTGTGGGTCAAATTAGTTATAATTCAACATTTATGTTTCTTTCTGTTTTCTTGGTCTATCATGTACTTGTGTATTTCTCTTGCAGTTCGTTGTCATTGCTCCCTGTTATTCCCTGTATATAGCATTGGTCTGTTGCCTTTGTTATTTTAGTCTCTATTAACCCGGGATGGAGTGGCGGCTCTAAGGGTAGGGCTCTGTGTTAGCAACTGGAAGGTTGCTGGGTCAAATCCCATGATTGCTCAGACTGATTCTTCTCTGTTGGGCCCTTAACAAGACCCTCAAACTGCAATTGCTTCATCCAGGGTATAACATTGATCTAAATCTGGCCCTCTAAGGAGGTCCTCCAACTTACAGAGAATAACTTGGGAGTTGGTGGCAGGATTGGAACTACAGCAGCCAGAAGAAACCTCACACTTGCCCATTTGGACTAGTGTGGTGCTGAGGTATCACCCATCACAGGGCTGGTAAAGACTCAGGTTCCCATCCCTGAGGTGGTTTGTTGTGTAGTGGGTGTGACAACGTGCTGTAATCAGTGCATGCTGCTTACCTCCATCTCTTCTCCTGGTGTTTGATCCTTTGTCTGTTGATTGAACTCACCTGTGTCACTGTGTCATCAGTGCTTGTTTAATGCCCACACCCGTCTCTTGTTTTTCCTCACTGTAGATGTATTTAAGTGCCTGCCCCTGTTTTTGTTGTCTACCTGCTTTGTTTTTAAAATTAAGTCCCTTGTTTCTTTGATCTGCTACGTGGATCGTCCCTTCGTCCTTCCACCATGCCTGGCTGTAAGAAAGGGTATGTTTACACGCATATGGTCACATATACACATCTCATTTTCTATTAAATCCTAGATAAGAGCTAAGTGTAGGTTCAGAAAATTATGCGTGTAGGTGATGTTTGTATTGAAAGCAAACTGTTATTGAAGTGTACGTAGTATATATACAGTATGCTCACTGAACATTTTATTAGGAACACCTGTACATATGCTTATTCATGCAATTATCTAATCATCCAATCAGGTACCATGCATAAAATCATGCAGATACAAAGTAGGAGCTTCAGTTAATGTTCATGTCAACCATGAGAATGGGGGAAAAATGTAATCTCGGTCATTTTAACTGTTGCATGATTGTTGGGGCCAGACTGGCTGATTTGAGTATTTCTGTAACAGCTGATCTCCTGGAATTTTCAAACATAAAAGTCTCTAGAAATTATTCAGAATGGTGTTAAAAAACAGCAAACTGCAGTTCTGAAGGTGGAAAAGCCTTGTTGATGGGAAAAGGCCAGACGGGAATGGCCAGACTGAATCAAGCTGAAAGGCTGAAATGTGGCAGTAACTCTGTGCAACTGTGGTGATCAGAAAAGCATCCCAGATAGTACAACACAAGAGACCTTGGAGTAGATAGGCTATAGTATTAGAAGACAAAACTACAACAGTCCCACCCCTGTCAGCCAAAAGCTGAAAGCTTAGGCTGCAGAAGGGACAGGCTTATTAAAACAGGGCCATTGACTTATGTAAAAACATAGTCTGGTCTAAGTAATCTTGATTTCTGGGATCAACAGCAAGAATCCATAGACCCAGCCTGCCTTGTGTAAACAGTCCAGGCTGGCAGTGATGGTGTAATGGTGTGAGGAATTATTTTTTGGCACACTTTGGGCCATTAATACCAATAAATCATTCGTAGAATGCCACTGAATATTTGAGTATTGCTGCTGATCATATGCATCCCTTTATGGCCATGATTAACCCATATTCTAATGGTTACTTCCAGCTTGATAATGCACTGTGTCACAAGGCAAAAGTCATCTCCAACTGATTTCTTGAACATGACAATGAGTTCAGTGTTCTATATCCAGATGCACACCTTTGGGAAGTGGTGGAACGGGAGATTGGCAGCATGAATGTGCAGCTGACAAATCTGTAGAAAGTGTGTGATGCAATCATATCAACATGGGCCAGAATCTCAAAGGAATGCTTCCAACTTCTTGTGGAAGCCATGTCAAGAAGAAATAAGACTTTTTTGAGGGAAAGGGGAGGATCTAGACTATATTAGTAAAGTTTTCCTTAAAAAGTGCTCAATGAATACAAAATGGATGTATATTTTTACCCTCTGATTTAGTAAACACTTTTTTATCCTTCCAAGACTGCTTTGTTCCAATAGCATCTATTTTTTCTTTTTGAAACGGATACAGAAGGTTATTGTACCTAGCTGATTAACTTTTACTGCCACTGTATTTTAGCCTACATTTAATACAGTTGTGGTCAAAGTGTACTGTATATACACTTATCACAAACAAACATGTTTATCGTGACAGTTTTGGGCTTCCAATGATTTCTACACTGTTCTTTTTGTGGCAGAATCATTATACAACACGACTTTATATAAAAAAAAATCCTATCCAGTCTGAATCCTGTCAAGCATCTTAGGTATGTGCTGAAACAGCAAGTCCAATCTGCAGAGGCCCCACCTCACAACCTGTGGGACTTAAAGGATCTGCTCCTGACATCTTGGTGCAAAATACCACATTACACTTTCAGAGGTGTTGAATCCAAGCCTCAGTGGGTAGCAGCTGTTTTGGAGACACACAGCGGACCAACAGAATATTAAGCAGGAGGTCATAATGTCTTAGTTCTTTGGTGTATATACATTAGATCAAATGTATTGATTATGCCATGTTTTTGCACAAATATTTCGACAATTAGTCCTGAGATGCATTATAGGTATTTTAATGAACCTGCACTATATACTCACTGACCACTTTATTAGAAACACCTTGCTAGTATAAGGTTGGACCCCCCTTTTTCTTTAGAACTGCCTTAAGACAAAAGGTGCTTGAAACATTCTTCAAAGACTTTGGTCCATGTTGACATGATATTATCATGCAGTTGCCGCAGATTTTGTCAGCTGCACCTTCATGATGCAAATTACCCGTTCCACCATATCCCATAGGTGCTCTATTGGTTTGAAACCTGCTGACTATGAAGGCCATTCAAGTACAGTGAACATGTTCAAGAAAGCATTCTGAGTTGTTATGAGCATTGTGACATGGTGCATTATCCTGATGGAAGTCGTAATTAGAAGCTGGGTACACTGTGGTCATAAAGGGATGGACATGGTCAGAAACAATACTCAGGCAGGTTGTGGCATTTAAACAATGCTCATTTGGTCCCCCACAAAGTGTCCCTCACACTATTACACTACCACTATAAGCCTAAATTTTATGATAGAAGGCAGGATGGATCCATGCCTATAGGGTGTTTACAACAAATTCTGTGACCCTACCATCTGAATATCGCAGCAGAAATCGAGACTCATCTGACCGGGTAATGTTTCTCCAGTCTTCCTTTATCCAATATTGGAGAGCCTTTGCCCATTGTAGTCTCACTTTCCTGTTCCTAGCTGACAGGCATGGCACCTGATGTAGTCTTTTGCTGCTGTAGCCCATCTGTTTCAAGGTTCGACATATTGTGCATTCAGAGATGCTCTTCTACATACCTTGGTTGTAACGGGTGCTTATTTGAGTTACTGTTGCCTTCCTGTGAACAACCCAATCTCATGGGTGGTGAATCAGCTGGGGGTAGGGATCTGTGGTATCCAGGGTGAACTTCTTCAGTCTGGTGGTAAATCTGTCCTCCTAGCATTGCAGATAATCTTTGCTTCCATTTGGGAGTCAGGTGTCATCCCAACTGATTGGAAAACGGGACTTGTAGTCCCTATCTGGAAAGGGAAGGAGGATTGCCTGGATTGCGGCAACTACAGGGAGATAACACTGATCTCAGTGCCGGGTAAGGTCCTTACTAGGGTCATCATTAACAGGATCTGTGATCGCCTAAGAAGTCAAGCCACAGCATCCTGGCAATGAGGGTTCTCATTCACTGCAAGGCGGGAATATCAGCGGAGGTTCTTTGCAGCCTTTATCGATTTTCGTAAAGCATTTGATTCAGTTGATCAAGTTGCCCTGTGAGACATCCTGAGACTGTGAAGTTGGCCGGCCTGTACACTGGTACTGTGGGTGCTGTGCAGAGTGGGGGGTGAAGGTCTGTGTGAAATAATTCAGATCACATCCAATGACTGCATTTATGAGTTACTATCCAGAGCTACCATCTTATCATGGACACACAACCTGCATGATGACCAAAGAGCAAAAGTAGTGGAGGAGCTGGAACAGACTAGGACAGCTGTGCTCACTGGGAACTATTGAACTTCATTGCTGCAATCACAGTAACCTTGGGGTAACAGTGCATTATTTTGATGAGCAGTGGGACCTTCGGTCTCACATATTGACTGTTATGAAGATAGAGGAGAAGCATTTTACTGAATCAAGTGCTAAGTAGGCTTGGGTGGTATCTATTTTTCCATACCGTCATACCATTTAGACATTTCGCCCTGGTATACTGTATATGACAATAGTAAAAAAAAAAAGCCTATTGTCATGCCCTGATTGTCCTCTTCTCCCGTGTCCCATGTCCCTTCGTTAACCCCGTGTGGATTCCCCGTGTTTACTAGTTTACTAGTCCAATATATTTAAGTCTGCATTATGTATGTTTTCCCCAGTCCGGTCAAGTCTTACGTCAGTCTTGTGTTTTGCCTTTTGTGTTCCAATAATAAATCCCTCGTCCCGCTTCCTCGCCTCCCTGTGTCTGCTTCCCTGGTCGGCATGCACAACAGAATGACCAGACTCAGGAAAGAAAAGTCTGGCAGTTCACCAATACACCTGCCGGACGACAAGCTTGCCTGCGCCCCAAGGATGATCCCAGAAAACTATGTGTTCTGCGATCCGCGCCTGTACTGGGAGGATGCCGCCTGCTTTGCTGCCTGAGGTTCCTGCGCTGCCTGCTTCTCCCCCTGTGGTTCCTGCGGTTCCTGCTTCGCCCCCCTTGGTTCCTGCACCACCCTCTGTGGTTCCTGGGCCAGCTGTTCCAGCTCTGCCTCCCGAGGTTCCAATTCCTGCTCTGCCCCCGGATCCCATCCCCAAGGACGTCCTTGATCCCCCAGACCCTGCTCCCATGCCCCTGGTCCCAGTCCCTGAGGAGGTCCCCATCTGTCGAGCTATTGCTCCTCCTCCCTTAGTGGAGATGGAGGATGAGCTTGAATGGGACCCCTCGGGGATTACTCCTCAGGGGTCATCCCTAGTGACACCTTCGCTACTGCCCTAACGTGACAGATCCCGGCCGGGTCCCCGCTTCTCGGTCTCCCGGAAAGGGAGGGGACACCTGCGCGGAGGTCGGGTCCTGCCCGCTCTACCCCCTGGCTCACTTTCGGTCCTCCTGGATGCGGCTCGGCAGTCGCCTGCAGGTCCTCCGGCTCAACGGTCAACTGCGGTGCCCCTGGCTTCAGCTCGGGGGTCACCCTTGGTTCCACCTGCGGCGCCTCGTCAGCCGGCTGCGGTCCCACCTCCGATGCCTCATCGGTCGACTGCAGGTCCCCTGTCACCGACTCGTTTGTTGCCTGCGACTTAGCCGGCTGTGGCTGCGCCTCCTCCGTTGTCCCCTTCACCTTCCTCCTCACCCCCTTTGACGTTCCCTCGAGCTCCTCCCTCGCTCTTGCCAAGGGTCCTGCCTGCTCCGGCCTCACAGTTGCCTGCTGCCCCTGCAGCTTCCGCTTCTCACCTGCCGGGGTTCCCTTCGGCTTCCCATGTCCCCTCGCCCTTTGCCTCTGTGCCCCCTGCCTTCATGCCCCCTGTGTTTCCTCCCAGTCCCTCTGTGCCTTTGTTCCCTTCTGGTCCCTTTGTGTCTCCTGTTGGTGTGTCCCCTGGTGTTCCCCCGTTGTCCCCTTTCATGTTCCTGGGTCCTGTGTTTCCGTCGTTATTGCCCCTGTGTTTGTCTGTGTTCCCCGTGGTTTGTCGTCTGTTGTCTGAGGTGGTCTCCTTGTGCCTGTCCTGTGTGTCTGTGCTGTTCCCCTTGGTGCTTTGATGTTTTTGCTCTTGTCTACCTAAGTCCCGTAGTGTCCCTGGTTGCGTCACTTCGCTCCCCTTAGGCGTGCCTGGAGTGTGCGCCTTTGGGGGTGGGGGGGAGGTACAGTCATGCCCCGATCTTCTGCTTCTCCCGTATGCCACACCCCCTTCGTTAACCCCATGTGGATTCCCCATGTTTACCGGCTGTTTCTGATTATTGTCAGCAGTCCAATGTGTTTAAGTCTGCGTTAGGTATGTTTTCCGCAGTCCGGTTATTGAAGTCTTATGTCAGTCTTGTGTTTTGCCTTCCATGTTCCTATAATAAATCCCTCGTTCCCCGCTTCCTCGCCTCCTAGTTCCTGCTTCCCCGGTCAGCGTGCACGACACCTATCATGTAAACAATCATGTAGGCTACTGTAAACTCCGGAATCAGAGAGAGCCTAAATGGGCTGATCAGTTTGGAAGTTGAACGTTAGGAAAATTAGGAGACAACTCCTTGTTGAACAGATAAAACGATGACCCATAGTTTATTGACACCACGGTCGCCGGCCAATCTCCAAGTGAAAAAAGTAAACAGCAAAACGACAAGAACTAAACCTGACTCACTATCCAAAACACACACTAAACACCACGTTGCACAAAAACAAAAAAGGCAGTCACCTCGTACACACCAAACCAAAGCAAACACACAGCGAACACATGGACGCAAGGAAAGCACGGTATCCAAAGGGGTGAGCAAAGAGAATAATCGGGAGTTGGCCGAGAGTTCAAAACCGGAAGAGCAAACAATCAAAGCGACAGTACCAGAAAGGGCGAAGCAAAAGTCGGAAACCAAGGAACAAAAACAGTCATACACAGTAAGGCAAATCAGAAATCAAATCAGAAAACGAGCAAGAGCTCGCGAGAGTTGCGAACAGTGGCTTTTTCTCCACAGAGGACTGGAAACGGGAGGCATGGCCAGGTCCAGGGCAGAGTCGAAGGAGCGGCGGATGAATGGGCAAGTAGGCAGGATGTCCGAAGAACCCATAGGGCATCCTCCCGAACTTACGGCACATGACACTTATGGCACATACTGTACCCGAAACTTATGGCACATATCTCCTTTATGGCGCGTACTTTCCTTACGGCCCATAACAAATCTAAATTCTGATTGTAAATTTTCAAGTCTTGGTCTTGTTCTGGTCTTGATTTAAAGTCTTGATCTTGGTTGGGATAGGCCTTGGTCTTAACTTGGTCTTGGGTTGGATGAGTCTTGATCTGGTCTTAATCTTGAAACAGATGGTCTTGAACACATAACTGGTATCTGAAAATCCATAGCACTACTTGATTGACATGAAGCATGCTGGTAACAACATTATGCAACATTTTCTTCATCAGCTGGGACTGGTCACCCAGTCAGAATGATATTTGTGGGAATATACTATGAACTGGATTCAGTGCAAAAAATTGAGCTTGTTAGGAAACTCATCTTTTTATAAGACAGTGATCCCAAGCATGAAATCCCAGCCCCAACATCTGTGACATTGTGGCAAGTTTGACTCTTTCAGAACTCTTCTGCAGTTTGAAATTGATATGCTTGTTTATGCCAGTTGATACAAAGGTTCTTTCCCAACTACTTAGCAAGATGTGGTTTATTGCACAGGACAACTTCACAGTGATGTTTTTGGTTTGGTTTTACACCCCTTGTTTTGTACTCTTAAAAATAATTTTTAACCCATTCAACCAACATTTCTTTTGCTCTTCCAACCATGAGAACTACCTCTCATCACCCACTGACAATATACTCCTTCCTTTTGATATGTAAGTGGCCCACCTAGCTCATAGGGTCCAAATAACATGCAATTTCTTTCACCCCTTCCTGGCCCCCCAGACAAGGAGGTGCAAATATACAACTGACCATATGGCATACCTCCTGGCCCCTGATCCTGTTGTACCTTTGATCTGAGTTGTATTTATTGTTGTCGCTCAGAAGCCTTCCTGGAGTCCACTCCTAGGAGGCTCCTGAGCACATTTGTTAATAAAGGATGCCTGATCCTCCTTGCCAGAGGTGATTTTTCTTCCACACAGGGATCGCAGAAAGGAGCAAAAAAAGACTATGAAACTATCTTGAACTGGTCTTATGGAGTCCATGCCTTGTGGTGGCACCAGGGTGACCTACACAATATTATGGCACTGTTTTTAATATAGTGACTGACTAGTTAATACTCCACAATCTCACTGATAGTGTCCTATGGTATCTGGCACCAAGATGTTAGCAACAGATCCTTTAAGACCTTAGATGCAAGGTGGGGCTCCTTGTTTGTCCAGCACATCCCACAAATGCTTGATTGGATTGAGATCTGGGGAATTTGGAAGCCAAATCTGTTTCATGGCCTCTTTCTCATGTTCCTCAAAGTATTCCTGAACAGTTTTTGCAGTGTGGCATGGTGCATTATCCTGCTGCAAGAGGCCACTGTCATCGAGGAACGCCATTGCCATGAATGGGTGTACTTAGTCTACAACAATGTTTAGGTAGGTGGTATGTGTCAAAGTAGCATGCACATGGACGCCAGGACCCAAAGTTTCCCAGCAAAACATTGCCCAGAGCATCATACTATCTCTAATGGCTTGCCTTCTTCGCCAGGTAAATGAAGCATATGCACTTGGCCATTTACATGACGTAACAGACCAGGCCACCCGCCCCCATTGCTTCATGGTCCAGTTCTGACTCCTATCAATGAGCCTTGGTTTCCCATGACCCCATTGCCAGCACATTGGCAGGCCTTCCTTGGACTTTTGGTAGGTAGAGTACTGACCACTTCATACAGGGAACATCCCATAAGACCTGCTGTTTTGAAGAAGCATTGACTCAATCATCTAGCCATCACAAATTGGCCCTTGTCAAAGTTGCTCAGATCCTTATGCTTACCCATTTTTCCTGCTTCCCCTCGACAGGTGCCATCGTAATGAGATGATACTTATGTCACCGGCATGCAAATTTAAATACTAAATTTCTTGAGTCACTTCCAACAAATTGGATTGTACCTTGTAAATACCATGTCATCTGTTGCGTAAGAGTCGAAGAGTCGAAGCCACAGAACTTAACTGGTCAAAGTTCACTTTTTTCCCCAGTGTGTGACATACAGAACTTTTAAAGTCACACGTTAACAGGAAAAAAACACCTTGTATACTCAGACATACAACAGAAAGGTTTGATGGTCAAACAAAAAGACTCAACTCAAAATCAACTTAAAACTATATTTTTATAAATTGAAATCAATCCAAATTTCAGGCAAACAAAGGTTTTGCTGGATATAACCCTGAATTTGGTTTCTGGCTGGTATTACTTTGAACCACAAAATGTTTTTAACAACAACAAACTGTAAAACTGTAAAATTTGCAAAACATTATAGCAGCACTTTCTTTGGCCAGTGTAACTATAGTACATCCCTCCATCCATGCATCCACCTACGCATCTTCCAACTGCTTATCGTGGACAGCCTGTCCTATGTAGCACAGAACACAAAGCAGGGCAACTCTGTATACCAGTCCATGTCAAGGCACACACTGACATATTAAGGGTAATTTAATTTATAGATGACAATGAGTACAGCTGCCAGTCTTTGGACTGCCAGAGGAAACCGGGGTACCCAACGGTGAACCACACAACACAAGAACCTGCAAACTCTACATCCAAAGAGACGTGTGATTTCAATCCCAAAACTGGAGATGTGAAGCCAGTGCCAATACTAAGCCACACTGATGCCCAGCTGACTGCAGTACCATAAACGTACAAATTAAAATGCAAAATAAAATACATACATGGAAATACCTTGAGGTCACAAATACTCTCTAAGTATAATCAGTCCAGCTGATAGATTAGGATCACACATTCAGTTAACATGTTGCACAATCGTAATAGGTTACCATTAGCAAAGGGATGTGCAGCATATCTCTTGAATGTTGGTTAGATCAGCAATCCACAAGAATTTGTTAAACATGTTTAGTGAAACTGATTATGCAACATCTTTATTCATTTTTTTGTAGACAATACATTTTATCGTACAGACATTAATTGTACCGATCAAATATGTAGAAACACCCGGAACACACGGAATATCAATCTGTCATCAAAATCAAAACCATTTTAAATGGGAAATGAGAAAAAAAAAACTAAATGCAAAGTGGTAAGGCAAATATTTAAGGGTGGTATTTTGTTACATGTTTACTGCATGAGCAATAGAGAATAATATATGTTAACGTTTGGACACCAAAAATAAAGTGCTCTATTCCATGTACTAGTGTGGCCTCGGGTGTAAGTTCACCTTTCAGTTTACTCCTGATTGCTTTGGCTATGGAAAAAAAAAAAAAAAAATGTATCAACAATACAAAACATCTAAAAATGATCGTCTTATAGATCTACAGGTTCATTAATAGCAGTTGAAACCAGACTAGCAGTCTTCATACATGTCCATACTTTTACAAATTTTATGTGAGTGTGTTTATTTTGTTCTGGGGTTTACCATCTAGGCCTATGTCAAATTTATCAGGACTCCCAAACATACATTATGTATACAAATTGTACAACCTATATAATAGATACCATCCTTACAGCTTCTTGTTAAATTATTCCAGTAAGAAAACAGAACAAAATGGTAATCCAAAAACACCAACATCCGTGGCAAGGCGATCTCTTTCCATTTGCCTGTTGATTTTTGACATTGGTGACCTTGCTGCAGGCTATACACAGACATGAAAAATAATGTCACTCATAAAAATATATTAATTAAAATTCAAATCAAACATAACAATATGCTGCCAAAATATGTTTTCATGGACTACCCTCCACCAACGCAGCATGAGTTGTACTGTTGGCCTCTTGGTCATACAAGTGTGAACATAGAGTGAGCACAGCTTATTATAAATGCAAGCTGAACGGTCACCTATTTATACAATGGAAATAAGGATGGGCCCGATTCCCACAGGTCAACATCACTGCACTGCAAACGTTCTGTGTAATTGAAATGGCATGAAAAGACTTGATAGGAGTGCCAAACTGTCAAGTCACAACTTTAGCTGTCATATAACCAAAGTAAGAAAAATAACTTAAATTTCTTCCTATTCCGAAAATACTTTGTTCCCCTTGTATAAACAAAACACAGGCAGATGAAATTCACAGTTTATGATTTTTGCTGTCCACTCGTGACTATTACAGTCCAGTGTCCATCTTGGCTTACATGCCTTTCCTCCCTAGTTCATGCAAAAAGAAAAAAAAAAACAAAAAACAAAACAATGACGCGTGACTTTAAATTCCTCTGGGCAAAGTGTCAGCATGATAAGACCATTTGTTACAAGCGCTGTAATTACAAATGCATTTCAGGTCCTCTAGCCCCACAGTCAGTAACAAATTCAAACAATACTGTCAACCATGAGGGAAACAGATTTGGGTATTCTGTAGGAGTGTTATACTCTACAGTTCAAAGGTTGTTGTATCAACAAATACTATTTCAGTAAAAATCCTAAGTATAACTGCAGGTAACACTTGTCAAAGCACTGCAGATTATATATAAATGTAACCGAACAGAACTAATTCAAATAACTAAATCAAATAAACCAAGGCTTGGGGGGTCAAAGATGAAGACAAGCCAGTATAAAACAGAAGTAAAACAGATAACCATGTATGCCTGAATTCTTTTATAAAACCTTACAATGTGTTCCCTTACAAAAAGGGAAATTTTTTCCTGTTTCAGTGTATAGCAAGTAAAATATCCTATATTGATTCACATTTACCAATTGCTTAAGCAATTATCTTGGCTCCTCTGTAAGAAAGCTTGACCCCTAACAAGCCAGGCCATACAAAACAAAAGCACGGATAGGACTGCTTTCAGATTTAGTGAGCCGTATGTTTATTTAATTAACCAAATCTCATTTTAAGAGGTTTGCCTTTTGAAATGTTCTACAGGAAAACTGCTATAACTAATGATACAGCACTGGAAGCTGAAGGGGCTCAGGTAGGTGACCAGTACTTAAAATAACATTGGGGTGCTCCTCAAAAATATGCAGAGCCCTAGAAACACTGTGGGTCTCTTGAGAATACTAGATCTTCTACTGGACATCCCAAGCTTTTGCAAAGTGTTCAGGACAACCAAGCACTATGCCAACTGGCCTGTTTTAATCATAGACATAACTTTATGACAAAAGGAAAATGTTCTTCATCAAAATATTGCAATCAACTATTTTTCAAACTTCTGATAAAAATCTGTATCTCACAAGTTTTTTTTCCCCACACAACATACTTCAATTCCACCCCCCCAGCCCCCACACAAAAGGACTTCTCCCAGGCAGTCTTTATCCATTTATTTTCAAAGCACAACCAATTAAATGCTAAGACTTTCCATGCTAAATGCTGCAGTAAAGTCAACCCGTTTGAGTTCCTAGGCCAACACCATGACTATCACTCTACTCTCCTGAGGTGCAGCCCTTCCTTATAACTTTTCCAATCCCTCAACTCAAACTCATTCCCATGGGACCCTAACCCTCCTCCCAGACACAGGCACGTGCTGTGGCCTTACATCGGCACAGTCTCTCGGCTGCCTCCGGCACCCCCAGCGGCGACGAGGTTGCGCAAAAGCTTCCGTCGGCCTGCCTGGTAGTCCTCCTCATCCACATTGACAAGAAGCTTAATGGCCTCGTGACCCACCGCTTGCTTGAGCGAGTCTGTGATGAAGACGCCTTTTAGGGCTTCCAACAATGAGCCATTGATGTAGTCCCGCCAAAATGCATCCAGGTAGGTAAGCTCTGAGAATTTGATGTCACAGATGATAGAGCCAAGGTCTCTGGACTTCAAGATAGTGTTTGCCTGGTTAAACCTTTCAAACTGTCTCTCAAGGACCTCTTGCTTATTGGAGAAGACATTGCCCTGCAAGGCAGACTCATGCTGGCAGTACTCCGCACGGACTCGCAGGCGAATATCTGCGGAACAAAATGGATCAAACACATTAGGCAATGCAATGACAGGTTTCATCACTGCTACACTATCAGATCAAATTATATTAGGCCTGAGAATTGCAAAAAATTTACATCACGATTTGAATATTTTGCAATTAATAAAACAGTCCTCACAAATCATTCTCTTTCATTCAATATAATCTCTATGGAATCCAAAGTATTTCCATACATGGTGACCAGTTTTCCAGCATATCCACACATGGTGACCTCATTCACTGTTATCACTGTTAAAATTTCTCAAACTCACCACACGGCCTATGAGTGGAGGTCATATTTAGACTAATTTTAAAAACTTACGAGGAAACCTTGAGAAGGAACAATCAGTAAAACTGCAGCGCTAAGTTTTGTTACCTATGACAGTAAAAACGTTTTAGCGTAACTTATTGATCATTTCAACCCAGCTATCGCAGTACTGCGCAACATGGAATGTTGATATTCATGTCACAAAAGACTACTTTACATTTTAAAAAGTAGTTGGCCAAAATAATTCCTTAGGCAAAAATGCATACATTTTAATTACAATATATAGGTTCCCCAGATTCTGTATTCAATAACAAAAGTTAGGGGCCGTCTTCTGTTTTTGTGGCTTTGGATTCAGGTTTTTTTCAGGTCCTCTGGTTTCCCACTATAATCCAAATCCATAAACTTAATTTTTGTTTTCCTAATTTGCTTAAATTCCCTAACCCATGAAGAAGCCCTTACCGCAGGTCTGCTTCTCCCTGCAGTCCGCTGTGGCATGGGCCCTCTTCCGTTTGCGACTGGGTAGAGGGGGACCTGGCTTGGCACGTGGGGAGCACACCTGCGGTCCGGATGGGGAGCAGCAAATTACTGGCTGGGGGCCTGTTGAGGGATATTTCACAAAGGGGAAGGATAGAGAAACTGCTTTTAACACTTTTGATGGATCCACCACCTTGCCATTTTGTCTTTTGTTGTGAAGAAGCAAACACAAACGCATAACAATCATAAAAGCTCCTGTATAAACGAGCTCCCTATTATCAGTAATGGAAAAGGAGGCAGAAAAAGATGCACAAGCCAACACATGTTAAGTATCAGTCTGGCCCCAGAGGTTTTTCTTTGGAGCACCGAGACACACTGGTCTGTAGTATCATCATAAAACAGTGCTTAAATTGCCATTTAGGAGAGTGAAAAATCACGCACGCCAAAAAATAAAACATTTAAAAATCGCACATCTCAGCGCTTGATGGCGCGCCTCTCCCTTCAAGCACTGATAAAGTCTTATATATTATTTTACTTCACTACAATTTTTTTGTTGCAGCCATTTTTATTGTAACATACAGCCAATGCGTTTCTTAGGCATTTCTCTGGCAGGAGGTCAAAACGTTGTGCTAAATAATTGAAACAAAAATGCAAACTCCAACTTTGCTATATCTGTCCAAATGATCAAATGATGACAGTTCTGATTTTTATTATTTTTTTAAATAAATGTAATCACATTTAAACTATTGAAAAGTCCTACATGAGGGCCAGCAACCAGTTCTGAATGCTTTAGCCAAAATGACACAATGGTTAAACAACAGTACTCTGTACTATAACTTAATATCAATGTCAATAGCTAAATAAAGGTCACCACAAACGTTTATGAAAGAGCCACCATTTTCCCAACCGTGAGGTCTTCTAGTCTGACCTGTTCTCCTGTGGTTTGTGATTTTATTGCTTTCTCCCCCTCCTCTGGGAGAAACATAGCGCACTGATGTCTCTTCCAAGTACTTATCCACTGGGTCTGGACAAACTAAAATGACAAAAAAACGACAGCAGGTAAGATGACAGACGAAAACTAAACATGAACAGTCTGCTGTCTGTGTCACAGCAAAAAAGGGAATACTACCCCTACACACATGCAGCAGTTAGCACTGACAGACAGCAGCCAAACCAGTTCCACCTCACAACATTAAAATAAAATGAAGCAGAATTAATTTGGATAAGTTACACCGCTTCCATTGCCATTTCATTTTCCAGGGCCAGTTATCCCAACGGAAGTTGTCATCTGATCCTAGTGGTGCACATTGTATATTGGTTGATAACTATCAGCTATTCATTGATTTCATTAAGATATTTGAGAACATTTCAAATAACAGCTGTATAATCTGTGATTATACTCCTGTATACACTTGTTTTTCCCTTCATTGAATCTTAGCCTTTGAACAATATTAAATAAACAAAAAAACAAAGTAAACTTATTGACCTGCACAGACAGTGACCGCAGGACACAGTAGAAAACCACTAGAGAGAAGACTGTCTAATAATAATATTAATAATATAATTATTATATTAAATTATTATATTAAATATTAATAATAAGAAGAATAGCTGTCAAAGTCATGTGGTCCCTGTTAAAGGTCTCTTAAAGCATAATAATATTCCAAGATACATTTGGCATAAAAAACAGAAAAATATTTTAGAACTCTTGTGGTTATTTCAGATATAATAATCCACGGTAAAGCAACCTTTGGCTAAGCAAATTAGGAATTAGGGGTTCCCAACCTTTTGATGTTCGTGGACCCGGGTCCATCTCACAAAAGTTTCAGAGACAAGTAAATCCAGGGGGTGGATAGCAGATGGACAATTTTTTAAGTTAAGTTTATCCGGTCCGATTCCATCTTTTTCAGGTGAATAGTATATTTCTGGATATTAATTAACCCCTCTGCTAAACCCCCAGTGTTCTGCAAACCTGGGGTTTGGAACTCCTTAAGTAAATGATACGTCCGTTGCATAGGAAGGTCACAGAGTTCATAGTAAGCATCTAAAAATTTGGGACATTAAAAAATACAAATACCCACACCCAGTACAGTTCAAAAATTGAGTATTGCATTTCCATTTGGGACAGCAAAACATTAGTAGTTGATTTGGTAATCTGGCATGCTCAATTTAGACAACCACAAACTTTTCTTGAAGAAAAATTTAACCAGCTACTTCAGCACACCTACATGTCAAATACATTTCATAAAAATTTAAGCTGGTGTGAAATATATGTGGGTAACAGAGAGACTGTTTCTGGGCAATTTCACAGCAAATTCCTGGAGGCCTGAACCAGCAATGCACTCACCAGTCTGTCTCTTTCTGAGTGTGACATAGGGCAGCAAGTCATGTCTGGTTATGATGCGTAGCAGCTGCAGTACATGCCTAAAGTTGGTCTCGTCACACCGCCCTTGCCGCTCCAAAGCCAACAGGAAGTCCCGCCCACTTCGGATGCCGCCTCGCTCATACTCATCAATGACATCAACAAACAGAAAGGAGAGCACCCGCACATCACGATGGGTGAGCTGAGCCCCCACGATCTCAAACATGCGATGCAGGGAATACAGTCCATATGCACCGTCCACCGCCTCCTCAGGCCAAGGTTCAAAACGTCCACTTGTCTGTCTTCGTGAGGGTGTAGTGACAGCAGAGGTAGCGGGGGCAGACCAGGCAGGACCTCCCCCAGCGGAACTCCCGAGAGACAAGGAAGAGCCAACACTGCCCATGCGAATATCCCTACTTGTGCTGGAACCGCTATGGGTGGATTCCAGCTGGCCAGGCTGTAGGGATGACCTGCCCTGGCTGACAGGAGGATCTCGAGGGAGGAGCAATGAAGGATTAGTGCTTGCGTGGGGTAGTGGATGCTGCTGTGAAGTCATCACTCTGTACCGGGATGGAGTGTGTAGAGGAGCCGTGAGCACAAAGGGGATGCAGCAGCCACGATCAAACACCTTGGACTGACCCTCAAGTCACTTCATCCACCTTCTTCCAACTGTCGATCACCCAGCATTCACCTTCAACTTGCTTCTACGACAGAAGATAAAAATGTTATTTGAAGGAGATTGATTTCAGTGTGTTTCAGTTTTTAAGATAACAAACTTGTAAAATATTTTGTATATAAACACAAATACTGTATGTCTCATATATGACCAGCTGCTAAAGTAGCCATTCTTATAAATAGAGAAGGGAACGTTATTCATTAGATAGTTCTCACCCAAATCATCTTACTCCCCAATAAGGATAAGGATACACATGTATGTGAATGTCAGAACAGGCTTACAGGGTTAGTCAGCATCCAGCACCCTGGGAGCAGCTAGGGTTAAGGGCATTGCACAAGGAGCCAATGGAGAAATGATTACCCAGCTGGCCGCAAGATTCAAACTCGCCTTATGGACACAGACATAGATCAATAAGCTGTTGAGCTACACACTGACTTCTAACAAGAAAATAAGCAACAGTGAAAGTGGATTACAATAAGTGTGAAGTTAAACTGCTGAGGTGTCCCTTTCATTACGACCACTTCAGCGCTTATTAAAAATGCACCAATCCAGACCTATTAGACGGATCGGGTATCGGCCATACGTGAACGATCCATGTCCGATACTTATTTAGTTTTCGGCAGTTTGTAAAAATATAGCTCCTACTTCTTGTTAAACCGATTTGTACAATCACATGACCGCTCTTTCCCATTTTAAATATTTTTTGTGGCATTCAAGCTGAACGCTAACGCTGCCACTCAGTTTTTTTGACACTCAGTGGGTGTGAGTACAGTGACTTCCACCTGCTGTGATGTCATGTTCATACCCTTTGTAGTACAAGGAACACAAGAACATGAGAGGGTGACAATCGGCAAAGCACAGCGAATTGCACAGCGAACAACTCGGAGCACAGCGAATTGCACAGCGAACAACTCGGAGCACAGCGAATTGCACAGCGAACAACTCGGAGCACAGCGAATTGCAATCTTCAGAAAGTTATGAGAGGTGGAAGCAGCACTAATAAAAAATCTCACTATACAAAGAGCATGCAATTGTGCAAGACAATGCAAGTAATATGAAAAAAAGCAATGCATGATTTAGCAGTCACTTGTTTGGGCTGTTGTGCACACTTGCTGCAGCTTGTGATACACGAGAGGCTGCTGTCGCAACAAAGTGCAAGTGACCATACTGCCAGTGGGAGAAACATTGTGAAGCATTTTAAGCATTCGCCGCTTGCATTTACTCCCCTGGAATACATTCAAATTGAACTGCAAATGCCTCATAAACATTTAAAACAAGAGGAACAGTGTGTTATGCATGTTACCAGCAGTCTAATTAAAACTTTTTTGGCATACATGTTTACCATTTTAAGAAATTAAAATTTACATATTATGTAAACACATGTATAATATTAAAACATTAAAGTAAAAAGCTTGTATTGGACTCTGTATCAGTATCGGCAGATGTGTATCGGAATCGGATCGGTACAAAAAAAAATAAATAATTCGGATCGGCCCATCCTCCACCGCTAACCGAATTTAATAAACATAAGGATTCGCAGAATTTATACTACTACTACTAATCTGGTTATCAAATTGTGAGTGCAAGTAAACATCTGTATAGTACAGAAAAGCTGGCATCTGGAGAAATTTTTATGTCCGTAATCTAAAGCCTTGGTAACTATTGCACATGCACACATATTGCAATTACGACGTGATGTGACATCGCACAGCCATAATGCCAGCTGTGTCACACGCCTGACCCCAGAACACTTGTTTCAATAAAGTCTGCATAATTTATGAAATACTAAAGGATCTCAAGCCTTTCTGATAATAGAGAGATCACAATTTCTGAATTCCTTAATTTAAAAGAGGCACTGCAGTGCTAGACTATGAAAGAGCATAAAAACATCTGCTTAATAAATATGCTGCCTCACATTATGCAAAAAGGCAGATAAAACAGCTGAAGTGCTTATTTTTCAAAAAAGATCATCTTCTGATTAAGGTTTAGTCCAGAGTATGTGATCAATACACACATTTCAACAGCTTGCTTTTACATATGATTTTAGCCCAAGTCATCACACACGTGGCATGTTTTCATTTAAGTAATTTTGACAAAATTAATATTAACCCTCTGCCCCCACCCAAAATAGCATTCATTAACACAATTTGGTTGTTAAATTGGTTTATAGTTTCTAAATTATATATGATATTTTTTTCAGGCCAAGTACGAGTTCCCATGCTCGCCTGCCATTATTCAATGATATCAATACCAATTAGGGCTGAGCCATGTCTAAAAAAGTAACACACAACATTTTAATTTAAAAATATCAGAAATCGGAATAAACAACAGTATCGAGATTACCCCCCCCCACACACACACACACACACACACACATAACATTAATTTCAGCCTTTAAAAAAAAATTGTGTCGTTAAAACTTAAGAAGGGGGAGCTGATTAAAGGTGTTGATTGTTTTTTTTTTTTTGGCCTGTGGAAATCTATGGATTGGCAGGTCTAACTCTGCACGTACCACCATTACAATATTATGCCTGATCAAGAATATATAGATGCTCCTCGACAGATGTTGGGGGGGGTTACTTTCCGAATAATCCATAAGTTGAAAATACCATAAGCTGAACATGAATATGATATGATAAATTAGTAAATAAATAATGCCATTATGGACTTGCCACCTTCATACTGGGCAATTATCTTAATTTTCATCTCCAGAGCAATTGCTTTCCTCTTTTCCTTCTTACCAGAAGCAGGAGACACACTTGGGCATTCAGTAGACATAATAGGCTTGGGGAAATCTGGTTAAACACAGAAAAAAAAAATCATACAATACACTGTTAAACACTATGAAATGTTTACGTTCCTGATCGCTACAGAGACTAAAAAGCGTAGCTAGGAGGATGAAATATTGTAAGTCAAATGATCATAAAGCAAGGAGCATCCATACAGAGTAAGAGCTTGTGTTATTTTTACATGGGTTATCATCTGATATTTTTACTCTCTGTGCTAGCTATTGCTACATATTGGGTTATTGCACAGTGTTGCTAGTAGCAATTCTGTCACTCAGTTTTTTTTTTAGATGTTTAACTACATTACTAGGGCTGTATGAACCTGTTTTCATATTTCCTCTAGATAGTTTAGTAGAACACAGTTTGCATTCTGCAATGCTTTGGTTTTCATCATTAACCTTGAAGTACTTCCACACCACAGACAATTTGTCCCATTTATTTTGCTTGACAATGATATTGCTGACACATCATTATATGGTATCAGTTATAGGCATCAGCGCAGTGTCACGGGAACGAGTACAAGTACATGAGCACAGCATAGAACCCGATTAGTATCAGTATTGGTGCATCCCTACTTAATTGTATACTTCATTTTCTATTGTAAATGTGTGTTCTAACCAATATTTTTGGTTTAAAGAGATTTGATTTAAACAAGTTCAACCAAGTTTTATTAATGTCGCCGTTGCTGGGTTACCCAAGAATATTTTAACTATAAAATTAAATGTCTAAATGGAGAAATTGTTTTTTAGACTTTAACCTCTAAAACCATGTACAAACAGCAAAAAACAAAGGGTTAAAGTAAAGCTCGTTATGCTTATAAAAGTCAAATTACAATCAAAACAATACTCTGTGCTAGTCCCAAACTACAGTTATTGCAAATCACTGTCATATTTATAAACGTGGGACATTTTAATGCCTCAAACTACATTTATAAGACTGATAAACGTAAAGTAATATCATTACCCACACAGGGGCACGTCTTTCATAACCATAGCCCAATCAACAAAACTAACCTCTAAAGTCCTCTCCTGTTGGCAGTAGTTTATAGATAGATATTTAAGTTTGAGACAAATGAAAGTTTCACAGTGGATTTATCCACTGATACCTCACACATACTACATAAAATGAAACAAATACATAGGATTCAAAGGACATCAACAGTTCTAATTATCATTTAAGTTTGCATACCGTTCTTGGTAATGGAGATGATCATTCTAAGCTCTCAATCCACTTGTAATGAAGTGAGAAATATGCATTTAATTTCAAACTAAGGTAGGTTTTCTCTGTTGGAAAACTCCTGAGTTTGCACTAGTGAGGAGAATTACCAGAAACTGATATATAAACAAGATGTAAAGCTGATACTAACAGTACAGCATAATTTAGACGGTTATCCGCATTTTTGCTTTATCATACCAATTTACAGATAATCCTAGCAAATTAACAACATATCTAATGCAAATGGTTGAAAGGCAGGGCGATGCTACTACTGGCATGCACACTATGTCAGAATGATAAATAAGGAAGATTATTTATACAACAGAAAACATATTTAAAAATGTCCAAAACACTGTACATCATTTCCATGTGATGGCGCTGTCCTGCTAGCTGGCAAGCCAACTTCTGACAGGGACTGTAGCTTAGCTACAATGTAAATAAGTGAAAGCAGTACTGAGCATGTAGCCGTGCTTTACAAATTATAGAATACTTACACATGCATTTATTCCGTTATTGGTGATGCGTGTCAGCTTTGATTGTGGTTTTAACTTCGTCTGGCAACGAGACAAATGGATAAACCGGAGCGTTTTTCGCTGAACTCCCCCTTCTAGCGGATTGCTTGCTATCGCGATAGATAAGGAAGAACGACCTAGCTTCGTTTAGCTAGCCGAAAACAACAAACCAAATAAACAACCTATTTAAACCGCAAGCGTTAAACAAAATTAAAACATTACATACGAGAACAATATAAAATTCCTAGGCCAAAATGAAAACCGGGTAAATGTATCCGTTTATTTTACAGTAAATCAATCACTTAGCAGCTGCTGCTAATACTAACAATCTAGGCATTAACGTCAGCCTAGGCAGTCAACAAGCGTTATGGTATTGGTTTGAAAAGAATAATCTACCAGACAGCACGTCCTCCCTGTCGCTTTTCTCCTTTAAACGACAACCATTTTTTCAGTTTCAAAATATAAATTAGTGTTTTAAACCTAGTCCCCCAACAGCTGAACATTAGAATACACTGCTATTTTTGTTCCTCCGCTAAAATGAAGGAACATCCGGGAAACGGTCATAGTGAGGGCAGCATCCCGGAAACGGTCATAGTGAGGGCAGCAACCGGGAAACGGTCATAGTGAAGGCAGCAACCGGGAAACCTTGGAAGGTGGTAGGACTGTGCGACATTTATCATTTTGCTTTAAAACTCATTAGTGGGTACCTTCCGTGTTTTAGATTTAAAATGAAAATAATGTAACACTGAAGGTGATTTTTTGATTGTCACCAAACTTTACCGCTGTGAAATTGGTTTTATATTCGATAATCGCTAGGTTTTTGCCATCTAAACGCCAATATCTTCCTGAACATGACAGTAATTCTTTTCAGATTAGGCTCGTTTTGTAAAGTAAAATGAGGGGAACATTTCGCAGTTTTAGTTAGCCCCACATTCTCCAGCAGTATTAATAAAAGATGCAAAGAAAGACCCGAATATCATTCTCCTTACACAAAACTACCGAAAAACTTAGGGACCGTCGTAAAAGTGCAAAACCGGTCACCAAAACACCACTTGTATGTGATTTACAACCGTCTATCAATATTGCAGTTAGATCAAGTGTAATAACAACTTCATCAGTTGTATGTGTCCTATAACCATCTAACAATATTGTAGTTGGATAAACTGCAATAACTTCACTTTCAAGCCAGTCAACATCCAACACAATTCATTACATTGTCAGCTCCTTTTTAATCTTTCCCCTTTAATTTTTTGTCTTTCACACCATTTGAATTCAAAAATAGCAATTCTGCGTATCTTGAATAGAAGAGGATTTCAGGACAGTTGTTGGTGATTATTAAATACAATTATTAGAATGAGTCCTTCATTTCTCGACATATTGACATCAAACCATACAGTATAAGCTGTGTTCTTAAGCTCACTCTCACACACACTTTCCAGTGGGTGACCTATAACCTATTATTAATATTTCGGTTGGATAAATTGTAATTGCACTGTAATTAAAATTAACAAAAAAAATCCTTTACAGAAACACTCACAGAAATGAACCTTCTAGTCAGTTTTAAAAAACGAGTTTTATTCACTGTTACAATCCTGGACAGATAACACTGGTATACAGTGATTTTGGTGCCAACGATGTCTGAGCAGTTTTATATTTAGTTTATGGTGCTGATTAAAAATATGACTTCAGTTTTGCCAGATTGACTCTAGTTTCTGCGTTAATTAATTAATTAACACATCAGCATTGCAAGAATATTTTTATTTTAGTTACAACTAGTAAGTTAACAGTTTAACATCATACAAAAAAGAAATTAAAAATATCTAACAGTGACAGGAAAAAGTTATGTATGATTTGATAAAATAATACAATATTAATTAGTTATTGTTATTAATGTCAATGCTTAAAAAAAGTACTGTGGCTGATTGAAAAAAGTCAAAAGTCAAAGTCAGCTTTAAAGTCAAATTCAATTAAAGTCAAGTCAAAGTCAATTAAAGTCAAAAAGATGACTAATGTTTACAAAGTGTGATGCGACCTTTGTAAAAAAAAAAAAAAAAAAATCATAAGACTGGCAACAATGGGCTCTAAAGCCATCGACTCACATATCAGGGGAGAGAAGAACAAGCGTTTTGACGAAAGTCGGACAATAACTGTCCCCATTCAGTTGTTTGCCAGTCCTGCAACTACATCCTCTACAGATAGGCCTACACCCGCTTTGGCAGTATCTCTGGATCCCACGATAAGCAATGTCTTCAGTTCATTCTCCTCAACCGACACACTGAAAGCAGAAGTGCTATGGGCTTTGCAAACGGTTAGCCGACATCACTCCTATACGTCCAATGATGACATTCACACTGTGGTGAGCAATTTGCTGGGACAGTTAGTAATTGTAGAAAGTTGTGGCCTACATACCCTTCACAACTCATTCAAGACCGCTTTTGAAGTGTGGATGGTGGAGAAAGTGCTCAAAGCACTACATTTTCTTTTCCACTTTGCACCAGCCAGAAGAGAGGACTTCACAGCTGCAACATCATCCTCATGATTCCCTCTACCTTTCTGTGGCTCGAAAATTTGTCAGCTGTCGAACGAGCATTGGAAGTCTGACCCTCTGTTGTGAAATATGTGGACCTGGTGAAGTCAGAATAGGTGAAAAACCCAGGGATATCTTCTTCTGACTGCATTTGTGAAGCCCGAATGGATCCCCTTCTTCTGGCCGAACTACATTTTTTCATGGCCCTATCACGAGCACTTCGACCATTTCTGGCTAAATACCAGACAAGTGTTCCCATGATGCCCTTCCTTTGGAAGGACTTGGCAGATTTGATCTGGGTAAATATTCACCACCACAGTAACAACAGTAATAAAGGAACATGCAAACATGCACATGTGAACTTTAATTTTATTTTCAGACTCCTTCAACGCTTCATCATTCATTTCATTACCTAAGACACTATTAAAAAGATAAAAGACAGACCAAAAGCTATTGCATTTGTTATCACACACCAGTCACATTGGAGGAATGCATTATTTTCATGGATGTCCATTATCTCAAAAACTAGAACCAATTCAGCAAAAGTAATGTGATTTTTGAATTCAGCACCATAAATTCATTCAAAAAACCTTGGCACCTGAAAAAATTTTTTGTTGACCTGTGTAATGTACATTTCTGGTAAAATGTCCCTCAAAGTAACAGATATATATGGACATTTGGCCTAATTATCATCTCTATACTGCCTATAGTTATTGAATGTGTGTGCCCTGTTATGAGCCGGCAAACCATCCAGGGTGCATAGCATATGCTCCTCACCCCCTACACCCCCCCTACCATGACCCTGACCAGGGTAAATGGTTGGACGATGTATACAATGTGTAGAATATTTTCTAGAAAACAAACAAATCTAGTGAAACAGCTATGGTCTATAGCCACTCATGTTTGATACACTGGGCTCAAAAATCAGGAGTGTCACTGCCATTTTTTTAATTATAGGAGGAATAAAAGTGACAACTGAATGACATCAACTGCATTACACAGCATAGCATATGAGAAGTATAAAGCTTATTATTTTTGGCATGGCGTATAATAAAGTACTCACAGATAGCTAATAACAAAATTGTATGGTACAGCTGTTTTTTTTCCTAAATTGTAATCCTAACAGCAATGTGAATTGATATGATTAGATTACTTTTTCACTTTTGAGGGTTTCAGCCACCTAGATGGAAGGTGTTACATGTAATAGTAAATTGCTAAGAGTTTTATCCTAAAGTAATTCTGTGTCAGTATTTTAAATAAGAGGTCTGTATTAGTTGTACACTTACGGTCCCTGAGAAAGTCTGGAGATGCTACCTATGTAAACAGCATAGTATCAAAAGTCTGAACTGACACTGCATAAACCTCTGAAAGCCAGGAATTGTATGCATTACAATTTACCTTCTACTATGTTATAGCTATGGTAGATTTGAATTTCACGTGTAAAACACATTACCCCCTACCAGATTCAACAAAAAACTATAAAGTTTGAATTACCAGGAATCAAAATTTCCTGTTAGCGCCAAACTTCATGAACAATGTCTTGGAAAACCTTAGTTGCACTTTCACATTCTGTGTTCTTCGATCTTCCTGGTATCTGTAAAATAGAAGATTATAACAAAAAATAAGAAAGTGAAACATTGTCAGTCTCCCAGTCGCAGAAGCAGTAGGAGTGTATTTATTTCATAGTATGAAGGAAAATGAACAATTGAATGGCACATTTAGTAAATTGCCTTAAACTGTTTGCTAATGATAAAGTGCTTAACTACAATGATGTGTTGTATTGGTAATGCACTGTCCTGTTGACATATCAAACTGCACTAAAATCCAGTCTCATAAGAACATATTGCCTACATATGACCAATCACATATGTAATTAGGAACCTAAGCTATAATTGGCTTAACTGCCTCAATTTTATTTTGTATTGATCATATCCACATGGTTTAGACTGCTCATAATATTCACGAATGCTACAGATTCGAGTTCTCTCTCTCACCTGGTTGCACACAGCCTTTCCATATCGAATGAAGGTAGCAAAGTGCTCGCAGTTCAGCGTGAACAGGTTGTAGTTGAGTTCTTTGTGCAGCAAGGCGTCTCTCCTCTGCCGCATCTCTGCTATTAGGGATGGAGTCCGTGCATGACGGTTGTTGCTGATCATGACCTGCGCACCAGTGGGCACATTGACCTCTGACAGGAGCTGTCGCCGTATCTGTGTCTCTCCCAGCAGGAGGTCACCGCACACGGGGAACACGGTCTGCAGGGACTGCCGGAGCCTTTTCTTTAGCTCTCCCTCATCTACGAGGAAGTCATTTGTTATTTCAGAGCATGTGCAGGTCCGGGTGCGGTGTTTGCCCAATGGTTAATCCATATTTGAAAATAAATTAACATTATTTTAAAATTCTGTTCCAAATTTGTGCTTGAATCAGTGCTATGGCTTAAGATTGTATACTACTGCAGTGCATCTAGGAAGCTACGTTTATACTGCCCGTTTCTAAAGAAGTGCTGCGTTATTTTTTTGCTCATGGAATTCTCTAGGGGGGCGGCATGGTGGTGCAGTGGTTAGCGCTGTTGCCTCACACCTCTGGGACCTGGGTTTAAGTCTCTGCCTGGGTCACATGTGTGTGGAGTTTGCATGTTCTCCCTGTGTTGTCATGGGGTTTTCTCCAGGTACTCCGGTTTCCCCCCACAGTCCAAAGACATGCTGAGGCTGATTGGAGTTCCTAAAT
>JAODJW010000106.1:24039907-24051469 GCA_026777045.1 Hyperopisus bebe | reverse complement strand
ATCCAAATCAGGAAATAGAACTGGAGTTGGAATTTAAATCTCCCTGAAATTTGAATTAATTTCCAATTCTGTTCCCCGTAGTTTTTTTTTTCTGATGCCAACTCCAGCTCCATTTCCTGATTTGGATTAGAATTGATAAATGCATTCCGGAATGGCCCCAGCCCTGGTCTAAAGGGATTGCAAACTGCCCCAACGCTTTTGACGCAGCTAATTTCAGGTTTATAATGGAATAACATAAATTTGTCGTACGATTTGCTGCGTGACCGTCACGCAAGATGCGTGAGAGTTGGCAACCCTGATAGTATACTCGGAAATGTCTGAACATGACGTTCGGTTTGTTAAGTCCTGTAATAAAATCCATTAAAGATTCCTGGACTGTAATGTTAACTACAATCGATCCAACAGCACACATTTAAATAACTTAAAATAAATGAATTAAGAAAGTGGAAATGCTTAATACCTGTTGTTTGTAATCCATTTCCCCGGGAGCTAAGAGTCACAATCTTGACTGTAGGGTACGTGTGAGCTAAAGCGAAGAAACGAAGAGACGTAAATGTGACAGACTACGGTATCAGACACTCGATCAACAGGAGGCTGAGAAAAAAAACATTTGCACTTAATAGTTTTTCTGCAGAGTGGATAACAATTCATTTTTAACACGTACTAATTACTCAATGAAAACACAAATGTAACTAATAGCAACTTGTATTTTATCTTAATTTTTTATTTTAAATGACTCTGACTCGTGATGCCAGACTTTACAATGAATAAAAGATTTACAAAATGAACTAAACATTCAATTTCCACCGCCAAAAGCACTTAACTGGCAGGTCCGGCACAGCCTATACGTTCATTTCTAGGCTAGGAAAATATTGTAAAACTCAAATGAACTACAAGTAGCCTGCACAATTCTTAACGTATAGCATGGAGAATGCTGTAACAAAAACCAGCCCCGCCATCGGTAATATATCTAGTCTAATTAATGATCAACCAACGTAGCCGGCTGCACTTGTCGACAAGCCCTGAATTTATAGGCTTTGTATCGAAGTGCATTTCTTTCACACTCTTCGTTCTATACGTTTACCATACTACAAACTTTTTAGAATTCTTTTATTATCCGTTTAACTGATAGTATTAATCGATTACAATTCTTATCAGTTATCGGTTAAACAGTGAACACCCCATATATTTAACAGTATAAATATAGTGTAGTATAAATTTACTGATAACACTTTGAGAAGTAAAAATTGCGGATTATTTTTGTGTGATTTTAGATTATTATTTATACTAGGGGTTTTATCAGTACATGAATAGTATGATCGGTATGCGGTGTGTGTATGTGTGTACGTTTTTGTGAATAATACTTGCTTTTTATTACATTTGCCCCCTCTCATTATACAAACCCCTGCTTATCTTCTAAAACCTTAGCATTTAATCTGTAATTATGGTCCTTTGGGGATGAAACATTTCTCATGACTGTACCAAAATACTTTCCCTGCGATATGACTTGAATACTCAACAGCAGCGCATCAGCTCTGTTTATTGGAAACAATTTATTAAATAGTATGATATACAATTGTCATTTATTTGACCTCCATCTGTAGGTTGCAGCATATTTAGCAGCATTTTAATTGCACGTGTTAACATGTTAACATTTTTTAAAATATAATTTCATATCGCTATCAGGAAGCGATTCCACGGATACATTTCCCGTTGTGGCAGAGCGTGCAGGTGACGTCAGAGGCAGGGCGCGCACGTCCTGCAGCCAGGCCCGTCCCGCGAAGGTGCAAGATGAAGTTCTTCCGAATTATTTTGCGAAGCAGCTTCACAGGATCAGAGGGTGCGTTCCCCCAGAAGCCCCCGTTAGCAACCATTCATCCATTCAGTCGCATGGTTCCAACTGCTTTTGGGATACGTGTCCCAGGGTGGCTTAACTCCGCACCCAGATATTCTCTTACGTAGCTTCCTCTGTTGCCCGAAGTTTGCCAGAACATACTCATTAATGTCGTACTGGGAAAAAGCTCCCACCGTTGCATTTTCTTCCGACAGCCTTTTTATTTGTTCTCTTAAGTCTGTTATATTATCTGCAGCATCCACTTGATCTGAAAGTAAAAAGCATTTTTCCTACCATTTCTAGTGAGATACTGAACGTACTATTTATATCCACGGTGGCCATGTTGGATTACACAGGAGCAATCAATTGAAGATGATGAACCAGTTAAACACCAGTATTCACTAGGACCCCCTCAAAACTTTTATGGGTTAAAGTGACAATTCATGTTTTAAATGAAGGCTTATTTCGGATGTATCTGAATTCAGGGGTTGCATGCTTCTAAGGCTGTATTTGAAGACATAATGTGTCACAGTGGCACGACCATCCTATTTCCAAGGCTGCTTCAAATGCCTTATTATCATTCCCAGCGATTGGAAGGTTGCTGGTTCAATTCCCATGAATGGCAGGAGTGATCTTATTGTGTTAGGCCCTTAACTTGCAATTGCTTTGTCTGGGTATGATGTGAACCTATATCCAGCCCTACAAGCATGTCCTCTAACTTATGGGGAAAACTTGGGGGTTGGTTGAAGGATTGGTACCCCAGCTACCAGAAAAAAACTTGTGCTATTTCTTTCGAACTAGTGTGGTGCTGAGGCATCACCTGCTGCATGCCTGCACTCAGGTTCTCATCCCTGAGGTGGTCTGTCATGTGGTGGGTCCGGCAACGCGCTGTAATCAGTGCATGTTCCTTACCTCCACCTCAATACATGATTCTAGGAAAAGGTCTAAATACACCCCTACCCCATCCCTGAAAAAAAAAAAAAAGAGATGAATAATGATAGTACAGACCAGAAATTTTGGACATTTGCTATTAGGAAGTATTTTGGAATTTTGAAGGCAAACCTGAGGTGGACAAATGGGCAGTTTTTCTTAAATCTGTTGAACCAAGATGGAATGACCCATTGAAAAAGTAGTTATCAGTATAGGCTGGATGGGAATTTAACAGAATCATATTACAGGCTCAGTTGTACTTGTCAGTTTATTCAGTGAAATATATACAACTTACAAATTCTATACAACCTTTCCACTTTTTGCACAATAGATGCAATCTTGTAATCTACTCACAAATGACCAGTCCTAATATAATGAATTAGGTGATCTAACATTCTTTTGCATGGGAATCTAAAAGAAAGGAATTAGAATAAATGTTAAGTAACATTAAATATATATATACACACACACACAGCTTTTTAGCATACCCATTCTCCCCTAAAATTATACTCTGTAAAAAGAACACCTTTATAAATATAGATCACACAAATAGTCAAAAAAGTGTTCATCGTTGATAACTGATTTTTCATTATATTTCCAGTAATACTTTATAGTGTCTTGGTTTTACTTTCCAGTGTGTATCTGCATCAGGTACCAACTATTCCTGCATCATTCTGCACAGTGAATAACTGACTATTGATCCGTTCTGCAAAACTTATCGCTTTTACATTAAGGCATACAAAGCAGCTTAACTTGTCCCGCCATTATCCCCACATCCACAAAGCAGCCAGCATTTTGACAACTTTTTAGGAAAACCTTAAGTTCATAACAGTGATTGCCTATTATTCATTAAAATAACATAAATACCAATACAATAACAAAGGCGTACGGCTTTTTATTTAATGTGTTTTTTCAGCTTAGAGCAGACAGTTCAACAACTGTATTTTATTCTTCTAATAGACTTATCTTTTATTTTTGTAATTACCTGTCTAAGCACACAGATATGCAGACCCCCAAAAATGTCGAGCAGTCCCTCCAGGATTTCATGATGACAGAAATTAACGCAAGATCAAACTCGGCAACGTTTACAAGAGCTTGCACTTTTTCCAATTTACTGACGTTTTACTGCAACAAATGGCCAAATCAACATATTGCTTGCATTTAGACCATGACACATCCTTTGATGGCATTGTGCTTTTATGTGTATTTGCTAGGCTCCGCTTCTGGGAAGATGAGCATAGCCAACACATTTCGTTTGCCAAGAAGCTGAGGCATTGCAAGTTACGTTGAGCCATTATACAGAGCACAGATGAACATAGTCTACATAAAGTAAACAATGGACACTTTGATATAGATTTTTTCTATAGATTTTTCTGTCAATGCATTTGACTGTGCCAGAGATTGGATTAACTCACGGCCACACTTACGTGGAAGGTAACCAACTTTTAATAATTTAGGGGAAAAAACAGTGACCAGGAGAGAGCTGGACAAAACCAGACATGCTGCACTGCCCACAATATAACAATCAAACCTGTAATGTAACCAGCCTAATAGTAGATCACTGCTACAGATTTTATTTGCTGCTAATGTTAAATTGAGAGTTTATTTTACGAAGACTTAACTAACTGGAACCAAAAGATAGTATTTTCTGTTTGAGGGTCACATTCCTTTTGGCTGGTTATTAGAATTTGACATATCATAGATTTTTTCCAAATGTAGTCTCCAAATAATGCACCAAAAGTCAATTTGGATTTCATTTTGCCCAATAGGAAATGGAGCTTCCATGCATGAACATATACACCAATGAGCCAAAATCTTACAACCACCGCCAAGTGAATAATATTGATCGTCTCGTAAAAACAGTACATATCAAGGACAGTAAGCTAGCATTCAGTACTCATCGTCAAAATGATAAATGCAAAAGAAATGGGCAGAAAGAAAGATATGAGTGACCCTGACACGATCATTATGGTCAGAGTATGTCCGAAACATTAAGGCTTGTGGGGACTCATTGATGTAAGATGTAAATGAAGGCTATCCCATGTGGTACAAACCTACAAGGGCACTGTGGCACAAATGACAGATAATTTCAATGATGATCATGGGAATAATGTGTTATGGCACACAATGCATAGGACCCCTGCTGTGTTGGGGGCTACGCAGCTGTGGATTGGACTTGTCGGTCCACCGCATCCCACAGAAACTCGACATGTCCCTCCATCCACGTGACGCAACATAAAATGGGATTCGTCGGACCATTGCACCTTCTTACATTGTTTCAAAGTCCAGTTTCGACACTTGCTACCCACTGTAGGGGCTTTCGATAGTGGAGAGGGGTCAGCATGGGCACTGTGACTGGCCCGCAGCTACAAAAAACTGAGTTAGCGTGTTCAAATTAGTTTACCAATTCGTTGACCTTGGTAATACCAGATTTATAAGTCATCTTGCCTGTATTATCATATTCAAGTAATATCCAGCAATCTCATTTCATTCCCTGAACAGAAACCTTAAATATGGTACAGCACTGAGACTGATCATTTAAAAAAACTAAAACTATGAAATGAACATTCCACTGATATGATTATTCAATAAGTTAATTCAAGATATACAACCATTAATCTCAGCTGTAAATGGCTGCTTTAAAAATTGCACAATTTTACTGCCCTTACAGTACAAATAACTATATTTCTTCAGTCACATATAAAATCTACTAAAGTAAAAAGTGAAATACTTAACAATTCCTTTATATTCCTTAAGAGATTCCTTAAGAGTTTGATAGATTAATGTTTTACATGTTCTAATTTGACTGACTCCAAACATAATACACCTATCCAAGGAACTACACCCCAAGTACCAAAAGGATGAAACATGAATTATATATATTCTCCTGTAAGAAAACTTTTGACACTTAAACCTTCCATCAAGTTTGGCAATAATGCCCCAGGACTGATGTTTCTTTTCATCTAATGCATACCTGCCACATTTAGGTTTCAAAATACAGTATGGGGGTGGGTAAGTAAGCAAGTAAATAAATAACCAGATTTATTTATATTTTTGTTTCTATTTATGTTATGAAAAAATATCATTGTTACGGGCACTACCCTGGTGATTTGCAGATATAAATGGAAACTGTTCAGTCCAACTCTGCTTAAATTAGCATATGCATCTGTTTTTTCAGTGGAGCGTCATCCTGGTCTGACATTTTGACACCAGCTAAGTTAGCTAGCTAATTCATTCAGCTGGCCTGCGCAGACAGCAGCCGTGAATTGCCAAGATGCAGAGTTAGATATAACGCAAATTTAATACAAGACTTATTTATCCATGTATATGACAATTATTCATAATAAAGTTTAAGGGCCATGAAAATTATGGGAGTTTCCCAGGAGAAACAACAAAATGTGTGGATGCCAGGAGACGGCCTTGAAATACAAGAGAAACCCCCTAGAAATAGGAGTGTTGGCAGGTGTACTAATGGGCGAACTGGTACTGATGGTTTTGCAGTGCTCCAGTGCAGCTAATTTATTGACAGGTATTATTTTGTTGCCACGTCAGAATTTTGTTGATGTCTGTATTTGGCAATTTTTGCCCATGAAAATACTCAGCAAAACTCAGCAAAAGCTATATATATATTTTTTTTTGGTAAAGCTGAACAAAACGAGATTATCAGCACGATGTCCATAAAGTTGGTTAAGGCCAACTGAAGGGGAAAAAAAGCAATACGATGAGCAGTGGTTGGCTGGACAGAAACGTAAACCAGTGAAAGGTGGCAAAACATCCACTGAAGAAAGTCATGGCTGCTATGCCACTTGTTCACAGAAGGAAAAAGAAATAAATAATAATAATAATAATAATAATAGTCCTGCTATTTAGTCAAAACTTGTGTTCACAAAAACTGAAAGGCACAAAGAGGATCAAGGTAAATAACTATTTTTAAATTTGATTCAGAATGAAAGTATAAGTAATGGAGACTATGTATCAGCAGCCTTTGACAAAAAGGTAAAGGAAAAAAACAAGTTGGCGAGGACCTGCTTACTACGTCATCCGAGCTGCTGCGTGACTAATCAGAGGTTCTTTATCCTTGGCTCCATCCACATTGTACTTCAGCCTCCTCTTCCTCTCACTGGTCATATTAACCGCAGCCCGGTGACCGTGACTTCCATTTGCAGCTCCATCTGTATCCTCTTTGACGTTCATTTCTTCAGCTTTGGCTAGAGTGGGTACGTTTTGTTTTGTCGGCTGGGTCTTCTGGGACGGTTTGTACGGGTCATCACCAATGCTCACTGACAGGTTGGTGTACAGTGGCTCCAGCTTTTTGGAAAGCAGTTCATAGGTGAGTGAGCTGAGGCCATCGGAGCGCCAGTTCCTCCTGGTCCGACTCAAGAGATCAAACCTGTTAGGAGTGAGTGGTGGTGGACAGTGTGTTAGGGAGCATGAAAGAATACGACACAAGAGCATAGCAGGTATCTTGAGCTAATTTTGCCGCTAGCAGTTTTTCCACAGGGATTTCATATATTTATATAAACCAAAATATTCTGTAATAAGGCTATTCAAGTTACATTCAAGCTGAAGCAGGTACCTCTTCAGAGACTTGAACTTACAGATTCTTGGCTAACAGCACCTCTACTGGATAAGTAGTCTTAAAATAGATGGATGGAGAAAGATAAGATTTACATAAAGATGCGAACATCATTCTAGACTTATCATTACAGAAGAGTCGTAATATATCCTGTTAAGATACTTCAGAGAGTTGCACCTGGCTGAAGAGCTCTCTGAAAAAGAAGAAACACCCAAGACTCTCAAAAAAGCCTACGAAGTTGTCAGGATGGAAGATGCCTCAAAAGGCATGCGTGATACTAACATGACTGCTAGACAAACTTCAGAAATGTGCTCTGAAAAACTGTGCAAACAAACCTACGTTTGTGTGCCAAAACAATTATTTCTGTGTAATTTCAACATTATTTAACACAAGTGCCACCTGCCTCCATTTGAACCTCACTTCCTGTTGATAAACAGTGGTGATGTCATACACGCAGAAAGCTGTCTGAATTTTGCCTTATGCAGAACATGCGACTCGTACCTGTGTGGGTTCTCCTCGTTGCCCTTGTCACCCTTGTGCTTAATCATTTTATAATGTCCAACTGTCACCGGGGGTCGGACTATCTTCATCCCTGACAGACGTACTCTGTAAACGGGTGTCAACAGAACAAGAGCAAAAAAAAAAAATAAAATAGGAGGGGAGACGACGAAAACGACAAATTTAAAGAAATTAAAACAAAAATGAAAAAGCCAAAACAAAGGATTTCTTCAGTAAGTAAAAAACATACCAAAACCAGTTGGTTGGATTATGTGAATGAGAGAAGAAAGGGAAACACACTTGATTAGATACTGTGTACAAGAACCCAGGCTACATGCTCGTGGTGTTGGGAAGATGACTGGACTACAAATCGGTGGCTACTCCACAACTCTGAACACCTGATACAGCTATTATCACCCCATCTCCCCTAATTCCTTGCATCTTCTACACTGAGAGTCCAGGGGAACATCAGGGTAAACTTTTGTCCATTTGTCCAGTTACTCCACTTGCAGTTTTAATGGGTGCAAATAAACTTGGTAGAAATGAAAACTACATCAGTCCAATCAATTAGTTTGATGAGAAGGACCAAATTATAACTGTAATGTTCACTATAAATAATCACAAAATACAAATAGTTGGCCGTAAATGAGAAAAACACGAGCTAAAGCTACATCTCTATTGATCCAGCTAGATCTTCCATTCCAGGGCTGCCCAATCCTGCTCCTGAAGATCTACCACCCTGCAGAGCTTAGTAGCAGTCCTAATTTATGACACCATACACAGATAATCAGGCCCTTCAATAAAATCTAAGCATTGCAGCCAGCTATGCTGAAGCTAAACCGGCTCCAGGAGCAAGGCTGGGCAGCCCTGATCTACTCAATCCTTGGGCCTTGAACTTTTACGTTACCCATTTCCAGTACGACTCCGGCATGTCAATGGATGTGCTGTGTGATGTGTACCTTCAGCAGTCAGTTCTCAGCACTGAACGTAAGTTCAGTAACAGAATATTATATTCATTAATTCATCCGTACATGCTTATGATGATCTACTATGCAATCAAAAAGCTCAACTTAATGGATTAGGCCATCTGATTCTTCTACACTTATACTTGTAGACATTCTGAAAGTTGGTAAATTTCAGAGGGAAAGACAGATTGGTGAGTATGAAGATAAGATAACACACAGGGGAATGGGAATTAATGGAAAAAATGATTTACAAAAAAACCCTACTCCATCAGGCTACTTACATCCCCCCTAGAAACTCTTTCTTCACTCACCCCACCAAGTTAATCATATCTGCTGTCTTTCTGTATCACATTTACCATGTTGCAACAAGCCCCTTACCTGGCTGCAATGTCATCATCCTCTCCACCCCATCCCCAGTACTGGTTTGGGAAGCCATTCATTCTGAGGTACTGGTCAGGTGTTACAGCAGACACCCCTCCAAAATACTGAGGATACGGCAACCTGCACCGGGGGGGGGGTAAAGTCTGAGCTTGCTGCAGTGATTAAACACACAGTGAACTGAGGCAGTGCAGTTAGAGCACCAGATTTAATAGTCACCTGTATCCAAATTTGTCCATGGCGACAGAGAGGTGTGTGGGGTGCTGGGTGTGGCAGGTGTACGTGTTGTGGTCATTCTCAGGTAGCAGGTCAACATCATGCAGAAAGACGCAGCTCCATTCCCCATCCCGCAGGGCCTCACGCACGCCGACATTCAGGAGTTTTGCACGGTTAAATGTCGAGTTTCCTGCCTGGAGACAGTAATATTTCTCATTACAATATTAACTCACAACCCAGAAACTACAGGTTCGGGTCCTAGGAGAGATCTTCTGAGACCAATAGCAAAGTACTTAACCTGAATACCCATCTCAACAGATGTTTGAAAGTGCTACTTGCTTTTCTATGACTATATTTAAATGGTCAAGATGATGCGCGTTATTAAAATTTTTCAAATGACGGCAATTTATACTAGCATTACAATTTACAACAATACTAACTAGCTCTGGAGGAATACTATTCAATGAAAAAAAAGGACATTCATCTGCAGACATACAATCAAAATCTCACATTATTATAAGACCTCTATAGATGTCCTAACCCCTACATTATTTTCCTTGGAAAACATCTGTCTCACCTCAGATTTTACGCCCTTACTATGGGAGGAAAGGGGGGCAATCGTAAGTGGGAGGGAGCGAGAGAGAGAGGGAGAGAGAGGCAGACCTGGTGCACCACATAGATGCCATAATGCAGCTGCTGTCTCTGCAGAAAGGGATGCAGGTGGTAGAGCAGGGCACGGAGGTGCGACTGCCTGTTCCGGTAGGGAACCACGATGGCCGTGTGGTGACGGGGCTCACAGTCGGGGGGACTGTAGCGCCCCCCAGGGAACACCAGGGGGTTTTTCTCACTAATCTCATCCAGGGACAGAGGGGAAAACAAACGCACAGACACAGGGCCCACTAAAGCAAGGAAAAGAAAAGCGAGAAAGAGAGAACCAAGGAATCATGAGCTTCATACAGGAAGGAACATCAGAAGATCAGGAAAGTCAACATATAGGCAGAAAATTCATTTAGTACTTGTACACATAAGCCTGCATTAGGAGTCACATGAGCGGTTGCAAAGGTTATTTCTCATCTGTGCCTCATGGTGGAATGAGCTGCCAGACAACATTCACTCATCAGATACCCTCTGTATTTACGGGAAACCCAAAGCCCATCTGTTCCAGGAAGACCTCTACTAGTCTACACTGCCCCATGTTCCACAGATGCTCTCCTGACTGCAACAGCTGAGCTGGTGGGTAAAACCTGAACTCTTAAACTCTAGATATGTAGGTTTCCCCAATATAAAAATAATAATAATTTAAAAAAAAAAAAGTTTAGCTCCAAACTCAAACAGATTAAGCTTCTTCCCTGGACATCTCCACCAACCACTTATAAGCGAAAGATCATGATTATGTCTTCTGCAGGAACTGTCCTTCCAATGTTCCTGACAATTTTGTATGTCAGAAATATTTAGTTATAATAGAGTTGGAGGACAGGATTTGCGCACTGGAATGTCGCATTAGAACCATATTGAAGAATAAGCAGATTGAGGGATTTTTAGGTACCGTTCAATTGGAGCAGACAGCCAGCTTAGATCTGGTCACAGTCTCTGGTGTCGTGACTGTCTAGGTCACGGTCAGATGTGGGTCTAAGAGCTCTAACCAACACCTCCTACAGTCCAGTAAGCTGTTCCGCTTAACAATAGGTTCTCTGCTCTCAGTAGCACATTTACCAAAGTGGAAAAGATGCTCATAACTGGAAACTCAATTGTAATAAACATGAAGACTTTCATTTACTTTAGGTAGTGGCAGAGATGGGCAGTATTTCAATGAAATGTATTTAAAATATTGATTTAACTACTATCTATAACAAAATACTTGGAGAGATTGTATTTTATGTATTTAAAATATTTTAAATACTTAATAAAATATGTCATTTTATTTATTTATTTTCTGTCATTTTAAGAACCTTCATCACCTGGCTTACAGACTTAAATCCTATCAGTCTTTGGCTAGATGCAAGTAAATCATGTGACCCAGAACCAGCCAATCCTATAGGCGACATAGACAGCCATCTAGGGGCCCTTCTAAGGGGGTGTCACTCCCACTTAAGTTTTTGGTTCCTCTGCTATCTTCTATTCTGGCTTTCATTCTTTCTTTTTGTTTAACCTTTTCCCTGTTTCAT
>JAODJW010000106.1:24018933-24029940 GCA_026777045.1 Hyperopisus bebe | reverse complement strand
TCAACTGTTACCCTAGTATAAATGCAGGAGACTGAAATCATGCTTGGAAAACACTTCTAGATTTAATTAAATTTTACTTTATTTTGCATTTTGCTATTTTTGCAACAGAATAAAAAAATACATATGTCAGTTTCTTTAGTTATTGATAGCAAAGTGATCCTAGACATGTCTTGTAAAATGTATATTGCGTTACCTTATGTTGCAGAAATGTACTTAATTGTTACACATACCAATTTCAAAACTGGAAACACATAAACCCGAAAATCGATAGTGCAATAGAGCTAGTTTCAGGTGGTGATTTCCCAAAGCAATGACTGAGTAATTGTTGAATTATGTATATCATGTACAGTATATGTACTATTATAGACAGTATCTGTGTGTACCTTTTTTTTTTTTTTTTTTTACAAAAAAGCAAAATTTTTAGATGACACTTGTAATTGTTATATTGTTTTCCAGCATGTCACTCAGAAGGATAACCGAACGACCTTAATGAATATTTGTTGTTTATTATAATCATCCTACCACCAGGATAAGTTGGAAGATGAATGGATTTTATCATTACTGTTATTGCTTTTATTTTATTATACGTAAAACATTCATGTGACAAGATTTATTGAACATTGTAACTAATGCTAGTGATTCATTAAAAATTGAAAGATTTAGAAACACTACAGGAATAATTACAGAGCCAGATTGGGAGTCAGGTCTTTTAGTCTGTTGTAGGAAGGTGTACAAATACTAATTTAATGCTATTTGGCAAAAAGAAGTCAGGTATTTTTCTGTCGCCTTCTCAAATGTCCTTCTGCATGTGGGGAGTATGTTTGCAAGTCATTTACAGCTGAACGAATCTTGAGGCTCAACAGCCTTCATCCTCTGTACGGCTTTAGTCTTCATCCACTTTCCCCTACAATCTGTATCTGAATGTTGTCTTCGCTCTCGAGATTTTCTTTTAACATTATTTTACTTTTTTGTTACTTTATTGGTTCGTTATTCTACTTCTCCTCTCTCACTCACCACTTCTTTCTCTACTTGCTGGCATTTCCAAACTGTATACCTCTCTGGTGCCTGATGCACCGGAATGCATTGGGATCTACCTCCCAGTACTTCACTGGGTTGCTGAAGAGGCTGATGCCACTGTAGAGGGGCTGATGGGCCCCAACATTGTCCAAGCAGAAGGCATTTAACCCAATTTCACTGATATTGTTGCTATGCAGGTGGATCACCTGCAGAAAATGAGACAGAGGTTATTTATCTGTGTTTATACTGCAGCTTGGTTGAATTCCCAAATCTGATTGGTCAAAAGAGTGTTGATTAATTTTCTATAACTGCACTCTTAGTGACAGCCAGACAAATCACAGTAGTAAATCAATGCACTATTATAATATTTAATTCTAACTAAAGGCTAATGCACGACATGCTGCATTTTACATTTTAGAGGCAAAGAACCACTCGACACTTATACCGTGATTACTACTCATTCGGCTTACAGGTCATCATCCACAAATTTCAGTTTCAAATTTCAGTGATGACTTTGTAAGGTTCCATTATCCCAAACGATTCTGAACATTTCTTTGTCACAGGTTCTGGAATTAAACAGAGAGTTTTGAACTAACCATTGGCCTTTGGGCTTAGTAATGGATAATTTTCAAATTAACGATGGGGACATCGGTCATAACTGAGTCATGCTCAATTTGGAATGGAAATTGAGGTGAATATAGTAATTAATATTAAACCACTGTAAAATGTCTCTTATGATGTCCTATTATCATACATCCAAAATTAAGAACTTTTCTCCAAATAAATGATAATATAACTTAATGTAAAATGCAAAATTATGGTCAGTTTGTCACTGGTGATATTACATCATCAAGCATTAATTTTCTCATAATTTTGACTACTTTGAATTCATTTTTCAATATGTCTGTATTTAATGAAGAAATTAATTTTAAATAATCTTGATACTAGTGACCTTTTATAAATTGATCATTCATGACTTTAACATGGTGTGACAGATATCCTGCAACACCTCCGGCATTCTGATTAAAATAAAAGATTTTTTTTAAAATAGCTGCCCTATGTGGGCCAGCTACTTAAATCAATGATATAAAACATACACGTGATTACTGTGACAAAATTTCAATTTCCCAGCCCTTACAGCACATAACACTGGTGGCACGTAAACGTTACATGCTGCCTAAGAAGCAGAAGTCTTTTGGTTCTTTGCCTCAGTAACCACAGCTTGTTATTTGATGGCAGTGTGAAGAGATGATTGCTCTGGAGCTCAGCAAAATACAAAGACCGACAGCAGTAGTACTGGCATCAACCTCACCTGCAGTTGCGTCATGTAAGGCAGCCCTGTGGGCACCTCAGAGAGGCGGTTGTTTTCCAGGTGCAGCTCCCTCAAGTTGTAAAGGTATGCCAGGCTGCCATGATCGATAGTGAGAATTTTGTTGTAGCCCAATCCCAGTCTGGAAAACAGAAGGAAGATTAATTATCTACAATAAAAATTAAAGTTTCTATTCACCGAATCCCTACTACAACACTATGTGTTCTGTACGTGATTGTTATGTACTTAAAATGGATGTTATAAATGCTATCATATTTTGTCCCCTTTAATCCAGCTGGCAATATAATGTACATTTGAGACGCAGCTAAGTTGTTATTTCATATGAAACCACTAGATTGCAGTGTTTTCACAGTAATTTTAGATGACTTAAAGAAGGGGTACTTGTGTAAAAACAATGGTTTTGTGGGATAAGGAAACAAGGTAAATAGAATGCCAAAAATCGTTACTTAAAGTTTAATCATTTTAAACCAGAAGGTGGTTTCTAGATACAGAAATGAATACTGGATTATGACCAATACATACCTAATCAGACTAGTGTATCGACTGAGGTCATACAGCTCTATGGCCTTGATTTGGTTGTAGTCCAGATGAAGTTCATGCAGACTGTCAGGAAGGTCTGATGGCGAAATGTGTTCGCAGGGGTAAAAAGGAAAATGAGGTCATGCTTATCATCAAGTCAGCCAAAAGTCGTTACAGTTAATTGATGCGTTACATATGTTCCATGAGTGAATGGATGTCTTGAAACCTTTTGGCACTGCTGTGAGTTTGGCCTCAGAGATGCGAAGGTAGTTCAGAGTGAGTCCATAAAAGGCACCATGTGCAAAACCACTGTTCTGGATGGGATTCCTGCCCATTTCTGAAAGACACAGGCTGGGTTTACCATGCATACAATAATCAACAGTCCTACTCATCCATCCATCCATCTGTCTATCTATCTGGCAGTCTAAACCTTTTTTTACCATATTTCATGAACTACAAAAATCAGGGTAATGCTTTACTTAAGGGGGCACAAATAATACAGTATTATGCTCTTACTTATGTATTTATTAACCACAATGTCTTAGTTACATACTGATCCCATGTTTATTAATCATGAATGAATCGTGATGCATCTTTTATTTCAAGTAGTTACTGTATTTGTTACTAAATCTGTTAATTCTGCAAACCTTTGTAAACGACTGAAGGAACAAGTCATGAATAACAAGTGGTGTGCATCATTTATGAAATGTGATGTATCTTTAATTTGTTAGCTACTGTATTTGTTTATGGTTTGTACTTCAGTAGTAACTGAGTTACTACTAAGGATTTGCGCCCCCTTAAGTAAAGCGTTACCAAACGGGTTTGCCTGAAAGCTTGTTTTATAGATTTGCTTTATGACAACTTTACACAAAAGCTGGATGCAACAAAATAAACAATGGCAATGTTTCATAAAAACCTAAAGAGTTTGAATAGTTGTATTAATATGACTCCAGTATCAAAAGTGCTGCTGCTACTATCTTGTGGCCACAGGAGTGGATTTCTGACCAATTGAGTTCATTTTGTCTAGTCCAGCGAAGGCCCCATTGGGCACCCTCTTGATGTGGTTGTCATTGACACGTAGTTCCACCAGACTGGTGGGCAGGTTTTTCGGGATCGCTGTCAGAAGGTTGTGGGAGATGTAGAGTTTCTTCATCTTCTGCAGAGGAAGGAAAGCTTGTGGGTGCACCATGGATATCTGATTGTTCTCCAGCACCAACGTCTGTAAGAGAGAGAGTCACATCTGGGCGTCACGTTTGCAGGAAAGAGAGGTAAACATCAACATTCATATCGATGATCACAGTTTTGCAATATTTTTGCTTTGTGTTGGGATTGCAGAATATGGAGTTGTTCTACACAGATATTCACACATGATAATGATTCCACATTGGCTGCTCTATTAAGTACCTACTCCTTTCTGTCCCTTGTACCTTTTGATGGTTGATGCCATCCCTCACCTGCCCACTCCCCAGCTTATTCTCCCCATGCTTTTGATATGGCGCCTTACTTCAAGGTTGCTAAGCCCCTCAAAGTCATGTTCTCCCAAGCCTACGATCAGGTTATTCTGTAGATCCAGGAGTCTTGTATCATGGGGGATTTCCCGTGGAATGTAATGTAGATCTGAGGAAAAACATGTATCAGATAAGCTGAGGCATCACAAACCTATTTTAAGATTACTGGATACTTGTATCTACGTTAAGAATTGGATTACGGCCAATTCAGAACTTTGGAATGGTCTCCAAATTAGTTTTTTAGTTCTTGAGTTTGAATTTAAAAACACCCAAGGCACTGCAATAAAGTAATTCTGTCCAATTATAAAATACCTTTTTATAATGTGTGGATTTTATGTGGGCCTGAATTTCCTGCCATAGTCCAAAAATATGTGGTTATGTAAACTGCCTCTGAATTGCCCACTGGAAGTGAGTGTGTGCACTGCAATGGACTAAGCACATGAACATCTAGACTGTGTTGGCATTCTCCCATGAACCTTTATACAACTGTGTAACGGAGAGGAGTTTATCAAAAGTTCCACAGTCTGGCTGTCATTTACCTCCTGAGTTCAGTCATCATCTAGCCATTACCTTTCTCTCTCCTGCACTAGTTCCTTCTTCCCCACCAGAGAGGTAACTTCCTACATGCCCAAAGCCAGTCTCTCTTTCCAAGGTTTGATCCAGCTGGGTCCATCCTGCTCATGATTGCTAACCACACGGCACTATGCCAGACACCCATCTTTCACCTTGCAGGTAGTAACCGCACAAGATCAAAATTTAATTTGTTTTTTTAACTGTTAACAAATTGTAAACATAAACTGCAATGTAGTCCTCAAATTTTATCTGCACTTCTCAGATCAATTCAGAATTGATCTGAACCTTGGTGTTTACAGATATGGCATTTTGTATTACACAGGTGAGGAAAAAATAAATGTAACTATTAAAAAGATGCAGTATAACTTTTTATTGTTATGTGAAACCATCTTGGTGTTTAATCCTTTTATGAAAAGCATTTTACTTACTGTACCATACATTCAATTACACTGCTGCTATTGTTTAATGCTAAAATGACTAAAGACTAAGGATGTCCCAATATTCCTGCTTGATACTTTGAATACAGTTAATATTTTAATATCTTTGAATGGGGGTTTCATCTGGCAACATTATGCAATTATTAAAGTAGCAATTGTTGGAAAATTGGTTAATTGAGCTGAGTCTAAAAGACCCTAACCCTGGAGCTCTATCACCCTGCAGAACTGATACCGATGATCAAGCCCTTCTGTAGCATCTCAGTATTAGACTCAGCTATGTTGAAGCTAAGATGGCTGTAAGACTGAGATGCTACTGACATATTTGATTGAAAATGCAATTTATCACCCAGTTTAGGCTTTTTAATTGTGATTAAGAAAGTGATTTAACTGATGACCTTTATATATAATACACACACACATATATATGTATATGTATATACTGTATATATGTGTGTGTGTGTGCGGGCGTACTTCCCCCATGCCCAGTCCTGTATTACTCACTCAGGTCAGAGCACTGCACGACCATGTTGAAACAAATGCAGGCGAAAGGACAGACAGTCTCTTCAGGAAAGGATATTGCCCCTCCGGCAGAACCATCCTCTACATCTCTCATCATTGTTAGACCCTCCTCGTTAGCATCCATCCCAAAGTCCAAGAAACTCCCCTGGTCAAACGGTAGGGCAGATGCAGAAAAGAGCAGGTGGACAGCACAAAGTACCAAAAGAAGGGCATTGCTGGGGAACATGGCTGGCAAACACAGACCTGCAAGAGAGAAAATGAGGAATGAGGAAAGTTGTAATTGCAGGAAATAAATATATACTGATACTAAACAAAATAACTGGAATTTCCCTTAGTCAAATGCATAAAAGGCAACAAATTCATGTAGGCCAAGTAAGCTGAAGCCCAAACTGAAGACAAAATTATACTAAATTTCCTGGTGATATTTAGTCAGATATTGTATTGTGCAAGTTCAAATAGTTATATTCATGTATCCAAAGTGTAGCAAAAAGATTTAGCCCTTTGCACTTTACTAAAAAAAAAAAACCCAAATCATCCTAGTTAGGTTATACATCAAAGCATTGGCTTCCAGTTTTCCTTAATCACCATAATCAGGCAAACCATAAATTTACCCTTGCAGCTTGGAGGCTATTACGTGAAATCTGTTTTGCTACAGTAGTGGTGTCAGATAAAAAATGTGCTGATGTGTCCAGTTCAGAATTCAAGTATCAAGGCCCTCGATTTTAACCCACCTTGACAATGGGCACTCAAATACTCAATACATTGCAACACAAAAACAACAAAACAATACCTCATGTACTTCATCTGTGAATAAGCTATTTTGTCTGATGTGAACCATTGATTTATAAGCTTGAAAGAAGCAAACACCATCTGCATGCGCCACCCAAACCCCACAATTATACTCCACTAAATGATGGCTGTGTTTGGCAGTGGAGTGACACGTCACACAGCCCATATATGTGCAAAGACAACTACAAACCTGCGTGCCTGCATCCTCCTCGTCCCTCAGACATAAACAGTGTAACACTTGCATATTCTCCATGTACTCAAAAAAGATTATGGTTCAAAGCATGTCTATGCGTACATGTAATACCCCAAATGAAAGCCTTACTGACCAGAAATCGATCCACTTTCTCAAAAAATCCCCTCATGTGGAATGTCTCCATGTGTATTAAAGTCAGAATTCTGACATTAAAGTCAAATTAAATAATATATTCATGGTCGCCCTAATCCTCTTCCGTACCATGTGTCACCATGAGTGTAGGCCTGTAAGCTGCATTCAGGTAGCGAGCAAATAACACAGACCTTCCGTGGGCTCATATAAATAAACAAGAAAGAACAATTATCCCTTGGCAGAATGCATTTCACACAGGTAGGCCTATTTTTGAGGACTGGGCACCACATTAATCTATTCACATCCACATACAGTTACCCCTTCACATTCACAAGGGTTGGGGGGGGAAGATCCCCCAAATGTGGAAATTTGTGAATGATACTTGGGGCCATTATTAAAGATGCAAAATTATCGGCACTGAAAAGTTAAGAAGCTACTGCAGAGAAACATGACATTCCTTGGTCACAGAGACAGTTAGCATGTGACGTGGCTGCTGAGACAAAGATTGCAGTGTACCCAAGTCAAGATGCATGAATCCCATCCATCTATTTTCTGAACTTGCTCATTCTATTCAAGGTGACGGTAGGGTACTCTCCCAGAGTTTATGGGTACAAGGCAATGACCAAGGATAAGGCACCAATCCATCACATGGCAAACTCACACACCACGCATTGACACCTACAAACAATTCGATAAGTCCAGCTCACTTCAGTGTGTTTTTGGGCTGTGGAACCTGAGAACGAGGAGGAAACCCTTCAAAGACACAGGAGAACATGCAAACTCCAGACCCATGGAGACATGGCAGACATTCAAACCCTGGTATGGTTTGAAGGTGTGAGGCAACAGCCCTACCCACTGAGCCACTGCACCCCCCCCGCATAGAGCCGACAGTTCTGTCTTTTTTTTTTTTTACCAAAAATAACTTTTAATATTAAAAATACAGTATGCACTTACACTATGTAATATTAAATAACACAAATATTTATATATCATGTTATGTGATCCAAATAATTTTCAGTGTTTATATATTTTTGCCTTGTTGTCCAGATATATTCTCATTCAATTGTTCACTGCCAACTCGCCAATAACTGAAACCAGACATGTCAAATTTGGGAATCTGGAGAGACGACTGTAATTACAGGATTAAACAGCACCCTCATGAGACTTATGAAGACACAAAATACTTTTTGGTAAATCCTGATTTTGCTAAAGTTAAAGATATCACATTTTGGACTTGGCTTGCTGAACATTTCAGTACGGTGGAATTTTGTATCTAGTATGCTGCTTGTAATATATTCAAATATATCAAATCTCTTATTTTGCATCATACGATGGCTCAATGACCTGAACTGGTAAATTTGTATCATGTTCTGCTTGTATCAGTTTCTGTAGACCCACTGATTCCTTCATCCATCCATCCATTTTCTGTAGACCCACTGATTCCTTCATCCATCCATCCATTTTCCATCTATCCTTTATCCTATTGGGTCACGGGAGGTCCAGAGCCTATCCTGGAAGCAATGGGCAGGGAACAACCCTGGGGGCCAGCCCATCGCAGGGCACACTCACACACCAGTCACTCACACATGCATTAGCCTCCACTCCAATTAGCCTCAGCATGTCTCTGGATTGTGGGGGGAAACCGGAGTACCCAGAGAAAATGGGTCCATGACACAGGGAGAACATGCAAACTCCACGCACATGTAACCCAGGCTGAGACTCGAACCCAGGTCCCAGAGGTGTGAGGCAACAGTGCTAACCACTGCACCACCATGTCACCCCACTGATTCCTTCTCACAGTCCAAAATCATTCAGTGCCCATGTGCCCTGTGTTTTCTGGGACAGGGACCAGGCCAATTCTGTAACCCTGTACTGAAGTGCTTGGAAGTTAGTTGGAAATATTTTCTTTGATCAAAAAATACAGGGAAACACTAATAATGTCACCTTTTTTCCATAAGCCCAATATACAAGTTAAAAAATACACAGCTATCGAGAAGCAAAGCAACGTTTGTTTTTGCAATATAATCCAGTGGCTCTGTTTTGTCAGTACTTCCACACTCTTGATTTCTCAACCACAGCACTGCAATGCTCTGGTTGCTGTTTATTTGCTAAAATGTAATGGTATATTCACGACAATAATATACTTATGCAGACTAATATTGCTATGTCTTTTTTGTGTGGTGCTGTACTGTTGAATTGTTCACAACTTGAGGCCCTGAATAGAATAAGCATTTTGAAATCGGATGGATATTTCTTGATATCACAGTCAGTCCTCTGAATTAGAGTGTCAACCAATTTATTACAAAATAAAGCGTAAACAGATTATTTTAAGAAATTGTCACAGCTGTGCAATTTCTAATTTTCTTCTATTTTTCTGCTTGATTGGTGCTGTTGTTGGGTTCCAAGAGATCTATAAAAACTGTCATTAGATATTTGTAACTGAAATCAATTGATCATGCAATGCTGGAAAAACAATGTGTGTGAGTTGAGAACTATGAAAGTGTAAAAGTTCCTGTACCTGGTCACAGGTGAATAATATGTAGTTAATGAGGCAGTTTGCCACTCCCCAAATGCACTGGCAATCTAAATTCTTATAATATTTGTTGAATTATACAAACCATATAATCAGTATACTTGGTAAGCAATATAGAATATTAAAACAATAAAATATGAAACATATTAAAAATCTTACAACTTACCTTTATTTAGCAAGACAGGGATTTCCAAAGTGTGTTGAAAATGACTAATGTTCATCTTTTGACCTGGGCTTGCAAATCTTATATAGGACATTTGAGAATTTCCTGTAGGAAGTCTTAGAGTCTCTCCGCCCTTTATTTGGGAGCATGCTGGAGCAAAAAACTGGACTCAGTAACCAGGAAAAATGTAGAATGAAAAACTGTTTCTCATGGGTAATGCTATAGTCAGAGAGAGGGAAGGCAGGTGAAATGTGTGCTTCAAACTTTTACTGAACTGATGCAATGGCTGTTGAAGACAAGGTTGTGGTTTCTTTACCTACTGAAACTAAGCTTGTTTTTCATTTAAATTTGTTTTTTAAATTCTATTTTCCAAACAAACACGTCAGAAGTAGCATCTGTGAGGTTTACATTTTATTTAAAGTGTTCAAGCAAAAGGTGACTCATAAAGTCTGGTAGGAATAATTCACCTTGTAAGAATGTATAAAATAAATATCCCTTCAGGTTTTGCCACTTGCAAGTTCTCAACAGCCTGAATTTAAACATGTACTCAGGATCATGGTTTTAACAGTTGCAATCATTTTGTTCTTATAGCTATGTAGGCTGTTGTGACAGGTGTTTTTTGGTGAATTAATTTGATTAATTGTATCAATTAGAAGTAGGGTTGGGAATCGATAAAAGCTGGTGATATAATTTAGCATGAATAGGACTGAGTTCACTTAGCATATAATCACCAGAAAAGCTTATAATAATGTAGTTTATTTTCAGCAGCATCCATTTCCACAATGACTCATCATGTTCTTTTGGCGTGACTGTGATTTAGCATAATTGTAAAGCCGACACTGTTTTCAAGCGGAACTTTGTATGTGTGGTTGTAAAGAAATCCACAAACCATGACTTGAAGACACTTTTGATGAATTTGAGGATACAGTTACCTTCATAGTGCATTTGCTTGACATACAAATGTTAATACACAACGTCAAGCAAAGGATGATGAACTATGGTAGTAAAGGATAAAATAAAAGATGTAAAACACACAGTATCATATTGTAGCAAGCCGGTCTTGGGAATGGGGTGTAGTTTTATTGTAAATGGTTTCTTCTTCTGTTACTGTTCTTGGGCGTCTCCCTATGGGGCAAAACGAATGATGTTTGGGGGGGGGGGAGGCGTAAAGACCCTGAACCTAGGGGTTGGTGCAACCGAGGGGAGCTATTTAGGGGGATATAGGCGTGCTTTCTTTTGGTGCATTGTTCTCTTGGACCTTGCAGCGTATGGATTTGTAAGGTGTGGCTGTGGC
>JAODJW010000106.1:24003993-24016598 GCA_026777045.1 Hyperopisus bebe | reverse complement strand
GATTCCACACTGATGACACTGTTCTTGTCTGGCAGGCTTCAGTGGACAAATTTAAACACTGGGCACACTTATCCAGGGTAAGGAGGAATGTCATGGAACAGGGATTGTCTCATTATACTACAGGTCCGATTTTTGGAAGAAAATGAAGATTCAATATGGAAATATTTATAGGTGAGAATTTAAACTGCCCTCTGAATCGAACCTCTGGGAATAGCAGTGAATTTGCAGCATTGTCAAATGTACATATTTACATGATTGATGCCTACTAGTGATACTTTATTAATCACTATGGGAAAAACTCTATTTACTCTGCATAAGACACATATACAGGTTAGAGTAAGGGGTCAGCTGGGAGGTAGGGGCCGTAGACAGGTGACTCTTCTACTGACACTTGTACTCAAACCCAAAAAAACCAACCAATGCAGTATCATTTTTTTTTAACTCAAAACGCTTTGAAACACACACGGTTTAATTCATCAGACTTATTTTCAAAATACAATGTAATACGTAATTTTCCCCCTGTGTTCTCTATTAAGCACTTAGAGTCAGCTGTTTTTAGAAGAAGGATTTGATCGGAGAGGGTCATCATGTCATGGTGTAAAGGGCAGAGTGGTACCTTATGAAGTTGTGGTCCAGCCTCAGCATTTCCAGAGCTCTCAGCTGAGGGAGACCATGGGGCACAGACCGCAGTAGGTTGTGGTCCAACAGGAGCTCACTGAGCGAGCTGTGGAGCCCCTGGAAGGACGTGGCATGCACACCCTGGTCCACCAGGTGGTTGTGGGACAGTCGCAAGGATTCTAGGCCAGGCCGCAGGTGACGAAATACATAACCAGGAATGCGTTCAATCTGGTTATGGTGCAGTGAGAGATGGAGCAAGGCAGGAGGCAGGAAGGAGGGTACATGTACCAGCCTATTGTGGGACAGGTCCAGGGCCACAAGTTCACTGGCAAAGGGAAATGACAGAGAAGACCCAACAAGCATTATTACATATCCAAGATGGCTACTTCAAAGAGGACAACCAAAAGCATAACAAAGCAGAAGTAATAAATAATTCTATCCACTATATTGGATTTTACTGCTTTTAATTGCTTAGATATTCTTCTCTGAATACATATGGAATATAAGCCCAAGAGTAATAAAACAAAAGTCTACAGGTTAAGCTGAAACGTGAGGAGCGATGTGGCGAAGTCATTAGCGAGTATCTCTCTAAAAATAAATCAGCTTTGTCAGGAGAAAACGTGTACGTATTCCACAAATCAGACTAAAAATACAGCCCTTAGCACAATCACAGGTCTCATCAGAAATTATACTGTACATGAGGGCCTAGACATTTTTAGCATTTTATGATGGTAGAAGATTAATGTGAAATGTATTATTTCTTGCTGACACAATGTGAAAAATCATTAAAATGTGTTTTTTCTGCATTTAGATAATTTCAGACCATAACGAAGAAGAAAAACTATTTACAGAAATGATTTCCTGGCTGGATAAAGCAGCACAGACAGTAATTCAATAAGCATAGACAGTAGGTCATCCAATCCAAGTTTCAATGGGTCAGGTGGATTTCAAATAACCCCGCAAGTATAGGGTGTAAAATGTGTAACTTTAATCAGCTGTCAGATTTATAGCAGATTTTTCTAGATTTTTATCATTTGTGGGATGTTGATTGGAAAGTCAGATTTCCATATGCTTATTTTAATTTTAAATATAATAGCACCATATACAGTGTGTTTTGTTATCTATGACTTTTCTCTTTCAGAACCTTTCTTTTTCTCTACATGTGGAAAGAATAAAAAAAACAAAAGTCACAGCCAAATGATTTGGCAAAGGCTTTCATAAACAATGGTTTCAAAAATAAAGATCCAAGGGTAGAATCATAGTTGGTTTCGGTGTGGTTTTTAAAAAAATGCAATTTTCTCCACCTCTTTCAACCTTGCTTTTCAAAAGCTTGAAAACAACTAAACTATTTGGAAAGTTTTGGTCATTTGACCAAAAGATGCTTAACTCCTTAAGTTAGTTAAAAAAATGCAATTTTCTCCACCTCTTTCAACCTTGCTTTTCAAAAGCTTGAAAACAACTAAACTATTTGGAAAGTTTTGGTCATTTGACCAAAAGATGCTTAACTCCTTAAGTTAGACTGTGTTGTGACTCTGGTATCTATGAAAGCAGCCAGCTACTGCAATTTGGAAAATAGATTTCATCACTGACATACCTGTGGATAAATGAAAAATAACAGACTTTACCCACTCTAGTGTCACATGGCCCAACAGGTTGCCATGACTACCAAAAAGTTCCCATGGAAGCAGAGAATACTAAACTTTAGTCATGCCCAAAATGATCACATTTATTACTGTAACTGCATTATATTAAAATCCAATCTTACTTGAAATACAATATAAAATACTATTAAGAAAACATTTTGGCCTTTTGGAAAGTGCATGAACATACACTAGCAATGTCATTTATGGTAGCTACAAAAATTAATGGAATTTATACTGCACCAAAAATACCTTTGAACTTTCATCTCCAGGATAAGAGTAAACAATGCAATTTCACATTTTGTGGATGAATGTATCTTTTTGAGTGTGTTTCTCTTTGACATTCTTTTAAGATCATTTGATTTGTGGATCTCAGTGAAGCATTTTCAGAACAAGACCATCGTCAGTCAAACTGCACTACAAGGTCATTTAAGAAATTATAGTGCAGTATTTGCTAATCTGAATTATAGAGTTCATAGTGCATAAATATAGATCTCTTTTCACAGCAAAGATGAAGGCCAGATAACCAAAAGAAAAATATCCCCCTCCAACAGTAGAACCATTGATGTAGTTAGTGAAAGAAATTTTAGCGAGGACATTGCCAAAGCTATCACATGCATATGGTATTACGGAAGTTTCACTCACAGTAGGTATAGCCATGCCTTTGGGGCAATGCGGTCTTCCCGAATATGATTGTGACTGAGGTCCAGAACTTTCAGATGAACTGTTTTGTTGAAGACCCTTTCATCAATCACCTCAACCTGGTTCTCTGAGAGGTTCAGCTCCTGGACAGGTGAGCACACAGATAAACTTTGTTCACATGATGACTAATGCTTAGAATATAACTGAATAACCAGCTGAGCTAATGATTATGCTCATGCAGACACATTATATAATTATAATTAATTATTATAATTATTAAGCAAGTCCTTTCCAAGAACATCCTTTCATCTCCAGATCATATCAGTCTGGATATTCTCTGGATATACACACTGTCAGATAATGGAATTGCTGAATTCAGAATGGGCACAGCTTAAAGTAAATCATGCTTTATTCAGGCATGCATAATTATTGGATAGCTTTTTGTTAACGATGAAATGTACCAAAAAGCTATAGACGCTGGAAAAAATCGCTGAAGACAAAAATTGTAAAATGCCTTTCAGAAATATGTAAGATTCTTGAAATTCACTACATTTTTAGGTGTGATCTCTGCATGATCGCCCTCTTTGTCTATAATAATCAACAGGGTCATAAAAAAACGCAGTGAGAAGAAAAGCTGTAAATTAAAACAAGAGACTCATAAAGAATTAAGCATGATGTCCTCTGCAACCATTTAACCTCTATTCCTCCATCCATGCATCCATTTCCTGTCTCTTGTCCTATCCTATCCAAGCAAAGGTGGCCTGACTTCCCTCTCCCCAGCCACTTCCTTCAGCTCCTTCATGTTGGTTCCCAGGCCAGCCATGAGATATAATCTCTCCAGCATGTCGTTGGCCTACCCAGAGTCTCTCATGGTTGGACATACCCGAAACACCTCCCTAGAGAGACATCCATAAGCCATCTTAGATAGATGCCTGAATCAACTTAGCTGGTTCCTTTCAATGTGTGAGGAACAGAGACTCTACTTTGAGCTCCTCTCGAATGTCCAAGCTCCTCATCCTATCTGTAAGACTGCAAAGGAAGCTTATCTCTACCACTGGTATCCAGAATCTAGTTCTTTCAGTACCCAGAGCGGAAGGCAGGAATGCAGACTGACACCTACAACAGCTTTCTCTTCACTGCGATAGACCGGCACAACGTCTGCATAACTGCTGACGATCACCAATCCACCTATCAGTCTTGAAGAAGATACCGAGACACTTGAACTTCTCTACTTAAGGCAATAACTCATCCCCAACCTGGAGGGGACAGTCTACCATTTTCTGATTTTCTGGTGCTGATCCTCATCCCAGCTGCTTCACACTCAGCTGCAAACCACCCCAGTGAATGCTGGAGATCACAGCCCAATGAATCCAGCAGGATCACATCATCTGCAAAAAGCAAAGACGCGATCCTGAGGTCACCGAATTGGACACTCTCCGGCCCTTAGCTGTGCCTAGAAATTCTATCCATAGATGTTATGAACAGAAACGGTGACAAAGAGCAACACTGGCGGAGTCCACCAGCCACCGAGAATCAGTCTGACTTACTGCTGGCAATGTGATCCATGCTCTCACTTTAGTTATAGAGGGACCCAATAGACTGTAGCAGCAGACCCTCAGGACCCCCTGAGGGATACAATCTTCCCCTTTTCCAAGTCCATTTAACAGATGTAGATTGGTTGGTCAAACTCCCATGAATCCTCCAGGATCCTTGTAGGAGTAAAGAGCTGATCCAGTGTCCCACAACTGAGGTTAAACCAACAGATGGACCCTCCTCTTCAACACCCTGGTGTAGACCTTCCCAGGGAAGCTAAGGAACGTGATCCCCTTGAATATGGAACATACCATCTGGTACCCTTTCTTAAAGTTTGGGACCACCACCCCCAGTCTGCTAATCCAAAGGCACTGTCCCAAACCTCAACATAATTTTGAATAGGCATGTCAGCTAAGGCAGCCTAACAACATCAAGATTCTTCAGGAACTCAGGGTGAACCTCATCCACCCCTGGTGCCTTACCACTGAAGTGTTTTTGATTACCACAGTGACCTTAGCCCTAGTGATCAGTAAGTCCTCCTCTGAGTCTTCTTCTTCCAAAGAAGGTGTGTCAGCGGGACTCAGGAGGTCCTTGAAGAACTTCCACTGCCTGACTACATTCCCAGTTGAAATCAACAGCCCTGCACCCTTCCTATAAGCAGCTTAGGCAAAGCTCTGTTTCCCCCTCCTAAGTTTCTAGAATCTCTTGACCAAAAGTCATTCTTCATGGCCTCACTAAACTCCTCCCTCCCCCAAGTTTTTGCTTCCCCAACTGCCAAAGCCACATTCTGCTTGGCCTGCCGATACCTGTCAGCAGCTTCCACAGTCCCACAAGCTAATTAAACTCAGAAGGCCACCTTCTTCGGCCCGAAGGCTCCCTTTATCACTAGTGTTCACCACAAGGTTTGGGGCTTGCCACCGTAACAGGCACATCTGGGCATAGCCACCTCAGCAATGGAGGCATGGAACATTGCCCATTTGGGTTCAATGTTTCCAGCCTCCCTCAGAATGCACATAAGCTTAAAGGCCCCCAGTAGAACAATGGAGTACCCAGAGGTGGTGCTTCCCAACACCCACCCCATGGTCTCCAAGAAGACTGGATACTCTGAAATGATGTTTGTTGCATAAGCGGTTAGAGCCCGCCTCTGACTCTCAGTGATCCTAGGACCTATGTTGTTGGGGGTAATTGCCCCTATTAGGGTGTCCTAAGGCAAATTGGTAATGATAAAAACAACTTGGAGTACTTACAATGCTGTATAAAAATGTACAGTGTTAGTTACTATTTGGGGGGCAGTGTGTGGCTCAGTGGGCGAAGCCTGTGTGCTTGTAATCATAAGGTCGCCAGTTCAATCCCAGCCTCAGCACATCTGTGGGTCCTTGAGTAAGGGCCTTAACCCCCCCCCACTTCCTGGGGCCCTTTGTGGACAGCTTGCTATAGAAAGATCAAGTTGAGGGAGGCATAAAAAAGACAATTTCTCCAAGGGGATCAATAAAGTAGCAACTATTATTATTACTATTAACTGTCATTGTTGACACACGACACACAGTGCACAACAACTAAATGTGTCCTCTGCATTTATCCTATTTATGACACTGGACAGCTAATTCAGCGCCCAGGGAGCAGTGCTTGGGGGTGGAACCTTGCTCAGGGAACCTCAGTGGTACTGTAATTGTATCACAATTTTAAGGATAGTAGATGCAAAATTTTAATATTTGCATAAGACACGACAAAGTTGTCTCTGAAAATACCAACCTGCAAGGACGAAGGCAGGCCTGGGGGGACATTGCGAAACTTGTTCTCCTCCAGACGCAGGTAGATCAGCTTCTGCAGCGGTCTGAAGGCAAGCGGTGATACATTCCCATCGTGAAGCTTGTTGTCCTCCAGATCCAGAGTCAGCAGTTTGGACAGACCTGAGAAAAGTCACACTCAGCTCTGCACTTCTAAACGTTTCTGTTTTTGAACAAAGTGCTGCACTGCAGTAAACAGGAAGACTATTTACAGATATGATGAGGGTCCCAAGCCACCAGGAACATACAGGAACAAACAGCCTGCACTTCAGGCAAATGGGAGCTATTGTCACTGACTCTGACTTCAGACTGAATTCAGCTTCTTCATTACAAATGCACTTTTAGTGAGGCCAGCCCTAGGAACCTTACATAACTGCATGGAAAAAAGTAATTAAGTAGTCCAATTTAGTATTTTTTGGTGATTTGAGTAATTACATTTTGCGCTGGTAAATATAGAAATCCTAAAACAAAGTTAGGGTGTAATAAAATAATGTTTATTTAATTTCATTATATTATTTTTTTAACTTCTAGTTAAATTACATTCATACTTCCTATAGTATGAAGTAAAAAAAAACAGCACTTCAAATCCTTTATGGTTTAAAGAGTATTATAATACTTAATACTAATGATGTGTACTGATCACACATAACCAAGGTATCTTTCTCTCACACATTCTCATGATGCATCACACATATAAATGTAGGATGAAATTCAGAAAATACCTTTAAAACTGTATGGTGTGAGGATGCTGATTTTGTTGTCATTAATTTTCAGCTCCTCCAGAGATGGTGGTAGAAGCGGAATCTTGGTAAGATTGTTCCCATCCAAATTCAGCCTCTTCAGTTTGGTTAGATTCTGCAATAAGGCTCTGTGATTAATTAATGTAGAAAAATGATTGAATCGTATCGTGTTATTTAAAATTGTTCTACATTTTTTAAAGGCATGTCTATTGCCTACTCTTTGGGAGCAATTATATTAAATTACAGTGTTCAGGTATTATAATGCCTGACTGTTAAATGCCTGAGGGTATTTTTGGCATCTGAGTGCAATAAGGACTGTAAAACATTAGATCATCCCAGATAACATACACATTTTTACATGTGGTTTATCTGTTGACTGTTACTTTTTTCACATATCTGGACAGACTGGCTCAGGGCTGCCAAGGCCTTCAGCATGGCTCTGTGGTAATAATAAAGTGTTGACAGAACTGTTTGCCTAACCTTCAGCTTCAGCAGCTGGGAGAGTGAGCCTTTGTGGTTCACAAAGCAAACATGCAGCCTCCATTCATCCACATCCTTGTTAGGCCCTAAGCTGTCAATTAATTTAGATGTACTTTCTACAACTATATGATTTGCATGTACGTGTTGGTGCTGCCTTTGTAACATAAAGCAATACGACTTCGTGGTTTGATTATACGTTATTTTTATCACAGTGTTTTTCAGGGCAGTAGGGGTATTGTAGCATTTTGTTTTAATAATTGGTGTTTTGCTTTAAAAAGATCATAACAACAGTGCTTTTATATGCTCAAGTTTCTGTTTGTCTTTGGTGTTAGTCTAAAACACTGAGCACAAGTTAGAGGATGTTGCTGGGACCAATAAAAAGCTGAGAGGACCAATCAGATGGCTCACTGGTGAGCTTCGCCATGCACTTACCCTGAATAAGTCTGGGGTCATCGAAGAGTCATCCAGCTTATTTTTGCTGAGATCCAGCCACTCCAAGTTGGGCAGTCCAGCTAGGCCCCGAGGAGGAATATTCCTGATTTTGTTTTCTAAATAAGGGGAACATGGAAACATATGAGAGTTTCACATCTCGTCTTATCTGGGATGTTAAAGTGCTGCAAACGAATCTTGAGAGGAAATTCCTGTAAATGGATCACATAAGCAATAAACTGGAAAGCAATTCTTCCCTTATCTTTTGAAATTTCAAAATATTTTCTGAAATTCATTCTTCTGATAATTGCTCATGTTAGTAAAGGTCACAGTGACCCTACAAGGAGTCATTGATTCTAATTTAGACAAATGAATGTGTTGGGATGTCATGTTTTTCGCTAAATATGATCGGGCTTGAATGATAATAAACTGGTATGTCTTTGATGTAACTATTGGCTTTGTAACCTTGTCAGTTTCAAAATCCTTGTCTTCTGTGTCTGGTGAAGGGCCAAGGTAAATAGTTGAATTTATGCCTGAATGTATGTTATATTCCAGTATTAATTCATTTCAGGAGAAGCTTACATCCAGAACAAAATCTACAGTATTCATTTCACTTCTGTTTACCCTCCTTCTCACCCTGTACAGCCCCTACTCACCTGCCAGATAGAGTTTTTTAATGCTCAGATCTGTGATGACAGGCCAGTATGTCAGACCGGCATTCCCACAGGCAACCACGGACTCAGATAGCAGGCACCCAGCAGGAAGGTATTTCATGACACCCTTTCTATAGGTGGCACGGGGGACGATGCGAAAGGCAGGATGAATTATGGGTCGAAAAGCTGCCATGTTTCCAGCAGGAAAATCATCATCATTGTCATCATCTTCTTTGCCATCGCTGTCATCATCATCGTCATCGTCGTTGTCCAAAAAAAGCTTCTTTTCACCTCTATATTTCTTAATTTCCTTGAGTGTCGGCCCACTTCTTTTCAGGATATTGTCTGTCTTCTTTACCTTCCTCACATCAACAACAATCTCCTTCGGCCTTCTTGGGATAACTATCGGGTTCACGTTGACCTTGGGCACAATCTGTGTCAGGTGACAGCATCACAGAACAGTGGTGACCAGCTTGAATGGTGCTTGGATGAAATAAGTTTTGCTTGTCACAGTTATAAACACAAAGCTAGGTAGTGTCTTTCAGTACAACTCAGAGCTTTCCAAGAATAAAGGCACCACAGGGCTAGTGAACAAGTTCTACCACAAAGGTAGAACCCACACTCACCTTCTTCAGCACAGTCCCAGGTTTCCTGTAATTAGTCTCTTCTACTCTCAGCCCAGACATTTTCTTCTTGTAAGTTGACGTTGTGGTTTTCATGTTTTCCTTATTATGCCTCTGATCTTGGGTCAGCTGTCTCTGCCTGTGCGCTGGACATTGGGATATCCCATACAAAAACATCAACAGAACTCCTGTTGCCACTAAACTTTGGCACTCACCACACTACTGTCACCAGTGTGTCCCATTCATATTCTCTGCACTTTTTGAATAAAACCGCTAATTCATCACTAAAATGGCCCCCCATCTTACCGGTATTATTACAGAAGACCGGGCGGCAGCTGACAGATCCTCTGAGACACTTGCATTCAGAGCAGGGATGACTAAACCACACTGCCCCACTGAACAGGACAAGTCCGTTCACCAGGCACCTGGTGCTTCCTGTCACAAAGGCACAAACAGGTCATCACTACCACTCATACACAGGTAAAGACTGCAGAATTCTGCCTCAAAAGTTTCATAATTATTATTAGTGACAAAGATAGTGAGGCACCATTCCAAGCAGTGCTTACCTGGGTGGGGTTTCCCAGTTGTACCCACAGAAGCTGTTACTGGGAAATGGTGTCTCCTCTCCAGTTGCCCATACCTGCTGTACTCAGTACTACTTCTATGTGCCGCAGTAGCAGAAGCAGCACAAATGATGAACCACAGCACCACTGACCCATCCATGTTGTCCTTGACCTCTTTTTCTCTCACACACTTAGAGAGAAACAACAAAATGAATCTGCACATTTTAATCCTGTCAGGCTTTTTATATTGTCTTGCCTGGGGAATGGCTTTTCCAAAAAAAATATGGAGGTGTGATTGTAAGGGAAAGGCGTGGATACCCAAGGAAATGTGAGGGAGGAAGAAGTATGGGAAAACATTTCAACAAAGCCCCCTTTTGATTCCTCTTGAAAACCACCTAGCCCACCTCTCTTACCCTCCCCCCTTACACCCCCAGGTCCTGGTCTCAAACAAACAAATAGTAGCGTAGTATTCAGAAAGAGGGAGCTTATCGGCAACGACGAGAATTTTTATGTCATCCAAATAGCTAAAAAAAGATTCTTTTAAAAAAAATTCCCTGCGCTGCCCCACTAAAAACAAAATTATTATTGCCCTAAAAACAAGACTGTAAAAAAAAAAACATTACACTTTCTAGTGATTTTTGTAGACATCCTATGTTGGCCACTCTCCATTGACAGAGGGTATTAAATTTGAGGAGGGCAGAGACCTAGGCCTGGGTAAGTTTTGCAAAAAGACTCCGGTCAGGAATGAAAGACCCCCTTGTCTCCCATCAGCCAACATGCCAGAGAGGACACAGAGACCACAGTCCTGAGAAATTCCCTGCTCTCTTCTGCCTCTGCTTTGCAACACCGCCTGACCGCCATCTCTTCCATTTTGGTGTCACAGACCTCTTTGGTCATTCTACACCCCTGCACATATGACTGCCAGCTATAAAGCATACAAACCCCCAAACTGTCTTTGGTCCAAACTATATTCATACAGGGAAAAATGCGGATGATACATTGAACCTCCCACAAACCCACATCGATCTTCCCCCTCATTCCACAAGTTTGAATTTTTAATCCAGTTACTATTACCTGTCTGTGACCAAAATATAGAATAAGCAAATATTGTCTCCCTCTGCTCTATTACTGTAACATATCCTGTTTGGAAGATTTTATGAAATCCACTTAAAAACATGTCTAATTAAGTAAGTACTGAGCAATCTGTTTAAAAATTTGTTTGGCAAACATTTGAGGGCAGACTTAAGGTCAGGGATAGTTTCCTGAAAAAAATAGAACAGCACATATAATGAATGATGGGTGACACTTTATGCTAACTATACCGTCATAATGCATTCATTATACATTCATAGAACATTCATAATGCATATACAGAAAATTCATAAGCAGCATGTATGTATACCTTAACATCCTAACATACTTTAAGAGCTGCAGTATACATTAATAACATTATACAATAATAAGAAACACTATAATCATACAATCATATACTGATTGTACAATTATAATGCTTGTTATTATAATGTTTGTTACATAATGACCGTAAGATTATAATGTTTTACTATATGCTTATATGTTGCTTATGAATGTTCTATGAATGCATTATAACGTCATTATGAGGGTGCAGTTAATGTAAAGCATTACGAAATTTATTACTGATTATTTTTAAATGTCTGAAGAACATGTATGAGAACATTGTTGTCTAGGTCACTACATTTATTTTGCAGTTTACTGATTTAGTTTTTGCTTGCTTTCCTATTCATGTTCAGTCCCAAATTTGACAGTGAGTCATCCTGATATCTTGATTACTTGCCATTTCCCTGCATTCCGCTAACCACTCTCATTGAGCATAATCATTTGCATAATTACCATATTTTTCTAAAGCAGCTCTTAAGTTTTAAGTTCTGTTTTTTGAAAGAAGTGATTTCTGAGGTGATGCACCAAATATTTATGCATTTTAATTTAACAGTCCATAGACATGCTTTGTGTAGAATAAATTATTCTGTTTTTTCATGTTTTTATGGTTATCAACCTTAAAACATGCAAACTCTCATACATATACATATATAGTCTCACATAGTTGTAGTGTAATCTCTAACATCTAAAATGCATTTTAAAACACTGTTAATTAAGCAATATATTGTCCATACTGGTCCAGTTAGTCTTGGTTTTGAAGGTTTATTTACAGTTTCTGTAAAAGAAGGGTATTATATTCTCCAGATCCTGAAAAGACATGTTTGAAGAACCATTAAATAGCTTGTGGCTCGTTCTTTAAGTCTGAGGTTGTCTTATTGTGGGATGTATTTAAAGATACACACATGACCAAAGCAACCCTAATAAATATTACAGCAGAGTTATTCTGTCCGAGGATCATGAACTTAGTTGGGTGCAGAGGTTTGGATGCTTTAATGATCCGTAGACCTACATTATTCAGAAATCCGAGTAGGGCCTCCAATGGTCCCTGGGAAGAGTCCAGGAAAATCACAATATAATAAAAAAAACCAAGGTACCAAGAACAGCATGTGTACCCTCCATGGAATAGTTACCAGGAACCATCCCCAGGAACCAGGTCTACAAGTGTTTGCTAGTGAGCACCTGGTGGATGGGCCATACACAGAACTCTTTCGGGCACAACTAAAGAATGGGTGCATGGAAACATCTTGTGAACCCACTACACAAAAGATGAAAGATGAGGGCCAGATGCAGTATCATTTGGGAGGATGGCGTGAACGTTAAGTACAAAGATGGATTAGATGTTGACAAGAGACAGTGACTTCAGGAACATGTAATGTTACCTCTCTGACTGAGCCAAAGCAGATAGTGCTCAGGACAGAAAGGTATCAGCTAGACCTCCACGCACAGTGTGGATTCTGAAACCAGACCTCAGGAGCTGAGTC
>JAODJW010000106.1:23948969-23972167 GCA_026777045.1 Hyperopisus bebe | reverse complement strand
TACTCGTGCATCACTTGCTTTAGAGGCGGCTTAGGCCAGAGGTCAGCTTTGGCTGCGCATTTTAGAAAACTAAAGTGTACTCTGATCTGAGGGACATGCGACACACGGGACACAGACCTGTCACCACGCTTTCAAATGAAGGCGGTTTACGTGAAACCCCACATATTTCTCAGGGTGTAGAGCTCTCCTAACAATTCTGGAGGTACTTATAAAATACAATTTTAAGCCTGTAATTTGTCAGTAAAACAATATAACTCTTTTTTTCTCCAGCATCATTAGCGACCGTTAGCACAGTTAGCTTGACTAGGCCAGTTCTTCCCGTCCGTCTTCTTTGAGTCACGCAAGAACTCCGCAGTCGACCGCGCGTATTTTGCATTCCCTTTCACTTGCTAGTGTTGCTAAAAGAAAATGCAGTTTTAAAAAATACGAGTAGTTGGATGTCCTACGTAGTACGTTATTTGATATATCATGCTATCACTTTCCGATGTGACACTAGGCAGCTGGCCAGAACGATCTCTTAATTCAGGCCATTGCAGCTACCTTGTGCATATTTACTTACCCAGAATTGGAAGCACATGTCGCCTTGATGGAATGAATCCTCAACTTATTCGCAATATCTTTCAGACCCTGCAGCGTTTTTTCATCGGGTTTGTGATAGCTGGCCATTTTCAAGATCAAGCAGGAATCTCTCAAGATTGTACAGGCTTTTTCTTCCCTAGCAATACCCTGAACAGTCCTCTGCACAGCACGTTAGTCACAGACAGAGGCCGACCCAGCCGTCAGACAGGGGATTTTATGGCAGGTCTGTGCGCGGGTGGCCCGTCCCTCTCCCTCAACGGCGGAGCGTGTAGGTGCGAGATCCGAGTCAATGGTGGATTCGAGGCGCGCATGCGCCAGCGCTGAAAGCCAAATAAAAGAGCAACTGAAAACTAACTAAAAAATAACTAAAACTGAAAACTAAATAAAAGCAAGCCAAAAACAAAAAACGTATATGTTCAGTTCCTGTGGGGGATTTGCCAATGTCAGTACAATTAAAGGCAATTAGCCATTTCATGAAAATTAATGCAAATACATTAAGTTTCTATAATTGGTAAGGGTGCAGGTTTGGCAGATGGCCTAAAATTCTTTATTACTTTCATTGTATAGTACGTTAATAGTTAAACACGGTTGACTCATTAGCAGCACATGCGCAAATCAAATCCAGGGTTGACTCGGATCCTGCCGTGACAGTGCGATTTCTGCATCCTGAGGAGGAGGGGCTAGCGGTGGTCTGTCGGGTCGGACCACTTAAAGGCACCATCGCTTAGAAAATGAGGAAAAGAAGGTACTTCCTAAGAAAAGGGGAAAGTGGTGCCAAAATGAAATGCTACTAAAAGGTGGACAAATGAAAGAAGCATGTAGCCATACAATGTTATACTTACAATATATTTGCTAAAGGGATTGAAAATGGAGCAATGTATGCTTTTTCAGCTTCAAGATAACTAGGGTGACCAGATAATCCATATCAAAGGGGGTCACTTTGAGATACTTAAGGTTTTACAAATTATGTTACAACTGAAAGGCTTCCGTGCTTGGCTAAATAGGTCAGTACAATAATAAAACAAATGTATTTTATTGTAGCATTTGTGCAAATTCATCATGGCTGTGTTTGCAGATAAGCCCGTCACTGGTGATTCATGATTTAAGGTCACTCAATCATCTTATCACTGTGAGCATTACAGTTGCTTGGCTTTAACTCAAAATAAAGTGCACAGTCACTTAACACGCAGCAATGCCAGGTCTGGTACAGTTCCAGCAATCAGTTTGAGCCAGTACAATATTTTAAAGTATTTCTAAAAATGCACATATTTAAATTGAAGTGGACATAAGTGTTTACCTCAGTTGCATACAAGTACAGATGGGGAAAAACATGATTCCTTTATTTAGGATTAATATTTCAGTTCTTAAAATCACTTCTAAGTGATTTCCATCCTATTTATTGTGTGCTACTTAATTAAGTCACAGGGGTAATGATCTGAGCAAAGATGCCCAGATCTTCCTCTTGCCAGCCACCTCTTCCAGGTCCTCCAGGGGGATTCAGGGGGATTCGCATTCATGGCCAAGCCAGCCGAGAGGTACAGGAGGGTTACATGACATCACATGGCACCATCCACCCCAGGCAAAGGCTATCAATCACCTTATTGGTGCATAGTTCCCTGTCTGGTGCAATATTCCGTGTGTACTGTCCATGCTCCTTGCTATGTGTGTCATGGTTGGGTGCAGGCCTAGTGTTAGAGGAGGGGACAGGCACATGAACAGCCCAGTGCCTCCCCCCCACCCCCTATACGTGTTCCCAGATGTTCATGCACTGTTACATCAGAAACAAACACCAACTACACAGCAATACTAAACACAAAGTAAATTTGCGTTTGAGAAAGACTTGAAAAAAAGAAATCACAAATGAATGGAAGCAGCCTGTTTTGCAGAGATTTAGTTCAATGCATTATTGAACTAGGTTGATTTTGGTTGTTTTTATATCCAGATCTGCCCTGATACTTTAAACAAATAAAGGATAGAATGTTTCAGCTCACACTTTGAATGGCTATAGCTAGAGAGTTTAACCCAGGGGTCTCCAACTCCGGTCCTGGAGAGCTACTAACCAGGTTTTCTATCCTACCCGGTTTCTAATTAGCCACACCTGCCTTTGGTAAATACCAGGATCAGGTGTGGCTCATCAGAAGCCGGGTAGGATAGAAAACCTAATGGATAGTAGCTCTCCAGGACCAGAGTTGGAGACCTCTGCTTAACTAAACTGGGGTGTAGTCTGATATGGGTGATTTGATGTAAAAAAAAAATGTAGGCCCGTAGCTGGAAGTTTGTTAGGTTTGTTTATTAGGAAAACGTTTGTCACTTAGGTCTGCATGATATTGAAATGAAGTGTATCAGATAAGTTGGCAGTGTTGTTGCAAGATGTGTCAACAGACACAAAGCAGTGCTGACAAATCACTTGCTTTTAATCAATAACGTCTCTATGGAGTACAACTATGAGTGAGTCTGACAGTAAGGACAAAAAAATTATTATGACTGGCTGCAAAAGGTGCAGCAGAAAAAAAGTTCAAACTGCTTTTGTAGCATATACTCCGTTAACTTGAAACAAAAATTAAAATTGCAAGGCTTGGTAAATTTTGCAGCCTATGATGCAGTAATAATGTTTTTTATAACTTATTGTCTTAATCCAGCTGACTGTCTCGGTCCTTACAATGTGAAAGTTAAATATGTATAACAGTCTGCAGCTCCATCAAGAATGATTGTGATGGTGGTTTGCTGTGCATGCAGAGTCTACGTGTCCCTCACTAGCAGGAAACTACGTGTATTCAAAAACACTTAAATCAGAGTGAATTTTATCAGACAGACTTCTCTTGTAGATTAGTCATGAATGCTGCTGAAACAATATACAGTATAGTGTCACCTTAATGTCACCTGTGGATGTACAGGTAATCTGAAGTTGGCCCCCCTTGAAAGTGATATGCCCCCCTCTGTGCTGATCTGGAGTCAGCCCTGATTTGGTGTGTTGATGTTGGCGGCAACAACAGCATTGTTTGTGACAAAGGTAAAGGATCTCTTAGGATTCCCAAAACTGTAATTAAAAAAGAGAGTTTAATTTAGTGAGCCACATTGCCAACAATGGTTACATGGCATCTTAAATGCCAGAGTTTGCAGAGATCACTTTGTGAATGGTAAGTAAAACCACTAAAATTACTATTGTTCCTTTGCGTTTGGTTCTGTAGATAAACCTGCTGATCTTCGTTGGTTGCTGAACTTCAGCATGGGCTGGTGGGCAGTGCTCACAGAGTATTGTGATGTATCTGGTGCAGTAAGTGAGAGCTAGTGAGATGTCACATGTAGGGATGTTTGCGACATCCCTCCCTTAGCCTCTGCTGTTGGCCAACCTAGGTTCTGGGTAAAGGAGGCCAAGTGCATAAATCTTCTGAGACCAGTTCATAGTCTTTCCCTCACCAAGACTCCTACGGCGCCTCCTAATGGTAGGCCACAGTAACTGAGAGTCTTGTGACTCCAGGCTAAATTAGTTGGCGATCTTGGAGGTGTCCCCAGAGGTGTGCTGCCCCACTGCCTTGTGCGTAGTCTGGGAATATGAAAGGCTAGGGGAAGAAACCCTGAGAGAAAAATAACATGGCACAAGCAGGCAGGCTGCAGCTAAGGAAGACTAACAGTCATTCTGGGCTAACTTCTTACCACTGGAAATTGCCCAAGAGGTCCTACCTCCTGTGGTACTCTACAAAATTGCGCAGACCTACAAACCTGACTCAGTTACACCAGTTCTGTCAAGAGCAATGGGGCAAATTCCAGCAAACTATTGTGAGACGTTTGTGGCTGTTTCACAATACAAAACCCAATGCTACCATATACTAAGAAAGTGTATGTACTGTAAATTTTTGACTTTGATGAAAGTAATAAAAAACAGCTCAATAAAATCATCTCTCTCTTTATTCCGACATATACCAAATACATGTTGGTGATCCTAACTGACCTTAAACAGAAAAAGTTTACTTTGATTTAATGTTCGACAGTGAGGAAAAAAAGTTTTTGTGTCTTTTTCTGAAGTTTATGTAAAAGTCTGCTTTCAACTGTATGCAAGAGGTGCTGCTGCGCATACTTGCGTGTGCAGTTTATATCATTCTGGAGGCATAAAAGCTATGTCCACTAGGGGCAGTATGAGAAAACCATCTTGGTTGGTTCCTTTGGTTGTGACATGTTGCACTCTCATTGCCTCCACAGTGAATTGCTGATTCTGTAATACTGCTACAGAATTCTTTATGTTCTACCCACTGATAGACTCATATTGGTACTTTGCTACCTCATGTTAAATGTTGTATTATATGTCATTAGATATTTCATAGTAGTATTTTGTATTTACAGTGGATATAAAGTGTACACACCCTTGTTAAAATGGCAGGTTTCTGTGATGTAAAGAAATGTGACCATAACCTGTACAATTCAATTGAAAAACAAAGAAATCTGTTCGGTCGAAAAATATAAAGAATAAAAAACATACAATAATCTGGTTGCGTAATTGTGCACACCCTTAAACTAACACTTCGTTGAAGCACCTTTTGATTTAATTACAGCATTCAGTCTTTTTGGGTAAAACACCTGCCATCAAATAAAGTGACGCTTATTAACCCCAAATAAAGCCCTAGTAGGATTTACTCAGTTGCATCCTACAGCAAAAGCCTTGGTTTGCAGAGACCTTACAAAGCATCAAAGGGATCTCATTGTTGAAAAGTATCATTCAGGAGAAGGGTATAAAAAAATTCCACTGCATTAGATTCATCATGGAACACAATTAAGATTAAGATAAAGATAAAAAAGTTGATGAAAAAACAAGACAAAACCTGGCCAGGGAGGCTGCAAAGAGGCCAACAGCAACACAGTAGGAATTTCTGGAAGGTCCTGGATGTGTACTACATGTGACAACAATTTCCTGTATTCTCCATACTGTATGTCTGGACAATGGGGTCATAAAATGGAAGCCTTTTCTTACAAAGAAACATCTTGGCCTGGCTAAATTGCATGCATCAAGTCTCCCAAAATGTGTTATGGTCTCATGAAACCAAGGTTGAACTTTTTGCCCCAAAGCCTTCAGTTGTATGCTAGAAAGCTGAAGATGAAGAGAAGTTTCACCTTTCAGCACGAAGGCACCAAGCATACATCCAAATCAACAAAAGAATGGCTTCACTAGAAGAAAATGAAAGTTTTGGAATGGTCCAGCCAGAACCCAGACCTAGATCCAATTGAAAATCTGTGAGGTGACCTGAAGAGGGCTGTGCATAAGAGATGCCCTCACGATCTGACAGATTTGGGGCACTTTTGCAAAGAAGAGTGGGCTAATATTGCCAAGTGAAGATGTGGCATGCTGATAGACTCCCACCCAAAAAGACTGAATGCTGTAATTAAATCAAAAGGTGCTTCAACAGTACAGGACTGAGGGATGGTAATATACAGGACTAACAAAGGAGCAAACACAAGGCAGCTGTAAGTAATTAAGAGGAGGGCAGGAACTAGAGGTAAGACTAACGAGCTCCAGGCAGGGCTATTTTAAAGCCACACCCAAGGGGAGGGGGAATGCAGGGTTCAGACAGGCAGGGGGTGGGCTGGGCATGACAGCCCCCCCCCCCCCGGCGCACACTCTGGGCATGCAGAGCAGGCTGGGGTGGGGACCCAAGGGACCAGACAAGAGAACAGGCACATGAGGCCAGGACATGGGACAGAACCAGGTATACAAGACAGGGTTGAACACCAAACAGGCAGACTCTCGGGGCCAAGGACCTAGAGAGACAAAACAGAACCAGGAACAGGATCAAGCAGATTGAACTGGGAACACCCAACAAGTGACACTATGGGAAATACAGAACCCCCAAACAGGACAGACAACAGAAGTGTACCTAATAGGACCAGACAGGACACTAATTGGGCCAGGAAATGGACAGAAGCAGGGCTAAGAACTGCAAGGATGACAAGCTGGACAGACAAGAAGACAGGGATAGGACAGACATGTGGAAGGACCACAAGGACAGGGACAAAGACACAAGTGCAGACCACAGGGGAAATGGACCAGGGCAAGACCACAGGAGAGTGTGCAGACCAGGGGGAAACCAAAACAAGACAGGGTAGGAGGGAAAGCACTTGGGCAAGAGAGGGGAACAGGTCATACTGGGGGGTCTGGAGAACCCTAAGATGCTGAGTGTTGGCCCCATGGCATGGATCTACTTAGGCGTCGGCAGGCCAGTGGAACCAGGTGGCACCTAGGGAACTACAGGGATAGGGTCAGATAGTGCTAAAGGACCCACAGGATCGGGACCAGGTCAGGAATCAGGACAAGAACAGGTGGGTGTCATGGGAACTGCAGGGCAGGAAGGCATCTCCCTGGGCCTGCAGGGCTGGGAATGTCTGCAGGATAGGGATAAGAGGGTGCCGCTGGGACTGCATGTGGCATAGCTAGCGCGGATTGTGTGTCCCTGCCTCCCTTTTCAAGAGACGGAGACTCAGCCTGCCCCCTTTTTGGACCTTCCTTGACAACAGCGGCTCATCTTGAACCCTGAATTGGTGTGTCGTAGGGTCTGAATAGGGGCTCATGGAATGGAACTCAGGGAAATACTCAGAGGGTTCTACTCAAATTCTTGTAAGGGAACTTGGAGAGCCAGGCATATGACTGGTGGCAGATGAAGCATCAGGTGTCGAATTGGCAGCTGTCTCCAAGCAGTGACAATAAAGTAGGGGTCCAGACAACTACCAGTAGTCTCACAGTGGGCACAAATGTGGAGTCTGGCTGAGGTGAGATGTATGCCGGTGAGGGGCCAAGCGGCAAAGTAGACCTCGCCTCACTGGACCCTACTGCACCCCTCCCCTGATGACAACCTCCTGAAGGGTCCCAGAAACACCTAAAAGGGCAACGGGGAGGGGATGCCAACTCCTCGGAGTCAGGGTTCGAGACCTGGGCTGAGTGGATAGAAGCTGCAGCCAAGCAAAGGAAAACTGGTGAGACAGTCACAGGTGTATAGGCAGGAGCCGACGAAGCAGCGATGATCATGAGCGAGCAGGCAGGTGAGCAGGCAGTAGGCGATGAACTGGTTACGGCTGCAGGTCTGCAGGTAGGAGTTGATGAGGCGACGGCTGCGGGTGAGCAGGCAGGCGAGCAGGTGGGAGCCATCTGGGCGACAACAGCCTCAGGCAAAAGCCGTTTGGGTGACGATGGCCTCAGAGGAGTCAGGGACCAACTAGGCAGCCGCAGGCTGTGCTGGAGCCATCTGGACGACAGCCGCAGGCAGGCAGGCAGGAGCAGGCATGACTGCTGGCAACTGCAAGGTGGGACCCGCTGGTGGTGGGTGCAGCACAGCGGGGCCCTCTGGCAGCCAGCGCAGCATGGCAGGATCCTCTGGCAACCAGCTGGGCACAGCAGGGACCTCAGGTGGTGAGCTAAGCATAGGGGAACCTCTGGTGGTGAGCAGAACACTGTCGGGATAACCTGAGACAGACAAGGAGGAACTGGGACCTCTACATCAGGCATTAATGGAGCAACCAGAGCCTCATCTGAGCTGGGCATGGTGGTAAAGGACTCCAATGAAATGGTTAGCAGCAATGAGAGCATGTGGGGAGAAGCAATGGTCTCACCGTGGTCCGCACAGGGCGTCCCCAGATCCAAGGAAGTCTCCTCCACAGGAGACTGCTTTTTCCATCTCCAACTCCTTAGTCTTGGGGCAGTGGGATGAGTCATGGCCAAGGATTGGAGAGCCAGGTATATGTCTGGGGGCTGAGAATGGCTCGGAGTCAAAGGCAGGAGAACCGGAATCCTGGTTCACTGCTCTTTCCAGGAGAAGCACCTTTTTCAGATCCTCTGCAATTTTGAGATTGGGGATATGGTCACCAAGCCCTAGTCCGTCCGTTCCCGCAAGGCAACAGCCTCGGGTGACACCTGTAGTGGGGGTCCGCAAACACCCAAGGCAGGAGCGGCTTGATGCGACGAAGAAGGGACAAGCAGAGTGCAGAGCGGCTTTGCTTCGCAAGGGAGTGGTAAACAGACCGGTTTCGTGTAGCGAGGAAGCAGCAGGGTGGGTGGCTTCACTTTCCCAGGCGTGGGCTGACAAGTCTGGCATGTCCTCATCGTCCCCAGTCATCGGCTGCCAGAGCCACTCGGACTCCGATAGGTCGACCCCTTCTACAGAGGAGGGGCTCCCGTTCTTTCTCTGGTTCCTTAGGATCATCTTCAGACAGCGGGTTGCTCAAGTAGCTGTTGGATGTATGTTCCAATAGCTGGCTTGGTGTTGGGACAAGGTGGCAGGTCCACAGAGAGACCTCCGAAGGATCTCCCGCACAGCCGTTGGGTCCTTTAGTCGGTTTAACCGTTCTGTCAAGGTACGTCCCAAATGCAGGCTGCTTTTAAACAGAACCCACTTAGAGGGTATTTATTAAGACAAACAGGACAGTTTAATAAATCCTGACACGTCACAATGGCCGAACAGGGAGCACAGGACTAAGAGACGCTAATATACATGACTAACAAAGGAGCAAACACAAGGCAGCTGTAAGTGATTAACAGGAGGGTAGGAACTAGAGGAAAGACTAACAAACCCCAGGCCTTTAGAGACACGGCCAAGGGGAAATGCAGGGTGGGATGGATGCGACATCCATGATAAAAGGTGACAATACTGCCCCCAAGATTTTTGATGGTACTGCATCTCATGTTACTTCCTCACGTACGTGCACAAAGGATGCCTGAAATCAAAGCAGGAAACGCATGGAAGCCATGATGCATACGTGGATGTGTCACGAGCATCAAGTATACCCCTACCCTAAGATGCTAAGTAGTTGCTAAGGTGTTAATAGGCTAGTTAAGGTAGTTGCTAGGGTGTTATGGTGTCTATGGTGATTGCTGTCATGTCATTATGCTATTCAAGGTGGTTACTAAGGTGTTGCTTGGTGGTTGCTAAGGTAGTTAAGGTGGTTGCAAACAGGTGAGAGCTAGTTTGGGATGTAAGTCCCAAAAACCGTAGAAAAAGCATGCCAAAAATCAGACTGCATAAAAATAACAATTACACTATGTACCATTCCACTGGAAATACAGCATTGCCTACTACTGATTATCTCATTCAGGGTTGCAGCAAGCCTAGATTCAGTGCCAGAAAGCCCATGGAGCAAGTGAGAAAGCACAAGGCAGGATACATCCAGTATTAGATGCAAAGGCAAACTGTTCAGTCATTTCATCATTTGCCATCATTGCCATCTTATGCATTTTAAGTATACTGTACATGATTTGCAGGGCAATGGCCTTCTGTCAGTTAAAGAAGACACTGATAATTACAGCAATTACAGCAAATGTTAGTGTTAATACAGTTTGAACGATATACTGCTTTTGAACTGCCAATGGCCTGTTTAATGATTTTATTGGCTTGAAAATTATTCTTCCACATTCATTCAAAACAGATTTTGATTGCATACATTGTACTGTTCTCTATATTTGCAAGAGTTTTGTCAGAAATGAAAATAAAGGTATGAACACAGTTTTGTAGTCCAGCTACAGAATACTGACAGTTTTTCATCTATGGAAGTGGAGCAGAACTGAGATCAGGCTCACAAATGCAAGTTTTCCAGATACGCTGAGTTCTCATAATCGTCACTCCCACTGCTTGAGGATGCACAGTTGGGCAGCTGGGGCATATTGATGTAGTCATCCTCATCGAGTGACTCCTCCTGATTCTTGACCTCTAACTCAACGTTGATGTAATCTTGGCTACCCTCCTCATTTGTCTCATTGATGTAGTCTGGTTCTGAATCTGAGTCTTCAGGTGACTGATTATTGTATGTTGTGAGGGCCACTGCATGAAGAGCCCAAATGCATCAGTCTTCTCTCATTCATAAACACAAACTATGACAGCAAACTTGAGGAAATGCAAATGTCACAGGAAACAGTCTTAATACTGTATTAAACAGTATTAATACTGGAATGGAGAACTGCAGCATACACCAAACTTGCAAAAGAAAATATATATAAAAACATGATATTTAATTAATAACTTATTCATACCTGGTTCTGATTGTGTCTTGGTCCTGCAAGCCAGGGTGATGGCCACAATGATGAGACAAACTAAGACTATAAACCCTGCTACTGCTCCAGCGATTATAAGTACCTGGAGTTCCATATTCTCTGAAAACAGACACATACAACTTATTTAACCTACAGAATTAACATACCATTACAGGCTTATACAGACACAACAGAGAGGAACATATAATGAGGGAGAAGTTATATCATATTGAACATGATTACATATGTTTCATATGTATCAAGCGTAATAAACCAGTAATAAGAACTGTGACAAAACTAAAAAGAAACACATTTCAACAACTTAAGAAAGTCAGTTGCAGACAAAAACCACTGATTTATTCATAAAATTGGAAACATTTGTTTAGTACATTTGAAAAACACTGTCGCACTTCATATCTCACCATCAGTATCAGTAGCAGTGGTAAGGCCTTTGAAAAGGAAACAACATTCTAAATTACAATCAGCAGAATGAAACTTTGTGTCAGACTTTGTTTATTCACATATTACTACGGGGTAAGCATATTATTATTATTATTATTATTATTATTATTATTATTATTATTATTATTATTACTTTATCAAACAATTCACAAAAGTGGATAATACCTCACAGAAAAGAATAACATTACAATGCATTTTATTATTAAATGCCCTTCAAGACCTTCTTAGTTTATAGTGTATGTTAGACATCATTCCAACACCCTTACCTTCTGTGGTATGCGTAAAGTGGGAAACACCTGTGTGTTCCAAAGACAGATTCATTAATATGTGTACCTTAAATCATATACCATATAATTTACAATACAACTTACACTATTATTGAGTACTTAATTGGGAATACCTGTAAACATACGATTAGCCATATTAATTAGCCAATCATGTTGCAGCAGCACAATGCACAAAATCATGGAAATATAGGTCAGGAGCTTTGGTTTATGTTCACATCTAAACTAGAAATATATATGCAGGTCAACAACAACAGTTGCAGACAAAAACCACAGATTTAATCATAAATCAGGCATCTGCCTGTTCAATACATTTGAAAAACACGACTGCATTTGACATCTCACCATTGCTGGTGGCATTTTTAGTAGCACTGATAGCAGGGCCTTTGAAAAAGAAACAGCATATTTTATATTACAAGCAATACAATGACATTTTATGTCACTCTTTGTTTATGTATTATTGTACAATATGCATTTTATTATGGCCACACATATTATTGTTGTTGTTGCTTTACCAAAAAGAATTTTTTAAAAATAAAAAATTATTAACAAAACGAATAACATTATTAAGCAAAGAGAATAGCATTTTATTATTACATGCCTTTCAAAACGTTGTGTAGTTTATAGAGTAGTTTATACATCATTACATGAGATTTAAAACCCTTACCGTGTGTTGAATACATAGAGCTGAAAACACCTGTGTGTTTCAAAGATAGATTCATTAAAATACATACATAAAATCATATAGCATATGTTTTACAACATATACTCTCACTGAGTTCTTTTTTTAGGAACACATGCACACCTGATTATTCATGCAATTATCTATTCAGCCAATAATGTGGCAGCAGCACAATGCATAAAATCGTGCAAATACAGGTCAGAAGCTTCAGTTAATGTTCACATCAAACACCAGAATGGGGTTTTCACCATGGCATGATTGTTAGAGTTGTGCGTGAGGTTTTCTGTAACTTTATCTCCTGAGATTTTCATGCACAACTCAGAATGGTGCAAAAAACAGACAAACAAAAACATCCATGAAGATGAGTGAGATATTGTAGTTATTGCAGAGTTATTGTTATCTATTGTATTATTGCAGATATTGTAGAGAGTATGGTTTCTGACCTTTCCCTTCATGGCCAAAATTTATTCATTTTCTAATGGCTACTTCCAGCATGATAATGCACCATGTCACAAAGCAAATGTCGTCCTGAACAGGTTTCATGAACATGACGAGTTCAATATTCTTCAGTTGTTTTACAAGTCAAAGGAACAAATTGGTACTCTTTTTTTTTTTAGACAGTGTAGTAACCCCCACCCTAAGGAAAAAAAAAGAAAATAGAATGTGGTGGGGCATATTACCATTTTCTCTTTTAATTTCCTGAGTTAGTCATGTGATGCTGGGGCCCTAGCTTTTTTCTTCCTCTTTTTGGACACGCTGGGTTGGGCGGAAGAGGAAGTAGCACAAAGGAAGCGATGTTGCAGCGTTTGGTGCCGGTATCCCGTACACTAGCCACTGCTTCGAAGGGCGGATGCCTGCCCGCTATTCACTGTGTGATAATCCTACTTTTTGGTTAAAGTTAACAGACGGACCAGAAGCTTAGAACTCCACACCACAAATGTGAACGTCGTACTGCTGGCTAGTGGGTAGGAGGGCTCTACGGTTACTGAGGAACACGGGAGCCCGAGACAAGATGCTACCGGAGAATCTGAGTGCCTCCAATCGTAATCGCTGTTTTTCCCTGTTTATATAACACATTGTATAACGTGTTATATACCTCATATAACACATTGCATACTGAGGGTACATTCGAAGTAGAAGCTTTTGCTGACAAAGCAGAGGGATGTGGTGTCACTGCTTTTGCGACAGTGATCTACGTAATTAGCACAGAAAACACTCTTCAGCTTCACAACTTAATTGATTAATTGAAACTTTATTAATCCCCGTGGGGAAATTCTTTTTACGCCTCCTCAACTTGCTCTTAGTAGATCAAGTTGTCTGCGAAGGCTTGACTTGCAGGCTTTCTTAGTTTTAAATGAAGAACAGTTCCATTTGCCTTAATTTGAAATGTTTACTGTATGACATATCTTTTAAAAAATCATTTCATTTGATTTGAATTCGTATTTACGATGAAACATAACATATCTAGGTAACTATAAACATTTGGTTTCAATAGACACATTCATATATGTCTATTAATATGCATATAATCTTTCAAATAATTTGCATTAAGATTTTCATTGTCAAAGTACGATACCAAACAACCTGGTTATAATTATAACTTTTGCAATGTACTTGATGTACTATTTCTCAGAAAGTATTTTGAAGAACTACAATAAGGCATGACTATAGTATATATTACCAGTGTTCAATTTACAGTATTATTGATCATGAATTGTAATCACCAACGTAAAATTCATTAAAAGACCCATAAATTTAATACTTTAGTCCCTACTGTTAAAAAAAACTAACAGCAATAAGAAAATTAAATCTTGAAATAACACTTACCACTCAAGAGCAGCAATACCGAAGTATACGACTCGAGAGGATTTTAATAAGACGATACTATAACAAAAGAGAAAGGAGTGACACAGAGGAAGCACAAGAAAAGAAACGACAGACCACACCTTTTCTCGTTTCTTTCAAATGTTCCTCATTGCTCCAGAATTCTGCTTTTCCACATTTAGCAGCAATTTTAATCTAAATATGCATGAAGTAAAACTGACAAATTTATCACTTCCAACTCAACTTAAAATACAGATAAAAAAATTATATGTGATATGGCAGGTTATATATACCCAATTTCAGCACCTCTGATATTTAATTTTGAACTCTTCATACTCATATGTCAAATGCATGTAGCAAAATAAAACAAATTATACCTAAAAACATCAAAAGGTCATTTATTTTGTTGCTATAAACTTCCATCAAAGTAACATTTGCCATGCATGCAACATAGAGCTTAAGTTTTCTGCAAAAATACTTTCAGGCTGACGCAACTTGTCACAGCTATAACCACATGTGGCACCATTTAATATGTCTTGCAGCAAGTGTTCAATAATGAGCACTTTTTCACTTCAGCAGAATTTCTTAGTCGTACCGCTTCATGTTGCAGTGTAATGACCACCACAGTTATTCCATGTTATTCCGCTGTTTAGACAGGTACAGCTGATAGTATTTGTGGCTGTAGTATAAAAACATGTGATTCAGGTGTATTGGTGTATATTAATTTACTATAACGCACGATGGACTCTGTTGATATGGACTTCCACCCCATTCAGGGTGTTCCCTGCCTCGTGCTCTGTACTGCCTAAAATAGGCTCCAGGCTATTGAGCCTAATTAGAGTTCATAAGTGATTATGAAGATGGATGGATACTACATGTTGTTTGTCTGTCTAAGGAAAATCTTTCAAAAAAGTTTTAAAATAAATTTTAATACATTACGCAAGATAAATTGTTCTTAGACATTTAGATCCAGATCCAATTTATCCATAAAATAGAACGTAAATTATGCTGCTTGTAAATGGCAAAGGTAGTGTATTTTGAATGTTTATTTTAACTTTATCTAACTGTGCACATTTTTGATTGCTTAATTGATTAATAACCAACTTTGTTTCAAATCAAGTAAATTGAAAACAATTATGAAATTGAACCCATTATGAAAGACTAGGAGGGCGGGTTGCCGGTAGCAAGTAGAGATACAACAGGGAGAATTGTCGAAATTGTCAAGAAATGCCCACTATCTTAAAGGTTTGGTTTGGTCCATGCCTGCAAGTGGTACTTTAAAACACTAATTCCCTGAGAACGGGGCATGTAAAAAGGATTGAATTTTGGGCTATAATGAACATCAGAATTCTTGGGAGTTGGTGAACCAAGATTAAATTATGAGCACAAATATTTGCCTAATGCAGCATTCATTTATTTATAATTTTAATTTACCTGGGGAATCACGTGACACCCACCACCAATAACTGCCTAGTTCTTCTCTTCCACACGTCTCTTCCACCTTTTTTGCCTCATCCATAGTGACCTTGCCACTTAGCTGTTAGTAAATTTACACAGATTTGGCAGTTATCCCTCTTGATAGCTGCTAATCAGTGCAGACTTCATTTAACTCTTTAGTCCGGAGGAGGTCGGCACAAGGATGTCCTTTCTCCTCTCCTTTTGTTGAGGAGATGAAAACTTTGTTTCCGAACATATGAACTTGTTAAATGGTATTTGAACACAGTGAGGGTGGACTTTAAGTCGATCCAAAAAAAAAGAAGTCGCTTCAGTAAAGTCTAACCAATTGGCACTCCGAGGAGCTGGCTGATTTTGATATGTGACTGCTTTCTTTGGGTAACATTATAACTGTGATCAAAGACAGAAGCCATCACTTTAATCTGGATTTAATTGGTGTAAAGCTTGGTCACGAAGGGAGCGATACGAGGTCATTTTTTAATCAACACTGGCCTGCTGTTTTCATTCATCTCTCTAACTTCCAGGTAGGCATTGACTGTGCTCACAAGGTTGGTCAGCAGACTCCTCTCAATTTGTGACCAAAAGGTTGTGATGCACGAAGCCCACAGAATCCAGGACCTCACTGATCATGACATGCTCCTTATGCACAATAAAAAAGCTGAACAAAAACTATTTTATATTTAGTATATACACAAGATTAGCCACAATCAAGAACAATATTTACAAATGACAACAGCATTTTTCCCATTTATCAATACCTTGCCCTCAAAACAAGGAATATTTGCGAACATCTTGCCTGCTGGCTGAACTCAAGTTTTTGAATAGTTAGATGTGGATAATCACTGTCCTTTTCAGACATACATACAGGTACATACACAGTTGAGAGTAAAACTTTGGGTCCAAGTGCACTGTAAAGCCATTTTTCTGGTGACCCTGAAGCTCTTTGCAAGAGTTGTTCACTGGATCTGTGCCTGTTCTTTCATATGCCACCACTGAATAGACAGGACTGGACAATCGCTAAGTGACACAATTCAATTTTGCCAAATGAAAATACCCCAGTCTCAAACACCATTATTACTAACCTACCTTGCACAATCTCCCCATCTCTCAAGATGCAAATGTGACAGATTTAAATTCCCCAGAAATAAATATTACCAAGCTCCCCGCAATACATTTCATGGAGTGGCTACCAGACAGATACGGATAAAATTTGCAGAATGGAAAGCCTGGCAGCAAAAATGTAAGTAAACTGCACTGTATGATACTCACGGTTTTAGAATCACTGACCCGTACAATGTTCTCAGGAGAAGTTTGCCAAACAGATATACAAAATAAGTTTAGATGGCAGACGCTGCAGGTTCCATTTTTGCAAATAGCTGCCCTGTCTTGCAGTTCTAGTTTTACAATTTATAAGCGATTTTGGGTCTAGTCAAGAGTAGATTTTTACTTGTAAATTGGTCACCCACACAATGTCTCTGCGAAGTTTAAAATGACCCGACAAATGGTTATCGTCTAAACAAGCACAGTTGATGTGGTAAACTGGTCCCAAAGCCATATGTATGCCTGGAGTCTGGGGAATACAATAAGGTGTAGATCTTTATCTGTACAATGTCTTATGAAATTGTAATAAGATCCATCAGATACTTCTTGACTTACATTCACAAGGTAAAACGTCATCTGCTTTCACTCTGAATGCCCAGGAATACAACAAGATTTCCCCTACACATGGCAGTTTATCGTTGATGATCTGATTATATTAAGAGAAAGCTCATTTTAAACAATTGTTACGCCGCATGTTCGGACACCATGGTGCAGAGTGTGGTACAGGTAATTTCAGACAACACTGTGTAATTATAATACCACTGAAAGATACTCTTAGATACTCCAGCACTAAGGACCAAAAAAAATCACCTGTTAAAAATACCAAATTCAATACGCCTTCCATTTATCAAGTATAAATAATCCAAATTTCCTGCTTGTGGCCAATAAATTATATCGATTTATCTACAATGGGATCTTTTGGGTGAATTACTTATTGGTATCTCTTTGGGTCTTGTCATACTCCAATAGTCTCCTGAATGGACAAATATCTCCTTTGAATTCTGGTACAAAGTAAACCAAATCTGACTGGCTGTAGTCTTCACAGTCTGACTCTCACAAGATGATGCATAAATCAGTTTGAAACATGTCAGATTCCCGGGAAAACTGTACCATAAAATTATGAGCAATAGGATTGCAAAGGGGTGGAAAATGTCTAAAAAATTTCCATAAACTTTCCATGGGAAGTTAAGCTGTCCAGCACGACAGCTGTTCTCCTTGTTACCGTCCGGCAGACTACAAGACTAAAAAATAGTTTTTACCATCAAGCCATTCGACACCTCAACTGCAACACTTGAACACACGTTACACTTCATTGGATGCAATACGCTGTTCCCATAAAATACAGTCTTAGGTACACCTTGCACTTTATCTTTATTTTTATCTTTATTACTATAAAAAAAACTCTTACTATGTGCAATACTGGCACTTGACTGCCACCTTTCCATTGATATTACTGTACACTGCTGTCACTTTATTTCATGTGTAAGATCGTTGTCTTACTTCTCTGTAATATATTGCTGAGAGACTTGTTTATCTCGTCAATCACATTTCATTGCAGTGTTGACCCTGTGCTAACTTGCATATGACAAATAAACAAAACTGAACTGAACTGAAGCTGGGGACTTTTGGAAATACTGCACGTGGCTGTGTTTACATACGACTGCATCCTAATTATACCAATGGACAATATGATTTATATGCAGTGCAGATGCTTATTTTGGAGTGTTTTTATGCATACATAATTACTCACAAGCACTTTGTTAAACGGTAATATCACAATTAGTGCTGTCAAGTTCAGTGTCTTGTAATTTAACAATATGTATGATTTTTGTGTGTCAAAGGGTTTGTGATTTATTGTTTTGAAATTCAATCAATGCATTTTGTGGCAATCAGGTCAGGTTATCAATGAATGGTATTAGTTAGCTTATATTTAGCGTATCTGATTTTCCAGATAGCTAGCTACACTACAAACACATTTTGATTTAGTATTTGTTAAACATTAATACCATGGATCAAATATTTTTACCCAGTAAATATCATCAAAATTTACTTCACTGGATGTAGTCCTGGGCTCAAATGCAGTAGTGTGGCTTCAACAGTCCTGCGCTAGTGTGCAGGATTCTAGACATTATCTGAGCATGTGATGGAGGAATACAGTAGAATTTCAAATGAATTTGCATTAAATCTGGTTGTTCTTACCAAGACTATGCTGATGAAGATGTTTTTTTCCCCCAACTACATTTAACTTCCCTGTTATAGGTTAACCTACTAGCAAATTTCCAGTTTAATTCCCATGGACAGTTTCCAACTCTGAAAATTCCCAGAATTTTGCAAGCCTAATGAGCAAGAATTAAATCATGACAAATTAACAGAACAAGTTACCCTAAAAACATTTTATTTTTTTAAAGAACATTTAAAAGCAGACAGGAAATTCCAAGATGCATGTGTACAAAAGGTTATTTGCTCCATTGTTTCTTTCAATTAAATGTTAATATCCTCATTTTTTAAAAAAAAAAAGTTTCTCATTTAATATTTTAACATTAAGTTGTATTTCTTCAGGTTTTATACATTTACTCTTTAAAATTAAGTTCTACATTTTGCAAAAAAGGCATAACTGATACAAAGACAAGCCAGTAAAATTTCACACAGGGTTAAATATACAGTACAAGAGCAAATAAAGGGGAGAATAGACAAATCGGAGGGAGACATGGAGAAGGGAGGTGGGAGTAACATTGTATTTTATACAGGGAGAGTGAGACACCCGCTCATTACAAACTAGACTGCCACATCTCGCAAAATTATCATCCAGAAAATATTCCCAAAATCTGTGGTACTTTCAAAATCATGACTTAAGTGTTTGTTATTCAAATTTACACCAATAAAACCCATCTCAAAGTCCACATCACAAATACCACAAATTCCAGTTACTCTAGTAGTAGTTTAATCTACAATACACAAAGCATATAAAAACTCAATTACAATTAACTGAACTGATATGGTTTGTTTATGCATTTCATTTGAATTTTATATGCAAAGGTAAATAATATTAATATTATCAACATTAAGAGAATTCAGAAATGGCAGGTTGCCTCAATGAACCACGGAAGTGGATAATTGTTTTAAGTTTGACAGAATTTTCAGTTTGTGCCATAACTTTTTGATAATAACTTGTGGAGGAGGTGGTTATTCTATAAGTGAATGGGACTGCCCATCTTGACATACATTCACAGGGAAACTGACAAACAAACAGAGAGAGAGAGAGAGAGAGAGAGAGAGAGACTCACTGACATGCACATACAGCCGTCCCTGTTAAGACACAGGGACATGTCTGATGATGCACACAGTTCCCCCAACTCCAAAAGGAGTTGCATTCATTTTCACCAAAATGAAAAGGGGAAAAAAAAAATCAAGAGAATCAAAAAGTGAACTTCAGATAATAACCCGAGTCAGGTACGAATCTGCCTCTATTATTTGCGTCAGATATTTTTCCATTGTCAGAGGCCAATTTAACTGTGCAACAGTACAAAGCTAACATCAAATATAATCTTTCCTAAAAAATGACTGCAGTGAACATTTAGAAACTTGGAAACTTTGAAACTTGGCCATGAAAATGTTGCCTCCCTTTTCTTTAGAGCTTATCCCAACATGAACATCCCTTCTCTTTATAGCAGGCTTGATAGTCTTTTCCTCCATTTCTCCCTACAAAACCTTCTGCCCCAGGACATCGTTGCCTCCACTCCCCACCCCTCCTAATTCTCCTTGGCCTGCTTAGATCCCCCTCTCTCCACACCGCTCCCTCCTATCCCTGGGTTCTCTATAGCAGGAGGCAGGCACTCTTCTTGCCACGTTTCTTGGCTTGCAGGGCTGCCCTGGTTGCCATCTCGAACACTTCCCTCACACCATCCTTTGTCTTGGCTGAGCACTCCAGATAGCCAAAAGCATTAATGCGGTTTGCCATATCACGGCCCTCCTCTGGTTTTACTGGCTCCTGGATAAGGTAACAGAAAATTAACACTGGTTAACGAAACATTTTAGACAGTAAAAGGTATATGATAAAACCTTTTTTCAAATATTTTACAATATAGGATTATGGAAATAATTCCCATTATTCACAACCTGAGTACAGAAATGAAACAAGAATGAAGATCATGCTTTGCTCACATGCAAGGATTGTTAGGCGCTGCAAGACTTGTGCCCAATCTATAATCTAATCTATAAAAGTAAAATATAAAAAATAATTTTTTAAGTGTAAAAATTATTTTAATGGTAGTAACGGCGATCATGCGGATTATAAATAGGTCAGAATCTTTGTAAAAAAGTGAGGACGTGGGGTTTAAGAACAATTTGTTCGTAAGAACAGTTGGTGAATGAGGCCCAATGTCACACAGGGTGCATATTGTATAATTATTGAAGTTACGTCCCTGGAATGATTAGCTTTGTACTGAGATATCTCAAAGGGGTGCTTTTCCACCGCATCAGGTACTGTAATTTTAGCACTTGAAGCTTTTTCACTGCCGTAAAAACTGGTATCGGCACTGAATGATATCACTGTGCAAGGTGGGGTATTTTGTGCTGAATTCATCCTTGCTGTTTAACTCATTCCGTGCCAGGTTTGCGAGAAATTTATGTTGACTATTTAGTACAACAAAATCACACTGTGATATATGAAAGTTTTCCAATACCATGCTGCCCCAGTATATTATACAAAATATTTTGTTTCTTGTTATGTCATCTTGATCTTGTTCTCTGATCTGTTCCTCCAACTGGATCACAATTAAAGTTTGGATCTCAATTTGTCTATGCCTTCATTATTACTACTTTTATTATTATTTTCCTTTTTTTACTTTGTTTATTGTTGTTTTCGGAGTTCAAACTTTCAGGAAGGCCGTTGCATTCTGTTTGAAGAACAAGCTATTTAAATAACCAATCAACAAAAAAGCATTTGCAAGTCACATTCCAAAGTACTTCAGTACCAAAAAAGTACCTCAATTGGTTTTCTAGGTACTAGAACTTCTGATATTGGTACTTGACCGGAAGTCAGTGGAAAAAGGGAAAGTACCAAAAGCATGGTGCCTGATGCAGCAGAAAAGTGCCCCAAAAGGGTTCCTGCAAAGTTATACGAGCTCATACCTGCTTCATCTTGGCCAGCTCCCGGCGCGTGTGCTCGTCATTTCGCAGGTCTTTCTTATTGCCCACAAGTATAATGGGGACATTAGGGCAAAAGTGTTTCACCTCAGGTGTCCACTTTTCTGGTATGTTCTCTGTTACAGAATGCAGGGTGTTAGTAAAGGTGAACTCAAACTATAAGTAAATCACTACATACTGGCACACATATACCATAAACCATATGGACAGTTATTCTCAATACATTAAGTACAATCCTACAGAATGGATACACATGACTGGACTTTAATGTTAGGAAAGTGTGCTGATTTTCATTTAAATTCAGACTGCCTTAAATAATTATGTTGATTGAAATCCATTAATAATTAGTGATTATAATGCATCCTACTCTCCAAAAGATCCAGGGGCCCCATTTATTAAGGTTGTACAAACAAATGCAGGAAGACTGTGTAAGCAGCTTTTTAGGCAAAATCCTGGATTTATCAAATAAAACATGACTGGGGAAAAAACATATATAGCTCTGGAACAAATTATGAGACCACAGCAAAATTTTCACTTTCACTCATTTCTCAATTCATGTGTAAATTTACTTTTTTTTTTCTTTTTAAACTGCAGCCTGACTCTTCTCTGCTTCTCATTGATTACAGGCTTCTTCTTTGCTTTATGTGTCATCAGTCTGCTTCCAGGAGCCTGTTGCGAAATGTCCTTGCAGTGCACTTGACACCACTTAATTCCTAGGGGGCCAGAGCCCTGTGTAGCTTAGCACTTTCCCTGTTCCCAGCACAAATGATTCGGCTCAAAAGCTGTGTGATAATTAGCACAAGGAGTTGAACCAGGTGTGGTAACTGAGGGGAAACCCAAATGTGCAGGGCTCTGGCTCCCAAGGACTGGAGTCTGACACCCTCATTTAGGTAACTGAGGGGAAACCCAAATGTGCAGGGCTCTGGCTCCCAAGGACTGGAGTCTGACACCCTCATTTAATGTTTACCTATTGTTGACGGTCCCTTGAGGTCATCCACTGATTTAGGAGGCATTGTTTAATAAGGTAATGGTCATCTCCGGCATTAGAAAGTTACTTTTGCCCTCTACCTGACTGTTTTTGGGTCATTGCCAGTGTCTCTTCCTTTATCTTGTTCGTGTGTGCTGCTGTTTTAAAAACTTTGAGCCTGGTAGCAGCTTGCCGCACAGCGTAGCCTTCTGACAGCAGAACCAGAATTAAACATCCAGATTTTTAAAAAGATATAGGTCTCAGTTTTTTTTAGGGGGCTGTATTTACGAAAACTGAGGAAGGTGTGCTCAACATTCTGGACAATTCAAAAGGCCTAGCGCTTGTCGCGTTGAGAGGTGCATAGAAAGAATAACTGTGTGTAATTTATCACGGGCCTGGGCGGGTGCGGATTTAACTTTGAAATAATCACGGGTCCACGTGCGGGTGTGGTTGCTGTACTGTGCGGGTCTCCAAAAGTGGACCCGTGCAGGACTCTGGTGCAAGGTTTAATAATACAATCAAGTTTACAAAAGTTAAATCTGTGTCCTTAAAGAGCACAAGCCAAAACAACAGATTTATGTTTCCTTTAGGAATTTGGAGTGAATAGTGGCAGACCAAATCAAAATCAAATCACTTTATTGTCACATCATGTTACTAGTACATTGGTACAGTACATATGAGTGAAATTCTTGTGTGCTA
>JAODJW010000106.1:23930966-23948869 GCA_026777045.1 Hyperopisus bebe | reverse complement strand
ATGTATGCATTAGCATATGTGCAAATATAAGAATGGATGTACGTAATAGATAAGTACAAAATATACATATATAATATACAATTTAACATATATCTATATGTATATACATGTGAATGTGCGTATGTGCATGTATATCACACATAGAATGTCCGCATGAATGTTGTGCAAAGAGCATTTATGTGCAATTTGGAGTGCATAAATGACATGGTGTTGATAAAGTGGCAGTAGAGTTTATGAGGTGTTAGTGGTTAGTGTTCAGTAGTCTGATCGCCTGAAGGAAACAGCTGTCCCTTAGCCTGCTGGTTCGGGACCGGATACTGCGATACCAATGTGTGCGTTTGTGTGTGTACATGTACACAGAAAAGTGAAAATTCTTTAAAAATGTAAAAATCATTAGACTATAACTAAACCTCTTAGTTTCATTGACTGCATGCACTGTAGATTTAGTCGACTAAATTTAAAGCAGATTTAATCAACTATATATCCTGTAGTTTTCTTGGACTAAAATACAACTAAAGCTAAATTGCATTTTTGTTAAAAGACTAGAATCATATCAAACTAGACATTTCACTGTTATATTTTTTTATGAGCCCTGGTTCATGACCCCACTGTCTTATCTGCCATCTGTTGCTTAGATAACAAATTGCCAATATTACGAGCTTGTTAATATAAAAATCAAAAAGGACAGAAGCAGATGCTGACGAGGGTGTGACTAATCTGCAGGCTGATTTTACATTATGAAATCTATCATTTTAAAATCTTTCTTACATCGTCTCCTTTCACAAAGTGACCATTACATGTGTGCCCATTCATTGTTTGAACCACACGTCTTTGAGACTGGATTGTGAAGCATGTGGCTGGAAATCTTTAAAGGTGGTGTAATACTACAGACTTTGTTTTACAAAAAGCAGCAGCAAAGTTAATAGGAACTAATATGGATTTCCTAATATGGACTTCATGATATTTTACACTAGGAAAAGATGGCCCTACCACTGTTTGAAAAAAATGATTTTTAATCCACTTTCACTGACAGTGAATATAAGAATTAAAGAGTGACCCTATAAGGATTTTCTGAGTGAGAATCTGTCTTATAAATTATGCTAACTACAGCTACAGTTTGATGTCCACTTTTAATCTATGTCTCTCGGCATGCACAAGAATTCCCCCTGGGAAAAGTTGATTTTACTGTATTTTGCCCATGAAGATGACTGGTTTTTGAGCTGTTTTAATCAATTATATGTTGATGTGGCCCAGAATTAGACAGACCTACCGCTCAAACTCAGGCTATACTCTGGCAACAGGTATCAGCAAGAGGGATACTGATTGGGGATAACCCATCCAAACTTCACTTCATTCATGCCTTCTGTGCCCGATGGCATAACAAAACTGGCATGACACTACATCCCTTTCCTACACTGTGGGCGAATAGGCAAAAGTAAAAACTAAATTTGCAACAAAGTCCCGTTAATGTAATCTGGACAATCGACTATCCACATTGCAATAATGGGACCTCAAATCAAAGTTTATAAAATGCACAATAGTAAGCTATAGAGCAGTAGATGCCGGCAATGAAATGTGTTAATGAAGCAGCCGGCATCAATCAAAAGCCGTTTCATTTTATTAATACAGTACAGCTGAAGTCATCTGTCATGGCAACATGAAATTGAAAAACATAGTGGCTTGATGGCCTGGGTCAACTCATGATCTGTTCATTTTGAGTCTCACATCCAAATATCCTGATTGCTCTGGCACAACACTGAATAAAATGGCATCACATGTCAAAGTCTGAAGGCAAAGATGTGGGTTTGCCCCATTTACTGCAGTCTCACCTGCCCTGTATGAAAAGTTCCTTTCGTTTTCCAATATGACCCATTTTTTTTTTTCATTTCAAGTATACTGTATTTGGTAGAGCTGATGGAAGTACAAGTACTCCGACAACAAAATGCAGCTTGCCATCAAATCTGAACATGTAAAAGAAGCTAGAAACAGCTGTACGATATATACGTGATAAATGTTCTTAGCTCCGCGTAACATTTTATCATGCCTCTACATCACACTGTTCAAGATTCCTCTTTTTTTATTTACATCCTTCAGACTTCACAACCACAAAGGCTTGATTTTGCGCATTACTGTATATGAGCATGCAGCTCATTTCCACCATTTATGGTTATTTGTGGGTGACAACAGCGCAGGACCTCAGACTCGTACGGATATGCACATTTACAAGGACGTGTATATGTTTCGTGCGTACACGTTTTCTTTTCATGCATATCCATTTCTTCTTTCAAGATGAAGTTTGTGCAGCGTTTGATAAATGAGGCCCCAGGATTTTGCTTTTGGACCCTGCTAAACCTCTGAACCATTGATGACATAATCACTCTACTGACTTACCCAAACTGTCTGGACTGTCTATAGAAAAACACATCAGGATGACATCGGTATCAGGGTAAGAAAGGGGCCTCAGTCTGTCATAGTCTTCTTGTCCAGCTGTGTCCCAAAGAGCAAGTTCCACCTGAGAAAAGGACCAAAAACAAAAAAGGAATTAAACCAATGTCCTTTGTGGCCCCTTTAAAAAGCTCTGCCATTTTTAACAACTCAAAGTTGATATTTAAATACACCAAAATTTCAAAAGCAGTAGTACTGGTCAAACCAACTAATCAAATTCTTATTTCTTTTATAGTTTCCACTTAACTTACTTTCCAAAACAATGCATGTCAAAATAGTTAAATAATGGATTTATCATATGGTCATGGTAACTTTAGTGTTACGTTGTTATAAACAAAAACTAGTGTAGACTAGAGATTAGAACCATTTGCATATGGATTAAGTCTCTGAACTGCATTTATTTTCTATTTTATTTATAAACAGCACTTATTGTCAAGACAAATTAGTACCAGGGGTGGTTTGACTCTCAGTGGGTTAGGATGCTGAGCCTGTAACTGGAAGGTTGTCGGTTTAAATCCCAGGGTCAAAAGAGTGATTTTACCCTGGGCAAGGCCCTTACACCCCTCACGGTTCCAGGGAATGTCTGACTCTGCCTTCTCAATTTTATGTTGCTTTAGATAAAAACATCTGCTAAAATAATGTAACGTAGTCCTCAAACTGTACAGCGTCTTCGGATTTGTCATAGTTAAGATCTTCAGTTGTTGGCTGAATCTTTTTGATTTCCAATAAATTTAAACTGGTTGTCGGCAATATAAATAAATTTTATCGATGGGTTCTACTGCACTATCACAGAACTTATGGTGAACTGGCTGAGTGTTACTGGCAGTGAATTTCAATCCTCACCTGTTTACCATCGACCTCAATGTCGGCAACGTAGTTCTCAAAAACGGTGGGAACGTACACCTCCGGGAACTGGTCTTTGCTGAAAACTATGAGAAGACAGGTCTTCCCGCATGCTCCATCCCCAACAATCACCAGCTTTTTACGGATGGCTGCCATCTGGAATTACAGCACAACATCAGAGTTAAAAACCATGCAGTGGGATATTATACAGAGTTCAACACAGGCAATATCAAAGAACACAACTAAGAGCAGTTGTACATCCTGGTTGGGTTTTCTTTTGTGAAAAGGACATTGCACAGTGCAACTGGTTTTTCCTCATTTTGCTGTCTCTCTCTCTCTCACACACACACACACACACACACACACACACACACACACACTTTTTTCAGTTCCGATCCATTTCTGATTAACAACTGCCAATACTGACACAGATTCCAACATAAAAGCTCTTACTGCTTAAGTATTTTACGCTTTACATATATTAATATTTTTGATCTAGTAAAAACGAATGAAAAAAAATGTATGCCAAAAAAAAAAATTAATTAGATTTCTAGAAACGGAGTGGTAGCTCTGAGGCTAGGGATCTGTGCCAGCAACTGGAAGGTTGCTGGTTCAAATCCCATGAATGCCCAGAGTGATTCTACTCCATTGGGCCCTTGAACAAGGCTCTTAACCTGCAACTGGTTCATCCTGGGTATGACGTTAATCTACATCCAGCCCTATAAGGAGATCCTCCAACTTACAGGGAATAACTTGGGGGTTGGTGGCAGGATTGGAACTCCAGCTACCAGAAAAAACCTGGTCCATTCGGCCTGGTGTGGTGCTGAGGTATCACCCGCTGCATGGTCCTCGTCCCTGAGGTTTTGCGTATTATATGAGCATGCAGCTTATTTCCACCACTTATGGTTATTTGTGGGTGACAACAGGGCAGGACCTCACACTCATACGCATATGTACATTTACAAGTACGTGTATACGTTTCGCGCGTACACAATTTTTCTACCGCTGGCAACAGCATCACTTACACTTTGTTGCGACAGCAGACACTCATATCACAGGCTGCAGCAAGTACACAAAACAGCCCAAGCTAGCGACTCCCAAATCATCCATTGCTTTTTTCATATTACTCACGTTGTCTTGCACAATTGCACATGCTTTATTTAGTGGGATGTTTCACTGAATGCTACTTCTACCTCTCAAAACTTTGTTTTTACAAAGACTGTTGTGCTTCTAGTTGCCGTTTCAAGCATAAAATACAGATTGTCACCCCCTACTGATCCAGAGCCCCTGAAGCACTTTGCATGACTTGTCTTAAAGCAACGCAAATGAAAACATCACATTCTCCCCAACTCTCCAATGTGACACGATGAGATTCCCCCATGATACGTTATACAGAGCTCCCCAAGATGAATTTTGCTGACCACCTACCGGACTACAAATAAAATTGGCCAAGCAATGAGGCAAGCGATGAAAAAAAAATACATAAATTTTATTACAGAATCTTCAGAAAATCATCTCACACCACACAGTATTCTAATCACTGACCTGTACAACATTCCTGGAAAATTTGCAAAAAGACTTACAGAATACATTTAGACGGCAGATGGCTGGGGAAGATCATCAGGTGCAGATTTTCATCTATGTAATGTTTTTTCAAAGCAGTAATAAGATCCATCAAAGATCAAATACAGTAAATAGAGTACAGTAAAATCCACTTATAACGGACTTCAAGGGACCTGGCAAAACTGTCCGTTAAACCCCAAGTCTGTTATATCCAGAGTTGCTGTATGCCCAGAACACAACTACAGGACACCATTTACTCATGCCACACCCCAGCAGACACTTGTGGTATAGATTATTATATTGTACATGTAGAAATCTAATTTTGCCTGAACGGATGCGTGACTATTAATAATCCCCACTACGTATCTGCACTGGATATCACCAGCACGCCACGGGCCTCGTAGGCAGAGCCTGCATGTCCATTATAGCCCAACAAAACTATACCACTAAAAGCAGCCCTGGGGAACAAATTGTTTGTCCGTTATAAGCGAAATTCCGTTATATGCGAGTCCATTGTTATAACTCTTAGGTTACTAAGAGTTACTGCGACAAATTTGGTGCTTTGCTTCAAAATCTGAACACAGCCAGGTCTTCACTTCTACAATATGTCTGCAAAATTTGGTAAAGACTTGACCAATAACTTTTGAGCTATCATGCTGACAAGATCAAATTTCTGAGCTGCCTTTCTCTTTGCCCTGACTATACAGCACTGCTTCAATTTTGGTGCAATCAGTCTCAAAACTTATTCAGTTCCATATCTTTCCCGTTACCACACGTCTGCAAAGGATGAAAACGATTTGTCAGAACCTTTTTTAGCAATCACACTAACAAGATAAAATGCCTGTAACTACCTTTTTTTCTGCTAACTATGAGACACTGCTTCAGTTACTGATTGACTTATTATCCATTGCATCCATCTCCATTATTTTAGTTGTGTCTCCAGCTCTGGTGTTGCTAACTTAGAATACTGATAAAGTTTAAATACGGGCTGGCGATATCAACCAAGACATATTAAAATAATGCAGATATCTTGATATTTACTTAATATCAGCTGATACCAATATTTAATCAATATACTGTGCATCTCTACTGTCAATATTAGCTTGAATTGAGTTACAATCTGAATCGGGTCATTTAATTACTATATGCATTCCATAAGCAGTTGATCACATACAGTAAACATATGATTAATGGAAACGTAACATTCCAGTATCTACCTAAAAAGACTCGTTGGAAGTTTAAAAATAAGGCCACTCAGCATCTGCAGTAAACTGATTCTGCACCCATAGGTCTTATTAGCAGACAACCACATATACCCTAATACTAGTTCCAGTACGCATCAGAGCGCCAGATATTATACGAGAACAGAATAGTATAACAATTCCAATACACAACGGTAACATGTATGCAAAGTAACGAATGGGATATTAGCATACTGTACCTTCATGCAGTTTACCTTTCAAGAATAGCACAAGTTACTGCTAACATTTCTAGACTGAATCCAATTCACCGCATTTAAAAAAGTGATACGTTTGTGCTTTAGAAGGGCCTAAAACAACTCGACTAAAGGCTCACGTAAATATGAACAGGCTCCATATATCATCTGGAAGTCATGCTACGTTTACACTACAGGACAAAACTAAATTACATGTGAGAAGTAATAAGAAAGCTTTTTAAATGATAATTAAAAAACCTATTCACCACTATCTTCACGCTTATAAGTGAGACGATCTGTTTTGTACTCCAACCGCAAAATGTGCACGTTTAACATGTAGAGGATATTTTACCACATTAATATTTTCAATGCAAATGTTTATGGCACGGCGTATTATTTTAATAAAGGGACAATATAACGTATTAGTACGTGTTAGCAATACAGTAGCAAATATGTGCTTAAGACAATCACATTTCCACATTTTTCTGAGTTTATACATTTATGACTCAGTCCTCTCCCGGACTTACGCGAACTGCTGCCTTCTAGCAAACCACATTAAGATCTCGGTTCACTGGCGTTTAAATCATAGTTTTAAGTTTAATTAAAATTCATGTAGTGGGCCAAAAAAACATTCAAACTTAGTGGTTCCCAGCAACGGTACAGTATTACATATAGGACACGCTCAGTTTTTAAGAACTTCGTTTTTTTTTCTTTTTATAGCGAAAATTAGGAAGACAACAAGCTAACCGGCTATTGGGTTAGCTCCACATGCGGAAGTCAGGCCTGACCGGAAGGCGAGAGACCAGAGAAACTAAACCGTAAACATTATATTTATACACAGAACACAACCTTTATACTTTCCCAAGCCCGTTGGTCTGCTTTGTCTCAAATTTGTAAAAATTTGAAGTGTTTTTAGGAGCCAAAAGCCATTCAGAACGGCAGCTCGCCGTCGGCAGAGCCCACGCAGCGCGCCGCACCCAAAAAAAAACCGCTTGACACCTTTTCCCCTTTTCAGCCAGCTCGCAGACTAAATTTTTACATTTAAATATGCGTTACAGTCCAAATACATAAAACCAGAAATTTCACCCGGCCAAACTGTTTCCCAGGCGATTGGGAAAGAATTCATAAACCATCCTCTTTGACGTGACAATCTAGGCAGCAGTCAGTACAGCTGGTCAGTAAGTTTCAGCTCGAAACATGGAATAACATCACATTTAGTCTTTATGGCTCGATAACTGATCGATTATTGTATTAAAGGACAACCAGGACTTATAATATTCTAAGTGGACACGAAACGAGCGCTATTTGTAGCCAGGCAGGCAATGTTTTTCATATCCCAACCAAGGTAAAAAAAAAAAAATGTCAGATCGGAATTTATCAGATGGAAAATATAAACCTGCTTTTTAACCGGCCAGTGAACTGGTTTGCTAAAGGCGTTTTTATGCGTTGCTTTTGCCTTAGTAAAATATAGATTTAAAATGTACAGGCTCACACACATAAATATGACTTCTGAATGTGTATATTGATGTCAAAAAGAATTAGCTACTACTTAATGTCAGTGTCATAAACTGACTAATCTGGACAATTTGTAAACATCGAAGCGCAAGACTGGAGGCCACACAAGCCGACACCCAATGACACACGGCAGACTGATGCTTGTCTCACTTATCTAACGCCGGCTGGTCAGAGTAATCAAATCCGAGTTTAACAGGAATGCAAATGTTACCAGAGAAGATCCTGGGATGTCACTACAGCCACTTATCAACACGAACAAGGAACTTTGTATTCACTTGTTGTCCGTCCGTTTCCGTCACCCACAACTAGCTAACTCCCTTGGCCAGTTAAGACTAATAGAGTTAATTTTGTTGATTCGATGTATTTATTTCGCAAATGATTCACGTTTTCGAAATCGAGGTTTATTAAACCACATGCGAATGTACCCCGGCTTAGACTGCCGTTGAAATGTAGCAAATTTAGACCCATTTACCGTTTGTGGCTCGGGTGTCTTCGCTCGCCTTTCTTTTCCTGTCTGACCCTGAAGCCCCGCCCCCAGAACGCTGCCACGCCGATAATACCAAGTAATTCCACGGCAAGTGAACCAATAGCAGACCTGCCTGAGATGAATGACGGGCCGATAAGTCAATCGCAATACGAATTGGACAATATTAATTCGATGGCAAAGACGCCGCACAATTACGGGGAGGAAGCGTGACGGCCGGTGTTGCTATACCCTTTTTTAACGAGCTACTTTGGCTTGAAATTGCTTCCTATAGGTTGGTAATTCTCAAGAGTGTAGGTATTTTACAGTTTGGTCACTTGTTATAGCCCACTTTGACTTCTTCCCATACCTCAGTCAGAGGTATGATTAAGTAGTCTAGAAACAAACACACAAGTTTAATTTTCATCAGAGTTTTTCTTTATCAGATGCTTGGAGTGTGTTTGAGGCAACATAAAGCACAGGGCTGGGGCAGGGAAGGATATACTTCTTCTGATTCAAATTGGTGGGCTCCACCCAGGTATATTCTACTGATGGGGGGGTGGTCACCTGGGTATATTTCACAAATCAGGGACCTGGTTGAAGCCCCTTGTGCTGATCATGCCCTGGGCAGGACGCCGCTCCATCACAAGGCACATGCATGCAAACACCGTGCAGAACATGCAGACTCCACTTACACAGAGTGGAGCTGGAATTCAAACCTTGTGGGGATGTGAGGTAACAGTGCAGACCACAAACTTATTTACCCATATAGCTAATGCATTGTGACTTTTGTGAGATAAGAAAGAGGAAGTCACATTATATGTATTTAATGTATATGTATTTATATGTATTTAAAAGCACTTAAAGGGTAACATGGTGGTGCAGTGGTTAGCACTGTTGCCTCATACCTCTGAGTTCGAGTCTCCACCTGGGTTACATGTGTGTGGAGTTTGCATGTTCTCCCTGTGTTGTTGTGGGTTTTTTTCTAGATACTCCGGTTTCCCCCCACAGTCCAAAGACATGCTGAGGCTGATTGGAGTTACTAAATTGCCCATAAGTGTAAATGGTGTGTGAGTGATGGGCTGGCCCCCCATCCAGGGTTGTTCCCTGCCTTGTGCCCATAGGCTCTGGACCCCCTGTGACCCTGTAGGATAAGTGGGTTGGAAAATGGATGGATAAAAGCACTTAAAGTTTCTCTTACTAAACATTGTTATTTGTTGATTTTTCTGCTTATTTTTGTCTGTTTAGCATACCATATCCTTGCCTGGCCTTTACATGATGTTGCATGGCAGGGGGAAGCTTAGTGAATCTGGCAAAAATGCCAACTGGTGGAAGTTGTTGAGGCAGAAACTGATGACACAAGTGGTTTGTAAACTTATCTTGTGCGCAGCACGCGGCTGACTGTGTTTTTTCAGTCCGTAATGGCCAGCATGCCGGCCTGCTATTAGTTCTGGCGATGCCAAAGACTTCAACAAACTGGTCAGGAAGTCCAGCTCCATCACAGGACTGACCTTGGAACCACTGGTGGCAGAAGCAGAGAAGAGGATGTTAGGAAAATTGGACAATACTGTGAGCAATTCTGCCCGCCTGCTTCAGGGGGTACCATCAGGGGGGGTACCATCAGGGGGGGTACATTAGCCAATGGCTCATTCCACCACAGTGTGTTAAAAAGCTGTACTAGGGGTTGTTTCTACCTGCTGCCATGAGACACTAAAATGTTTTCTCCTACTGAACTATTTCCCATTTTCAGCCATAACACGTCACGAGGCATCCCATCTTTTAATTATACAAATACAGTGTTATCTGCTAGCTATATAACCATCACTAATTCCTTATATTTCTGTAATATTACAACGTTCTGTTTTTCCAAGATATTCCATTTGGGTCCTGTGTACTTTTTAACAATTAGTTTGACCTGTGTGTTCTCTCTTTGCACCTTGTTTTTTACTTGGCATTATATGAGTGTTTGCCTGTGCTCTATGTTCTTGCTGCTGTAGGAACTAGAATTTCCCCCTGGGAATCAATAGCGTTAATCTTAACAATAATTAAAAATGGTGTTGTGTTGAAGAAGCACAGAAAGGCAAATTCAGACCCGGTATACCCTCCAAAATAAAACGCAATGCATGGGAAGAAATCAGCTTCCATACATGCAGTGGACCCACTGGTGCGCAGGACAGCCGCTGACTCTGAAGCGCATGTTTGCACTACAGTCACAGCTGAGAGCAAAGATCGTATGGAAGCATACATTGGACATAAACAATCCACAAATATTTCACTATCCACAAATATGTACCATGATCCACAAATATGTATTTAAAAAAAATTGTCTTAGAAAATCATATCCACAAATATATGGAGCGATTTGTACAGGTGAAACATATTTTGCACATTTGTGGATCACGTTACATTTGTGACTTTGCTCCTATTTTTTTTTGTCCATTTCGTACTGCAGCCGATCTGTAGCAAAAAAAAATCACAAATACGTCACTATCCACAAATACAGACATGGGAAAATTTGTTAGTATCCTTCCACAAAAAATAACACATCTATCTCTGAAATAACTGACAAACTAACAAAAGTTCCTATGACACGTGCCACAATTATTGGCACCCCTGGAAATTACAGTGAACACAATGTAACTGAATCATGTTTCCCATGTGAATTATACATCATTGAGTTGATTGGAGTGTGTAAGAACCTTCAAGCTGTAATCCACAACTTCCTGATTAACTGGGGTACAAACATGAGGAGACACAGAGACCAAATTCCCTTAGTCATCCATCAACATGGGAAAGATAAGAGAACATAAGAACCAAATGAGGGAGAAGTACATTTACCTTCATAATTCAGGGAATGGGTATATATATGGAGGGTACTGTAAATATGTAGGGTACTGTATGTACAGGATTTCCAAGGGAACTAACGAGAGGCAGCTAGGAGTGATTTCCAAGGGTTAGAAATGAGAGGCAAGATGAGAGGGATAGGTGTGGCTTGTTAGGGTCATGACAAGGAGGAGACGGGCAGGGGTATGACAAGGATCAAATATATAGAGAAGGACATTGTCAATATATAATGAGATTTTGTGTTCCTAGTTTACTATAAAGAGCCCTATAATATCAGTACATTGCTGAATGGAGGATGATAAGGGCTGCATTACCGATGGAAAAGTCAATGAGGTATTCATTAGCCATACAAGGTCGGATAGTGGTCAGGTCAAAAAATACATGGCATGCTTGCTGAAAATACTGGGGTGACATTAGGAGAGGTTTTGAAATGGCTGAGTTGACACACTGACATACATAATGTCATATCACCAGCATGAAGATCATTTGAACACCATTTTCTTAGAGTGTCAAAACATTTTCCGTGGTACTGTATATATGTTTTATTGGGGTCCAAGTGAATGGTAATGCCATTTATCTGGGAACATTGTAGTCTAAAGAAAATATTATTACATGCCTACCTTACGCACTCTCCCCACAACTTCAAAAAAATGTCATGATTGAATTCTCCCACAATACATTTCACTGACCAGCTACAGCGCTGCTATAGATAGAATTTAAGGAATGGGGAGGTTTGTGACCAAAAAGCAATATAAAACTCTATTATAGAACATTCAGAAAATCATCTAGCGTCCTAGTGGTTTAAAATTACTCATCTGTACAAAGATACACGAGAAATGTTCAAATGGCAGGTCTTTATATACAAGGGCGTAACTTTGGCTGGAACATTGGGGGGGTTGAGGTCTCCACCCATTACGGGGGAAACATGATTATTGGGGAGGTTGTATTAGCTAGTTTGATTTATTGGGGGGGCCACAACCCCCCCATCCCCCCCGCAATTTACGCCCATGTTTATATATATATACAGGGGTGTGGGAACTAGAGGGGATGGGGGAACATGCACCACCCAATGTCTCATTTGGTTTCATTCGTCCCTCTAAAAAAAATAAAACTTTATATCTAAATGATTGTGTCCCATCCAATAGTAAACTCAGTTTTTGCTCTTTGCTGCCTCTGCTAGCAGTTCCAATTCTGGATCTAATCACAAATACATTTTTAGGTTTAGGTTTAGTTTTGGAGCGATTTTCATCCATATGTTGTTTTTGTGAATTGGCAATAAGATCCACCAAGATCAAATAGGGTAAATAGTGTAAATAATGACAAACAGATTGATCCTCTTCACAAGGACAAGCCTTTATCATTTCTTTTTTTCTTTTTGAGCATTGTTCCATTATTTTGGTGCAACTTGTGCACAATTTGAACAGATACAGATCTTCATGAATACAATGAATCTGCAAAGTTTAGAAAAGATTGGACAAATAGATTTTGAGTTATAATGTTGACAAGATCAAGTGTCTGAGCTGGCTTTCTCTTCGCTAACACTGTGTGGCGCTGTCCAGATTGGTCCAGATCGTCAACCTTACAATATGTCTGCCATGCTTGAATAAGATGTCAAATCGGTATCAAATATCTGATCCTACCCTTTTTTTCTAACGGTATGCAGTGCTACTTCAGTTTTGGGGCAAAATCCATCTTAAAATTTGATCACTTCCAGTTTATTATTCCTACATTGTGTCTGCAAAGTGTGAAAAACACGCAAGATCAAATGTCTTCTACAGCTGCCGTTTCATTCCTTTGCTGCCATCGTACAACACAGCTGCTTCATTTTTGGGGCAATTTGAAAATGAAATGAGATGTAAATCTTCATTCATATATTGTTTTTGAAAAGCACTTAAGAACCTTCCAATTCTATTTGACTATTTCACATTAACAAAGTCAATTGTCTTCTGCATTCACTCTTTGCTACCACAAAGTTGAGTCACTTTAAATTGTGGGGCAATCAGTCTGAAAATTTATGCATTTTAAGGACGTGTTTTTAAGCCTCTAGAGTCCGACCCAGGAGAGGCTGCCACTCGTCCTGAGCCTATCATGTGACTGAGCCTATCATGTGACAGAGCCTCTGGTCCCAAGTCCCTGTGTGGCCACCAACGTCGGCTGGGGCCAAAGAGAGGGGCTGGCCGAACCTCCATCTTCCAGAGGGGGAGACAGAGGCACAATATCCATGGCAGTCGTCCAAGCACCCTCCCGTTCTGGCCCTGTGGCCCCCTCCTGTGCCAAACCTGTGGGTCCTTCTGCTCCAGTCCAGCTGCCCACTTGGTGCCATCTGGCCCTGCTGTGTCCTCAGTGACACCTGGTCCCTCTGACCCTCCGAGGCCCTTTGGTCCTATGGTCTGGACAGGTCCAACCTTGCTGGTGAGCAGGCCCAGGAGGACCCATGTCCCATCTTCACCATCCAGCATTCCATGATCCAGAACACTCCCTGGACACTCCCTCGCACCTCAGTCCCAGTCAATCACGAGCCTATAGATATGTCAACATTTAAGTAAAAAAAAAAGTAATTTCATTCCATATGTTAATGGCAGAATTATTTGGTATAATTATATTAACCTAATTAGATTTTCTTGAAATTTCTTAAACTCTGGTGAATGAAGTAGATATTATGTTCTTATATCTAGTTAAACACTGTTATAACTAACAAAAAGCATTAATTGTTGCCTATTTTTGTTGTACCATGTTATGCTTTGTATGTTTTGATCTCTTGAAATTAACTCTATGCTTAGGAGGAATACATACTATTTGTAAGTCATTTTGATCTACCACGTTTTTGATATTTTGAATTTTTAAATTTTACTAAGCTCTTCTTGTAGAATTATAAGATATCAATGAAGAAATGGGCACATATTCAACTACTGGTAAGCACTAATTAAATGTTCTTCAAAATAATGAAGCATGACACAAAGTTATAGCATATCATTTTATTTTAAATTTTATACACATCAAGAGAAAGTTTGAGACAGATAATTTGAAATCCATTCCGTAAAGCGAAAACCAGTCAGAGTTACTCTTCATCACCAGAAGATGGCAATGTGATCTTTCTGGGATCATAGTAGTTCTCATCCATCAGAGGAAGACCAGCAGCCTCTCTCTCTTTGATCAACCGTTCAGCTTCCCTTCTAGCCCACTGCCTCATTCTGACAAAGGGGAGGGGGGGGGGGGGAGAAAGTTAATTAAAGCAATATTAGAAGGCAAAAGAAAGTCTAACAATAAGCTTTGACGATCTATAAACTGCATGCTCTGTTAGCAGCGGTAGATATCTGTTGCATCAGTAATATGGTTGGTTCAAATACAGTAGCTGAGATAAGAATGAGGAGATTCTGCATTCATCCTTTTTTCGAGCAGTTCCCAGCACAAGGAACAAAGTATGGTTGCACCCTAGATGGGACACGAGTTTAATGCAGAGGATGTGGCACAACACAGACAGACAGACACGCATGCACAGACAGACACACTGACACAGAGGTTTTAATTTTAAAACAAACTGTTCATACCAGAGGTATCAAATGCAGTCGATGAATATGACATTTGAAAAACCACCAATGAATTACAGTGCTGATCAAGGCTTTAGTTAACAGTATGACCCAAACTTTGCAGTCATCTTGTGGAAATTTGGCAGCTAACATTATTACTGAAAATAAAAAAAAAAGTAAACTCCAGTGAAGATACAGAATTAAATAAAATGCATGCACTGGGTCTTTATCTGATATTATCCACTGGATCCTTCTTTTAGTGACATTCATCCACAAACCAACGGAAACAGATAAATTGCCATTACAAAAGAAATAAACAATGCTAACATTTACATGATGAGAAAAGAAATCTCTTAGATCACATTACATCACCTGGGGGAAACGTCAAAGAACTCCCCCCCCCCCCCCCCCGCAATATAATCTGGCGACCTAAACCACAAAGTGTTCATGTGCAAAACATCCAAAAGAAAACACAGCAGCATGTAAATTCTGCAAAGCAACGCTTACTGAGATGGCTGGGACCACAGCAAAAACTTATAGGCACTTAGAAAGGAAGCACAAAGAAAGGTTACCTGATTATAGAAATCTCTTCACCCCTCACACAAGATTTAGTGTTGCGCGCGCTAGTTTCACTTTCTTACCAGCTATCTGCCACCTAGCTGGGTGTGCAAGCTACCTATTTTCGTTAACATATCGAGGCATGTTGTAATACAGTTAACTTTGCGAGAGATTGAGGGGACAGTACATGTGGTCACATTGTTAGTCCCAAGTTACGTTTTTGCTTGTGACAATGACGGTACAGGCCACAAAGTTATGTAGCTAATGTATAAAAAGTTACGGTACATCAACATTAGCTAATGTGGGCTGCATACTACTCCTGTAGGGCTGTAATGGTACATGCAATTCTAATTGTGGATTGTGATATGATTTTCTTGGGAAGATTGCCCACTCCTATGCAAGATTCAAGTTGGCCAGGAATTACCAGCACGAGGGATAAAACTTCTAGAACAATGTGCTGTGGACAAATGAGTCAAAGGTGAAGCTTTTTAGGAACAATTACAGAGGTCACATCTGGTGGAAAAAAAACATCATTTGAGAAGAATAACCTTATACCAGCTGTGAAACTTGGTGGTGGGAATGTTTTAGATTGAGGCTGCTTCGCTGCTCAAGGCCTGGGCAACATGCCATCACAGCACCTACAATGAATTCAGCGTCATACCTAAAAATGCTTAATGAGAATCGGATGCCATCTGTCCTTAACATTTATCTATGTTCATGACCTGAAACAAACAAGTCTACAAAAAAGTGGCTAAAAACAAAGAAATGAAGGCTTATGGAATAGACAAATCAAATTAATCCGATTGAAATGGTATTCGGGGAACCTGAAGAGGGCTTAACAAGAAAACCCTCTAACACCACAGAGTTAAAGAAATTCTGCATGCAGGAATGAGCAAAAAAATTCTCCACGTTAAAGTTAAAAAATATATATTAATGTAGTTATAAAAAATGTTTTCACAAGCTTGTATCTGCCAAAGGATGTAATATCAGGCACTAAATGTAAGGATGCACATACTTTTCTCCATGAAGAAAAGTTACATTTCTGTTGAACTTTGTTGAACAAATGATTTTAAAATGAAAATTTCATTATTTTTGGTAGATTACATCACCTCTATTCATGTATTAAAACTAAATAAAAATTAAATATTTGTTTGCCCCAAAATGTTGAAAATCAATTTTCCAAGGGGTGTACTTGCTTACAGATTCGGCATGAAGTTAGGAGAAGGGATTTGAAAATTTGGTTCAAGCGTTTTAGTCATATACCTTAGCAGTTCACAGACACCAGTGAAGCCTCAGTTCTTAAGTAAATTCTTACCCATGGTCAGGCAGGTAATGGATGAAAGTACCACCAACAACAATGGCCAAGGAAATCCCAAAGAAGAAGGCCATTTTCATGTTCCACTGGTCTACATGTGGGTCCTCAGAGAACCCATGGAAGTCTGGATTCTGCAGTAGTGAATAATTGTAAATTGAAATGATAAGGCTTAATGTGTTATTAATGTCTTATTTACTGAGATACAAAAGGGGCTTAAGTAGCACGCATTTTCTTATGCAGCAGGACATTTAACAGAATATCTTCAAGATTTAAACGTAAAAATTCTAATGTTCACTGTCCAAAGACCCTGACTGCATCCATATCACCGGTAAGTCGGTGTATGAACATCCTGAGCCGCTGGTATTTAAATCCAGGTGACACTCACCTTTTCGTAGGGGCTGACCTCTCCGTGTCCATGAACGTCCTTGGCGTGGGCCGGCTGCAAGCTCGATATGGTGGCAGAGCCAGCGGCACCTGAAGGAGTTTGAGACACAAACCGAAACCCATATGCTGACCCCAAACGAATCCGAGAGAAAACGGACCCAATTCCTAACAACCGAGTTGCCATTTTGCGTCAATTGAGTTATATGACCCGGAACCGGAAACATGCAGAAGTCCGGATTTTTTTCTCTGCGGAAAGGGGCGTGTAGGTGCTCTATGCGTGCCGGGTGCGCGATCGGTTAAAAGGTGACAGCACTGTAAGTTAACCTTCTAGTTATTCACATATATTTGGTTTATATATGGTTTAATTCACATATTTATGCAAAACGCTCCAAACCTGCTTCTATTAAAATATATGTGATCGACTAGAAGGTTAACTTACAGTGCTGTTACCTTTTAAGACATAATTTGCTGCCACCTGGGTGACTTTCTTTCGTAAATCTTTGTCCAACTAACTAACTTTTTCGGTTCTCGAGAAACTCTCGGAGGGCTGCATAAAACACGGATATCCTCGCTGGCTTCGAACGCAGTAAATCGACGTGACAAAAAACGCGGGTCGAACTATGCCGTAAAGTCTTTTACGACCTGGGACTGACCGGCCAGCAACATGGCGGCTTTCCGAGTGCGCGCGCAAGCGCAGAACCGATCGCGCAGCCGGCTTCCAACTTAGTAGAAGCTGGTTACACTAGGTCCAGTACAGTAAAAAAAAAAAAAAAAACAATTTGGACAACGCATGCGCAAAAATTGCGTTATTACCGCTCACAATTGCATTGTGCCAAGTGTAGGATGGGCCAAATCCATATTAAAGCCAATATTTTTGACAATATAATGTAAACGTTATGGCATGTAGTAGTAGTCCAATCAAGTGTAAGCCAAGCAGTGTTGTGCAAGTTCACACTTTTCATGATCTAGTTCAAAGTTCAGTTCACACATGCTCAAAGTGAACTGTTCACA
>JAODJW010000106.1:23919529-23930866 GCA_026777045.1 Hyperopisus bebe | reverse complement strand
TCGTTCATCACACATAAAATTCACGTTCAAGTTCTTGATTTACTAATAAGTTGCGTTCAGTTCAAAGTTCACTGAAATATGAACATGTTCAATGAACGCGTTCTTTTGAACTCGTTCATGCACAACACTGAAGCCAAGTACTTCCCAGGCTTCTTTCACCTATAATAATGTGCATGTAGGTTATTTACCTTTTAATTGCAATAACAATCAGCATAATAAGTAGCATCTTAATAGAATGCAAAACTGGGGCAACAGTCTGGATGGGATTGTTCAGCTAACAGTGATGAGAACACTTTACCTTAAAGAGAGAATATAAATGACACTTAAAATTGTCATAAAATCAAGCTAGCATATCATACAGTCCATAATGAAACAAATTCGCCAAGAACCTGTATTAATGTCAGAGGGAAAATGCATGGCCATCCTATTAAGCTCAAATACCAAGTGCATGTCAAAAATACATCAACATTAGCAATGCATTACCCAATCTGTCACATCTTTAGTCAGTGTAGGCCAGTTATAGCCAGCAATGGCCCTGTTTCTAGTGCCTCTGATCCCATTGTGGTTTCCAGTTCCAGGGTTATTGTGGTACTCCATCAAAACAGACATTTTCTCAGCCTCTGACAGCATAACCTGACACATGTAACACCTGCTTGGGCCTGTGTAGAAAAGCCTGTTATCTGTAGAAGGTCTATAACTCAAAGCTTCAACACAGCGCACAGTAGCGACACCTGGTGGTCAAAGGTTAGCTGCTAATAATTTTGCGGGAGCTGAATTTCGCTGCATTGAACCAATCGTCTTATCTGTGAAATAATTGGCTGTCTTATGAATAAAAGCCACTAGAAACATGAATACTTTGCCTGAGTTCATAATTATATTTGAATAAACAGTATCCAACTAGGCTATTGTAATTTATGTATGTTTTACTATTAATTTCTCTCTCTCTCTCTCTCTGTTTCACACATACAAACACACACGTGCAAGTCATTTTTATATGTAGTATTTTTTACATTTACTTTGTAAATGACTGACTGTTTGTCTTTGCATCTGAAGGGGTAGCTGTTTTGTAATTTTGTTATGCATGGCCTATAGTGACATTAAAAGGCTTCTGATTCTAATTCTTATTCAACATGGTGCTTGTAATATTTGTCCATGCTGGCATGATAGCATCACACAGTTGGTGCAGATGTGTCAACTGCACCTTCATGATGCCACTCTCCCGTTCCACCACATCCCATCGGTGCTCTATTGGATTGAGATCTGGGTGACTGTGGAGGCTGTTTGAGTACAGTGAACTCATTGTCATGTTCAAGAAACCAGTCTGAAATGAGCTTTGTGACATGGTGTGTTATCCTGCTGGAAGTAGCCATTAGAAGCTGGGTATACTGTGAGCATAAAAGGATGGACATGCTCAGTGACAATACTCAGGTAGGCTGTGGCATGTAAATGACGCTCAATTGATACTAACTTTAGTTGTCCAGTATTTTGAGCTTGGATTAAATACCATAAAAATGATTTCCCTGTTAGGGTCAGTACCCGTCCAGCTTGTCCCATGTGACATCTCTCTGTTTGGCCATCCCGGTTGGTGTTACACTAGTGCAGGTTTATTCAAATCACGGTCCTCGGGGTCCAGGCACTGCTGGTTTTCCAGCCTTCCTTTACCTGTCAGTCAGGTGTGAAGCCTCTGACCAATCAGAATCGGTAATTATTAAACTAACTTCCTGGGAGAACTGAAAACATGGCCTGGATTTGGAATCGAGGTCCAGATTTGAAAAGCCCTGCCCTAGTGTGTTTCCCTGCTCCCTGGGTCGCCATGTGACTTAGCGGGATAAGTGGTCAGTTGGCTGTCTGCCCAGGCTCCCCTTTTGTTGTGGGTTTGAGGCTGGACAGAGGCCAGGCCAACAAAGAACAGGTGAGGTCAATTAACAGATACAGACTAAGGGAAACTAAAATAAGGAAAACTGAACATAATACAACAGGGAACAAAAAAAGGTACTGTAACTGAAATTCATGATACGCCAGGAAAACATGAAAACACAAAATAACAAATGTTAATCTATCTAGTTCAGGCTCAATGAAGCTTTCATCAATAATGCACTATAAATACCTTGATAATGCATTATGATGGTCAATAAGAATTAAGGATGCTTTGTACTATGTTACGAAGGTATTTATAGTGCATTATAGATGACAGCTTCAAAGAACATTCATAATGCATAATAAACATGCATATAATGTGATATGCTTTTTTATAAATAACTATAGCCAAGTTTATACTAAATGCATGTATTATAATGCATTATAATGACTGCTTTAAGTGTTACCCTTAATTCTTATACTGACTATTACAGTATAATGTATTATGGATACTTTGTAATGCATTATGAAGGTATGTATAATGCATTATAGATGAGCGCTTCATTGGAGCTTATGAAATATTATAGTCAACACCTATAATACCTTATGACTGTCAATAGATCCCGTCATGCTTTATTAATTCTTATACTGACAATTATAATGCATTATACATGCATTACTACCAAAAAATCCATAGACAGCATTGCAATTTTAGATTAAAATACTTTAATAGTATAAGTGCCTGCCAAGGATACTGACAGTGACTGGTGGACAGTAGTACAACATTGTCATTGCAATACTTTACAAAAAGTACAAAACAAATATTGAACGACAAGATTATGCATACAGCTCAAGGATTTACTTGCCATAGGTATACTAGATGAATAACTAAACAATGTTAAGTCAATGGTACACGCTACATTTCAAATGCTTCTTAATGTATTTTTCCTAGTAAAACACTCATTATTGGCACAATGTTGGCACATCATTAACAAATCAAAATGAACACTAACTGAAAAAAACTGACCACCATTGGTTTTTCCAGGCTCCTTGCCCAAACATTTCATGCTGGTTTATTGATAATAGTATTGTGGATGTTCCACATTCTGTTGTGCTTGTGACCACATCTAGATGGTACGGTCAGCAGTGGGTATAAATTTAGGTCATGATATACTATGTTGCGGACAGAGGGGAAAAATTCAGGCCCAGAAAGTACAAATCCAGACCAACCAGTTGAATGTAAAGAGTCAGTCATAGAATACTCAACTGGTTGGTTGAAACAAAACCTTGGTCTGGATTTGTACTTTTCTGGACCCGAACTTAACACCTCTGGTTGAGGACTATACCTGTAAACTGTTCAGCTTTTAGTGTTGATCAACAAAACCGCTATGATTAAATTCTATATTACTGGAAAACATTTACTCTGATCTAATCCTACAACAGCAATTATCTAATCTATGGTAAAGAAAAGGCAATGCTCAGTTTTTCTGTCATTTAAGACAGAATTCAACAAGATAAAACAACAGGTAGCACTTAAACCTACTTAAATTTATACCAGACAAAATAACTGCATGTATTCCTTGGATTTACAAATGTTTGTTTTTTAATCCACTTACAATATGTCAAGGAATGTATATTGGTTGTTGCAAGTAATTTCTTTACAATTGAAACCTTGACTCAGTTTATGATTGTAACTCGGGAAGTCATTAACTGGCGTTTACAGGACAACCAAAAATGGCTATTCATGAAACAATTTAAAAAGCCATACAGACAAAACCTGCAAGTTTCATCACATTTCCACTTCTTCAGGCTGAAAGAATCGTCACAGTCAAGGACTCCTGCATACTGCCAGACCTCACAAACAAACACTACACAAACCCAGGCTGTTACACACACAGCAACCATGTAAACATGTATTTGAAGCAAGCACAAAGAAAGGTTTTGTGTCGTGGTCAAACCATTACAGCTTGTAAGTCATCATTTGGATGTTCCGCGCTCTTCTGGAACAGACATGAAAATCTTCTGACAAAACATCGTAAATATTTCTGAGAGCAAGGAAAAAAAAAAGAGTTGGGTCAAATGTTTGGTTTGGGAAAAAAAAAACAATCAAGTGTTTGAAATCAAATACCAGAGGAAAAACTCAAGCCTTGTTAGGTAAAGATAACTGAGTTTTAGCTACAGAGAATCAAATCACAATAAATACATAATCAAAAGGTATCCTTAGCGACTTCATGGAACAGAATCAATACTGATTTCAGAGAAATAACACTCACCCAGGATCTTCTGCACCACATGAGGTTTCTTCCATTTGTATCCCAGGAGGTAGAAGGGAATGCCAGTCAGGATGATCCCAGAACCAATAAGGCACTCGAAGGGTGCCGCCCAAAAGGAGACGACGATCATGAAGACACAACCCAAGACAAATGTCACGGGGATCAATATGCAGATCTGGAAGGGGAATATACACATTTAAATTCCTTGAACCAAATTCGCCTATAATGTGACACGTTTATCCTTTTCATAAAATAGGGCAACTAAGCAACATTTGGATTAAATATTGGGGCTGAAACATTTAACTTACAAGACCTTATCCAAAATCACCAAGCTATCTTCTGAAAAGCTACAGTACACATAAGTGTGGTATGGTACCAGTTCAACTTCAGCAAATTGCCTCTGGGTAGCACCAGAAGTTCAGGTCACCTATGCATTTCCGTATTAAAATAAGAGGTCCAGAGATATTGGGAAGAGGTAGAAGACAGAAGAGCACAGCCAGTCCTTACTTTGATAGGCCTCCTTAACTCAGGCTTCTTCCACCGTAGCCAGAGCATGCCAAGGATGGCCAAACCCACACACAGCCAGGTGAAGAAGCTAAACAGGTTGATGACAGAGAATATGTCCTTGGAGCAGGCGTACATCATCGACAGGAAGCACTGAAAAACCCAAAAGATGAGTCAAAGCCTGACGATCGAGACACCACATTTCTGTGTGATTGTGAAAACAGCAGCTTTTTCCATAGCATTTCCCCAAGACAGCCTAGTGATAAAAAAGCAGGGCTATAGAGAAGCCGTCACATGACTTACAGTGAAAATGAGGGACGGCACAGGAGTGAAAAGGTCAGTGTGCACTAAACCCAGTGCAGCAGGGAGTTGCCCTTCACGTGCCCCTGCATAAAACAGCCTGCAAGAGAGAGTCACCAATCAGCTAACAGTTACAGTGTGGTGTTCTTACAGTGATGCACAGTGTGATGTTCTTGTAGTATAAGTCAGGGTAAGTCTGACTGAGTTTGTTGTCGATAGCTGTGGAAAGTATAAAAACAGCTCCTCTCACCGAGCAGAAGTAAACAGGCTTCCATTGACTGCGCCAAAGCAAGACAACCCCACAAAGACCGGAATGAGCCAAGACATGACGCCAAGGTGGTACTCGCCAAAGATCTGCAAAGTCATATGATGTTTGACATTACTTGGAAGTTCTTATCATGCAGATCATATTCCTCGAAATGTGCTGTGCTCCACGTACACATGCCAGACTTACCACAGCCACTGCTTCAGAGTTAACCATCACATGTGGGGAGATGGTGGTGAAATACGCCATATTGGTCAATACATACACCACTGTCACGATAGGCATGGAGATGATAATGGACAGAGGCAGATTTCTGCAATGCAAAGTCATGTCATAATATTGGCATAATGTAAATTAAAAAGTAAATGCCATCAATGTCGACGTGGTACATAAACAGCGAAACTTCTTAAGCATGACAGTTGTTGCCACATAATGTCACATACACTCAATGTCAGTGAGCGATAACTTTTCCACAGGAAATTTCACACAACTCTAAGCGTTTTCATCTTTAGTGTTCATTTGCATTCTCCTTTAATGGTAATGTAGTCATCACACACTATGGTGTATCTAGTTGTGTAGTTAGATATTTATTGTTAACATCTAGCCAAGGAGCTTCCTGTATACTAAATGTCTTTCAACAAACACAAGAAAATGATTTACTTCTCTGGTTCAATCATTTCCTCTGTAACGTAGTTCAAATAATTCCTGAAGAAAAAAAACAAGAGTTATTTCTCCGATTGAAGCTGTATTTGCTTAATCTGCAATACATCATTCCCTGTAAGTCCAGTAAAAAACAAAAATATTTGAGATATTTATTAGACTATTTCTAGGTAATTATTAATCTATAATCACAGTTATAGTTCTCTTTCACACATGTGACGACATTTCCCATTGCAATTCATGACATTTCATTTTAGTTTAAAGTTTTTAGTTTTCAGTTTGAAATATCTCTTCAGGTCACACATATAAATTAAGGACATAAAGAACAAATGGTAATTTTATATTTAACTATTAAATGTTCTGGTGATTCTGAAATAGACATATTATTAACATAGTTGGATGGGAGAAATAGTGGAAAGTGAATGACTTATTGGCAGCAAAACATCCCTCACCAGCCTCCAAATGCAAAGAGGCCACTGTAGAGAGCAAGAACAATGTTGTCCACCCCCATCTTACTGCCTTCAAAGGCAAGGTCTGGTTTCAGGTAGGGGATGTCACCTGTTTAACACAGGAAAAAAACGTTTCTTTTTAATGTGAGGTCCAGTAATAATTTCAAGTTTAGAGAGCTAACATAATGGAACATAAATTAAAATGGTATACAATATATTTACAATATATAAACACAGGGTGACCATATATATAGTGGTACCTCAGTTCTCGAACTCATTATAACTCGAATTTCTTAAAAGTCGAATCAACCAGTTCGAAAAAATTTCACCTAGAACTCGATCTGGTTAGAAGTCAAATCGTGAACGCCGACCTAAGATAACTTGTACACGCGGGGAAGTGAGTCACGCGGCACGTCTCTCAGCGGAAACAAAGGGTAACGCTTCAGTCTAAGCGTCGCATTCGCTGTGATAGCATCGTGCATGTTTACACTAGCTGAATACATATATTTAGACAGTAAAAATACATTTAGACAAGGATAGACAGTAATAGTAATTATTATTATATAATAAAATACATTTAAAAACAAAGATTAATTATTAATACAATGACCAGACTGGGGAAACAAACTGAAACGCGGACTAAATACAGAGGACTAATGACAACAACCACAAACAGCTGATCACACGGGGATTCCACACGGGGTTAACGAGGGGGCGTGACACACGGAAGGAGCGGACGATCGGCTGGGACAGGACACATTGTTTGGATACATTTAATAATAATCAATCCTTTATTGTCCCTCATGGGGAAATTCTTTTTACGCCTTTCTCAACTTGCTCTTTAGAAGGGCAGCCACCTGTTTATTTTCTTACTTTTAAAATGGCTGTTTTGATAAATGTGCTTAGTACAGTATATGCTCTTCTTGTTTTATCCAGTTCATTTTGTGTTTAAATGCTAAAAAAAAAACTTATTTCGGTGTAATTTTTTTGCACCGAGAACCAATTAATAGGTTTTCCATTATTTCTCATGGGGAAAATTCGATCAGAACTCGAACTTTTTAGGATTCGATCCGGAGTTCTAATAACAGATTAAATTCGAGTTCTGAGGTACCACTGTATTATTATAAATCGACATACAGCTGCAGAAGAAATTGAGACCTACAGCACAATTTTTTGTTTCACTCATTTCTCAATTTATGGGTATGTGTCTGTGAATAATATATATATTTTTAAACTAGGATTTAAAAATGCATTTTTTAGAGTGGTTTTTTTCCACGGGTGTGTATAAATCCATCCATACATACATAATCTAACCATTGATCCAGGTCACGGTCAAAAAGTGTCTATAAATGTTTCGTAAAAGTCGTAAAAATCATTTTCTCCATTTCAAAATCTCCGATGTTATTTTATGTAAATGTCCATATGTATTAAGAATTAGAATGTTTATTGCCACATGACTGAGACCTGGGGAAATTTGTGTTTCAGCTTCCTACTGTTGGAGACACCATGACAATAGACAACTAACAATCAGGGCACAACTAAGATAGAGAATAAATACAAGACACAAGATACACCACAGAAAGGAGTACATGCAAAGACTGATAAATACTGCAGTTTGTGCAAATATAACGTAAAAACTATTGATGTAAATTTCCTCTTGATGACAAGAACACCTGAACAATTCTTGGAAACAGTGCTGATGGTGTGGCTCTCTAGTCTCCATGGCAACCTCCATGCAGGGTCACATACAAACAAGATCCCCTTATATAGAAATGGTCACATGTTGTGTATTTCCTCTCTCTGTTACTCTTTAGTTTTAACAGAGCACCCAGTTCCCCAAGATGTGTTGGACTTATCAGAAGTTAAAGTATCTTACTTGACCTAGATTTTTAAATTCATGCTTGCATGTCTTTTGGCAATGTTCTCCGCAGCTGAGTGTTGTGCATCTTCTTCGGTATGATTCTGTGCCTGAAACTTTGAGGGCTCCTTGCTGCTCTGTATTTCATCAAATTCATGTTTGCTTAAGACATTCTTCAGCTTTATAAAACAAACTTGTTTTCTTGGTATCTGCTTTAGCACAAAGCAGACCATGCCAATGAAAACGCATTCAAACTAGCAAACCCTGGATGCCTTGAAAATTCACTGTATTTGCTGTATTAGTAATACTCTAACGGCTGCAATTAGGAAAAACACTCTTACAGTAGCTACCTAGGGAAAAACTTAATAGTGTAATTCAAAACAAATATATTAAAACTGTGACATTATGAAATGAATCCAAAAATATACTTTTGGTGCTTTTACTGAGCTATGCTGAGGTAATAACAGGTAAAGATTATAATACTGTTCTATACTAAAACTAATACTGCCAGAGAAAAGGAACAAGTTACCCCGAAAAATCTGGATGAAGCCAAAGACGATTATGATCCCAAGAGCGATGAGTTTAGATGTAGTGAAGACGTCCTGTACTTTTGTTGCAGCTTTCACACTGATGCAGTTGACGAACGTCAACAAGGCTGTCAGAGAAAAGCATACAGTGGAACAGCAGAACATGCAGAAAAAGTGGACTTACATGAGAAATGACTCTCGCAGCAATACAATCACAGGGTGATACACACATCCTTAATCATAGCAAAGAATTGCACCAACAGGACATTTTCAGAACTGCAAACAATGATGAAATCTGTTGCATATAAACCCGAGAGGCATTGATTGACCTGTCATATTTGTAAGTTAGCAAAACCAGCACTGAAGATAGGCCGTGTACAGGTTTACTCACTGAGGCAAAGGCAGGCGATTAGTTTGGCAGCAGTTTCAGGCACGTTACACTCTGGATAGAGGGGTTTCAGGAGGTAGGTGGCAAAGACCAAGGACACCACGTACTGTGAAGATGGCCGTATAATCAGCATCTCCACCCAGAGCTTCAGGAAAGCCACCAGCTTGCCGTACACCTCCAGGATGTATGTGTAGTCCCCGCCGGACTTGGTTATGGTGGTACCCAGTTCAGCGTAGCACAGAGCGCCCATGGTCGAGATTATGCCACACACGGCCCATACGATCAGCGAGAGGCCCGCCGACCCAGTCTCCTTCACCACGCCAGTGGGGGTGATGAAGATGCCCGAGCCAATTATTGTGCCAATAATCATGCCAACACCGTTGAATAAGGTGATGTTCCGCTTCAGCTTGACCTTTTCCGTTGCGTCTGGATGGTTCTCTTCCTTGGGGCTGCTTTCTGCTGCTACTTCTTTGGCCCAAGACACAAGACGAATGAGGAGATTAGATGGACAGGTGCTGGAAGCAACTTCTAAATAATTATTTAGTTGATTAAATAATTTTAAAATTTATTTTGAATTCATTTATGATTCAACTGTGAAAATGAGCTGATTAGGCTATTTGAAACTTCCAAGTTACCTTTACAGGACCACCCAGATATTTGATTATCTTTGTCAAATGCACTAAGCAAGCTCTACAACTCATATTTTTTATGAGCCATCTGTGAAAAATGTCTTGTATATTAAATGTATATCGCCTGCTTCAAGTTTGTAGAAACCACAGAAATGTTTTCTAGTAGTCTTGTGTTTTCAGCACCTGTACTCTTTTCATTATTCGCACTACTATATTTAAGATATTAAATGACTTTAGCTTGAAAATAATTAATTGAATCTTAATAACCATACACTGGTATACACGCAATTAATAACCATTCATTAAGCACCGATTTTCACACTTTCATCCGTAATGAAACTGATATATTTTATTAAATGTTTGTTGTTTGTATTTCTAAAAATATGCTGAAAACACAGACTCAGTCCTTAGATTGTGCGTTTAAAAGGTTCATCCTGCTGTCTAAAATCACGCCTTTAATACAAAACGGATTATAAATTATGCATCTATATTAGAACATATGGAATTAGATTAGGGATGAATTGAATGGGATTCCAGCTCCGCATCGTGGACTGATGTAACGGCATGGCCGCGGCGTCGTGCGCCGTTTTACACACTAAAGCTGCACTGCATCCTTCCTCACAGTAATGTAGATTCGCATCCCAGTCACACGGTACCTACCCTCCATCTTCTTCTGTTCATCTGCCTCCTTGTTCACGTTCTCATTGCTCCGTGACTTCAGCTCCGCCATCCTGCCGGCGTTTTAGGCGGCGGCTTCCGCAAAGCTGTCCCGCGCTTAGGAGAAGAGCACGATGGATGCTGATGAAGGTGAAGTCCCCCGCTTAACGATAGTGGGCAGCCTTTTGCAGATGACAGGGTAATTCAGAAGCGTCGCATGTAGGTCATCGGCAGCTTTTCGCAGGTTTCTGAGAAGGACTCATATTTGATGGGCACCTGAAACACTCCGTGTGCGCGTAGGTGAGCCAATGTGTGTCGGTGCGTGCGCCGCGTGTAAATTCATACTCCACAGTAGGGGTTCATTATACAGGGCTAGTTTTACGCCCTCTCGTGACCAGTTAATGTAATATCGCACGTACCATTGGCGGTGCTAAACGTTCCAGGGTACAAAAATACCCTTTAAAACAACAGCTGAAATATCTTGTCAGTGCTCAGTGTAGATTCAATAGCATAAAATTACCGTGCATTTTAGCCTTCATACCATAAATGAAGTGAACATTAGCAGAATAAAGGTTAAATATTTGAGAACACTAACATAGGGTCCACTGCAGCATGCGGATCCTCCCCAGAACTGACTCCACCACGAACACATCCAGTCAAATCAAAGCACTCAATGATGCCTTTTCAACCTGGCAGAGGTCTGCTGTGGAAGCAAGCTGTGAGAGCTCAATTGCTTAGCTGGGCCTGAGTAAACTAATCAGGTAGGAGTGGACAGAGGCAGACACAGAATGAGTTGAAATGCACTCACTGACCACTTTCTTTGGTACACCTTGCTCTGGGTTGGACCCCCCTTTTCCTTCTGCTTCTTCATAGCATAGATTCATCAAGGTGTTGAGACATTCATCTTGACATGATAGGCGTACGCAGTTGATGCAGATTTGTCGGCTGCATCTTCATGATGCAAATCTCC
>JAODJW010000106.1:23884686-23905346 GCA_026777045.1 Hyperopisus bebe | reverse complement strand
CTGAAGAGAGGCCCTCCCTGGCCCCCCACGGCCAACAGAGAAAGGAGTAGCAGTCCTCAGACAACACCGCTCAAAACTGGCTGATATTCAGCTGGTCTGATGCAGCTCAGTGGGCCTCTGGCCGTCCGCTGCCAGCCATGACCAACAGATAAATACCCTATTATTCCTGACACATTTACCCCCACATCTTACCTAACGATCTTTGTCTGTGGCCAGTCTAGCACTGGCAATGGACATAAAACATGTTCCCCCAACACTGGCAGAGGCCAGAGATTTGGAGTCTGGAATTAATCTCCAGTCCATTCTGCCAGCGCCCCCATTCTTCTGTTGTGACGTCCTTTCGAATTCTCCGCTCCGCCCTCGTCACAGGTGTCCCTTATTAACTTGTTGGGAAGGACTGTAACTTACTCCATTTACAACAGTTGCCTGTCCCTTCATTCTTAACCTCCTGAGACCCCACCCATTCATTTATGTCCATTGTAGTGGACAATTTTTTTTTTTTTGCATCTATCTTTTCACTGATGTAAGGAAACATATTTATTCCTGTTGTACACTAAAGAGGACATGCTGTCAAATTAAAAATAAAAAAAAATAGAAAAAATCTAAATTGTAAGATGTCTTATTTCCTCAAAGACAAATATCCTAAAACTGAAGGACACTTTTTTTCCTTGAGTCTCAGGAGGTTAAGACAAAAAGTAATTAATGATGATCAGAACTCTAGTGGCTGCATTTTTTTTTCATTCAACTTCAACCATGGGTCCAGTACTGTTTTGCCAATAGGGTTTCACCAGTGTGAGTTCTCATATTCAGATATTATATTAACGAATTTTATTGTTCTTACAAACGACTTCCAGCTTCACGGTGTTCCTAACTTCTGAATATATTAAGTGTAACTCACTTTCCCTTGACTCTGATTTGTTGTTTAGTGACCAATGGGATGAACCACTCCCCACCCATCTTGACCAGTGCACCCTCCTGGCCCCAGCGTTACAGCAATGGTCCGCCTTCCTTATCCTCCGCACTGGCTAACCAGCAGCTCCCGCCAACCTGTGGGGCTCGTCAACTCAGCAAGCTGAAGCGCTTCCTCACCACATTGCAACAGTTTGCCAATGACATGTCGCCTGAAATTGGAGAGAACGTGCGCAGTCTGGTGCTGGCACTGGTGGTGAGTTTCAAGTAGTCAGTGGCTCGATGGCATCTCATTGTGAAATGTTTGCCTACCAGTGCACCAGTTTACTTTTAGTAAATTTTTTAAAGAAGTGGTTATGGTGAGCAGCTATATGAGGAGGTGAGGCTGTACCTGCTTGTCGAATTCTTCATGCCGGCCAGACAAAACTCTTTTCTGGCATTTTGAAATCTTGGCTATTAAATTCGTCAAGCTAATTTTGTTTCAAATATTTCAAAATACTATGCTATGCCGCATTACCGTAATTCTGTCCAAATCCATAACAACTTTAGAACTGTTCAGATGTTTACCCATTTCACTATACTGCTTGTATTTATTTGTTGCAATACATCTGCCCTCTCCTGGTTTGTTGGAATATCATTGCTGTCCGCATGTGTCCATAGACAAATGTAGTATGTGCACAGTCAGGCATGGAGAATAGTGAAGCATGAGCTCATTTACCGACCGTTTATAAGAAGAAATTTCTTCTTAAAAACAACTTGCGCAGTTTTCACGAGGATTCTGGCATTCATCAGCGTCGTCTTATTTGGGGTTTGTCCTTAGGTAAGAACCGAATATAGGCACATTCAAGAGCACTTTTGCACATCTGAGTGCTCACAAGTCTGCCAAATTACCGCTTATTGTGTTTTTTTCAATTCTGTAGTTGTGTAATATTAATGAAGTTAAATTACAATATTTGTATAATTTATAATAATAAATTTACTATTTTTTAAGAATTTAGCTAGTCAATGAGGGTGGCATGGTGGTGCAGTGGGTAACGCTGCTGCCTCACAGTAAGAAGGTCCTGGGTTCCGTCCCGGGTCCTTTCTGTGTGGAGTTTGCACGCTGCCTCACGGTAAGAAGGTCCTGGGTTCCGTCCCGGGTCCTTTCTGTGTGGAGTTTGCACGCTGCCTCACGGTAAGAAGGTCCTGGGTTCCGTCCCGGGTCCTTTCTGTGTGGAGTTTGCACGCTGCCTCACGGTAAGAGGCTCCTGGGTTCCGTCCCGGGTCCTTTCTGTGTGGAGTTTGCACGCTGCCTCACGGTAAGGAGGTCCTGGGTTCCGTCCCGTGTCCTTTCTGTTCGCTCGCTCTCCCCATGTTCATGTGGGTTTTTGCTGGGGGCTCCGGTTTCCTCCCACCTCCAATCAACCTCCTCTGATTGGTGAGCCTAAATTGGCCCTGTGGCATGTTGGCAACTGCCCTGGGTGGATTCCTGCCTATGCCCCTTGTTCCAAGGATAGGCTCCGCCCCATCCCCCGCCCCCTCCCCCATGATCCCTGTTGGGAATCAGCGGTTTCAGAAAACGCATAGATGGAAATAGTCAATGAGTGTCTTTATTATTATCATTAAAAGGAGTAATAGTATCCCAGACATCTTTTTGTGTTATTTTATGTCCACTACTGTCACTACTAAATATGACAGTATGTTTGCTTCACTAATAAATATGACAGTTTGTTTGCTTCACTAATAAATATGACAGTTTGTTTGCTTCACTACTAAATACGACAGTTTGCTTCACTTTCTACAGAACTAGTGAAGTTTTTGTTTTGCAGTCTGCCGCTGCTCTGTCTTTAGATTTTCATTCTTCTCTCTCAACTTTTCTTCTTAATTTCTGTGTGTGATTTCTATGTGCACATGGCCCTGTGGTCTCATGCCCTTTTATGGGGAGTTATGGGGCTTCTATCTAAGCTAATTAGGAACTTATGACATGCATTTTCAATTTGCGAGAACAATGGGATTCATAATTATACAGTAGGAGCACATTGCTGAACAATTCTGTGGTTTAAGAACACATCAGATATCTGGCGTAGACGTTTTTCAGAACCTTCTTAGGACCTTTCTTGAGAAGATATTTAAGGAAAAATATGGATATTGATATTGGGTGATATTGAGGAATGAGACCCAATGCTATGTAAAAAATAGCTGCACTTGGAAAGAAACCTGGATCTCAAAATGTTCAAGATTTTTCTAAATTTTCAATCTTTCAATTAAACCTCGACCAATGTTCCCATAGAATTCTACAGTCACCATTGAGGAATTTCACTCCAGGCTTCAGGAGGCCACCAACTTCCCCCTGCGACCCTTCGTCATCCCATTCCTGAAGGTACGTCCTCCTTTCATTCTAGGAAGCTGGAGAGGCTCTGAGGCCTGGACATATCTAGAACTGAGCAGCAAATTATAGAATCCAGGTTTATTGTATTATTTGATATATTTGACAGGCTAAATTAATGTCTTGGACATTTAAACATCAAAGAAATAATGTACCAGATATTAAAATGGATACAGTATTACAATCAACTGTCAACTTGAAGAAAAAAATTGAAATACATTATCTGGAGGCAGTGAAATAGAACTATGGACCCCTATTAAAAACTACCCAAAATCATAGGCTAGGTATACACTAAGTCAACACATTGTTGTTTTTTTTCTCTTTGTCTTTGATGCATGGAACCTTGTTTAAAATTGTCCCACTGACATTTGACACTAATACATTGTCTTCAGGCAGTTGGTTGGCTAACTTGTCCCCCACTTGATCCCTTATGTTGTCAACAACTGTGTTACTGGCTGACTGTTCATGGGCTGCTTCCTCACATCTGGAATTGATCACACACTCTTTTTCACGCTCTTGGAGCACCTTAATTTACCCCCTGTGCCACAGAGGATAGTCAGCCAACACACCACATATGGGTATAGGCATTCACGTCACACGCTGGTTCCCATTACAAAGAATGCTGTCTGGATCCACTCAGCAGGCTGAATGCTGGCAAAAAGGCAGAGTGCATTGCCTTGTATGACCGAGGAAGGGGGTGGAGTAACGTATAACATCCACCCATCGCATAAACTGGAACTCAGGTCATAGCAGTGTGAGGGGACAGTGGTAACCACTGCACCACCATGCTGCCCTGCTAATAATAAAAAGAAAACTCTCATCTTAATCCTTTTGTCCATGATATACCTATTCACACAGCTGGATACTTTATTGAGCACATCAGTTGAGGTGACAATAGCAAGAGGCCTGCTGAGACTTGGACTGGCTAGCAGCTGGGGAGATAAACTGTGTGTCTAATGAGTTACTGGATCCATAAAGTAGATTAAACTTTGAAATGAAAATATCCTGCGTTTGTAAACTGTGTCTGCCTGTGCTGGTTATGAGGATTTTACACCACACCAGGTACACAGTGCAAGTCTGACTTCTGACTCCATCTACTGACATTTCATCACCACTCTCACAGTGATATCCTTGTGCCTTCCATCGGCCTCGTAGGCCAACTTGCCTCTCCTCCAGAGGGAGCTATTGCGCTGTTCCCATGCCACCAAGCAGACTCCCGCCCAGCATCTGTCCCAGACTGAGCACCTGCACCGCAGCACTGGTTTGACAGCCTCTCCAGATTCCTCCGAGCTGCTGAAGGAGCCCGTTGAAGCTCTTAAGCGGCACAGTCCTGACAGGTGAGGCTCTGACATCAGCCCTCGGGGGGCATCTGTAGGACAGTGGCATGATAGTTCCCTGCATCAGGAGGGTTCAACCTTCCTCAAACCACTGACCTCAATGAAAATAGACCCTCTACTATTGTAACAATAAGTGCATCACCTTCACACTGCTGCATCAATCAACATCACTAACTATATTAGCACACAGAGCTAGCATTAGGTTTTTTTTCTGGACTGCATTTGACACTGAAAAACAATGCAGATATCCCCTGACACCCGTGAAGGATCCACAGTGTTCCAGAAATCTGTCATTCTGGCATTTAGTGGCGGTGGAGAAGTCGGCAAGAAGTTAAACTGCCGCAGCCCTGCTCTCCACCCGGTTGGCACATTGTTCCGGCACCTTCTATCCCTGGTCGGCAATGTTTCAGCACCTGCCAGTCAACAAATCTTGCCACCTGCACGTCAGGATTTTAGAAAGCAACACTGTTCCAGTATTCCAATAAAATTGGGCGTGAACGGAAATACAGCGGGAATACTGCCCAAGGCTAGCCAAACGCCCCCCCCCTTCGCAGTTGTCCCTGTCCGTCTTGTTGAAATCAATATGCATAAGGTGGGTATGACGATAGGTGAGCATCAGTAGCCCATATAACTTATTTTATGTTGCTTTTTAAATTGCATTTTCAATACACACTTTATTTTTGGTCACAGTGTTAGTCAGCATTGATTTGGGAGAAGCCAGGAGCTCATGCTGACTGTGACTCATTAGTTCATTATGGTTTAATAGTGCTGACCTTGTCTGCTTGTTTTTGTGACCAGGACCAAGGAGAATGGCTTTCATGAGTGTCCCTCAGGGCATCTGGAGCCCGCAGCCAAGCGGGTGTGCACCATCAGCCCTGCCCCCAGACACAGCCCCATCCTGCCCCTTGGTGGGCATCTGCACCCCATCCCACCACCCTTACAGCACCATGCTCTGGAGGACATTTCTGCCCCCCGCCTATGCCAGGAAGCACAGCACCCCCCGGGGCTCAGTGAGCTGAAAGACAGGCCGTGTCACCAAGGTAACTGCTCAGTTTCTTCAGTATTCATAATACAGCTGTACAAGACCAGAAGCTGTGTGTGGGTATGGAAACGCCATAGTATTCCATTTTGTTGTTAAAGTTTCAGATGAGACCATTAACATCTTTAAATGCTGCTTAGTGGCCAGGCATGTGATTATTGCACTGGGATGAGGAGCAGAATTGGTGCTGAGAGGGCTGGTGCAGTTGGGGGTGTGTTGGTTGTTGGGTATGTGGGTGGTGTTGTATATATTACATTATGGATACCAGATGTCCCCACAATGTGGTAAACACCATTTCTTTAGACCTTGTTGGAACATTCTTTTGGTCCCCACAAGGGGAAACTCATTTTTATTTAAAATAAAAAACTGTGAATGCAATCAAAAAAACTAAAATAGCCAACAGCATTGTATTTTGTTTGGTTGCTTGTAGTTAAGGTTAGGGCTGGGTAGAGCTTAAGGTTGTCATAGTTAGGATTAGGGTTATGCCCATAGAAATGAATGGATGGTCCCCACAAAGAAATAGATACCTAATCTGTGTGTGTGTGTGTGTGTGTGTATACGTATGTTTGTATGCATTTGTATATATATTTTGTCCTTTGTTATATTGAGAGATTAGTAAGTCTTGCCCCATCTGTTAACCGTAAGCATATTGATATTATTGATATATAACAAGCGTATTGATATTGTAGTAGGTGCTTAAAAGGGAGGGAATGCATCTACAGTAAGTAAGGTCGGTAATTAGTTGTTGGTTGATCTGGTCTAAATCTCCTACCGGAAGTTTATCATTTTATTACTTTGAATTTAACCAGGCACTGATGGGGGCTATTGTGAAGAACCAGTTGACCACAGATTGACAGACAGAGAATGGGCAGATGAATGGCGTCATCTCGATCATGTAAGAGCCTTTCTGTTGGTGTTGGGGCTAAGAACCTTCTCCCTACCATCCAGCATTCATCTGTTTGCCAGCATGTTCCGTCTTGTGTGTTTTTTGATTTTATAGGGAAGCTCTACTTTGTGTGTATTTGGAATAACATTCTCTTGTTCGGTTAAGGCTTTTGAATTTAATGCAATAAACGTTTTTATAATGTAATGAAACTTATTGTATTACTGTTGCAAACTATTTAAAAGGGGGAAATTCCCTTTTTTAAAAGTCCCGTGGGTCGGGGGGGGACAGGGGGGACTTGCCCCCCTATCTTCCCTCTAAATGTGTAGGTTAATAATACGTAATGCAATTTGCAATGAACTTTGTGTGCACTGGGAATGGGTGGTACACGAAACTAATCATTTTTACATAAGTCAGTCACTTATTGGTCACTTTAGTTGGTGAAATGCAACACAGTTTAAATAAAGACGGCTAAAAAAAGAAATAAGGCTGAGGGAAACATTTTAAGATTACAGTTTTTATTATTATACTAGGGGACACGCTTCTACAGTGCAACATTTCTGATGCATTTGCAACTAAAAATCATTGTGTGCAAATTACAAAAAATATTACCACATGTGCGAATTGGACTGAGATTGACATTACACCACTACCTGTAGTTCGAGCTACATTGATTTCAATAGCAATTGTTACGTAGGTTAAAAATAGTATTCCCAGCATATGCCACAATGCTAAATGACCCAGTACTATGGATTCGAAACAAAGTAACTGGCACTTATGCTCAACAAATAACTATGGCAGTGATAGACACTCCACTTTTCCCTGAACACTTAAAAGGTTGAAGTCTATCAGTAATGACCTAATGTTAGTTAACAAGGAAAAATTAAATCAATTACTTCCTTCAAGAAAGATGTTGATGTTATTATGGAGAAACTGGAAGATAACATCGTTTCAGGGGAGGCATTGATTATCATCACTGGACAATGGAAAACATATCTCAAAAAATCCAATATTTCAGAAGTGTGAAAAAACTTCTCCAAAATTTTCTCCAAAACTACTTTATAAAATAAACCTTAAACAAGATAATAAGACTCCCTTAGTCCCACAAATAGAAACCTGTACAAATAGAATCTTTACGTAGTCATCAGTGAACAGTTTCATGTTTTAAATGGAAACTGATTGTTGTCAACGAACACAGAATTATGTTTCTTCTCGCGTGTTCCAGTATTGCAGTTAGTTTGAACCTTGTTGAAGTGTTCGCTACATTCCAGGAACTCAGTAGGTTATCAACTGCTAGTCTAAATGTTTGGACATAGGACTGGGTGATATGAGAAAATATTTTAATATTTTATTTTGAATAAATTTATAAAACTGAATTATTAACTGCCTTATGAATTCAATAAAACTTTATTAATGGAGCCTGTGTCAGCACCTTCCTTGGGTTTCATGGAAAAGTGTTTTAGTGAAATTTGTTGAGTGAGTTCAACATTTTTTACCTTATTAATAGCATATGTGCTACTTGTAGAAATGAGTAGCATAAAACCCTGATTGGGGAGCCAATTTAAAGGGTGGTTCACTTTAGTTGCGGGAAATTTGTGATGCAAAAGTTAGATGGACTGTGGAAACAATTGATTCTAACAAATATAAATTGTAATGGAAAAAGACCAAACAAATACATCTTAAATGGTCTATTAATTTCGGGCCAGAACATTGGATCTAAATAATATTTGCTAGAATAAAAATAAAGAGTCCCAAACAATACTAAAATAACTGAAATAAACATTGCAAAATACCCACTGGTTGTCTTTTTGCCTGACACTGGAATTCCGTGATGGTGAATGCAGTGGAGAAGGCTAGGCTGCCCTAATGACGAATACCCCCTCTTCCCATAGGGGCTGAACGGCATTGTGGACATGGTGGAGAAGACCCGGCGCTCCATAAATGTGCTGCAGCGCTGTCAGAAATCCGACTGCACTGAGCTCCATTACTGGAGGAGGCACTCCAGTGAGCAGGAAGAGGCAAGGAAGGGTGGGCCAGCCCTTGGCAAGTCCCACAGCTCCCATGGTGGGGAAGGCATCACTGTCAGTGAGTCAGAACTTTGCCTCACACAGTGCCATCTAGTGGCCCCTCTGGGTTTTGATGTTCATGGGCACAAAGCAGAAGGATTGCAGTAGCACGCCTGCCACTATATGGCCCACAACAGGTGTCGCTCCTACTTGTCTGGATGGAGACAGATGGCCTCGCTGTTGTACTGGGAGTTGGTCTTGGCTCCCCGGCCTGAGGCCATCTGTGAGATGCACCCGGCCATTGTGTCCTCCTGCCAGATCTGGCTCAGTAACAGGGGTCTCTGTGAACTGGCCCACTGTGCTGCACTATCTATGTCGCAGAGCTGAAAACTAAAGCCTTCCTGTACTTCCGACCCTTTGCAGTGGCCCAGAGAGACTTTTCATCCCAGCCAAGTTCTGGTTGTCTGTCTGATGAGATCTGGAGGAAAACTGGTAAGAACTAAAAGCTCTGCAATTCCTGGGCAAAGGCCTTAATTCCCTTGGCTGCCACTGGGCAGCTGAATATCGTATCATCACATTCCACCCCTTGTCCACCTAGGCCGCCATATGTCACATGTATGACAGAATTAGTGTAGCGTAAACACGTGATAAGCGTTATAATGGAAATCTAGTGCTTTAATGAGTGTGCCTAGCTCCACACATGAACACTGCTTTGACACCTGTCAACAGAAGAAGCCGTGAATGGGGTGAAGCGGCATGCTTTGGATGAAGTTCAGAAGGCTGTGGCAGTGGCTGAACAGAGAGCTTTTGAGATGATTGCTGTAGAGAGGGCCAAAATGGAGAAGACTCTGGCTGAAGCCAAGCAACAGGCCACCAAAGATGCCATCCAGGTCATCAGTGAGCAGGAGGACTCCAGTGAGGTGAGGGCCTTTGCTGAAGACTACCCACGGTATCTGTCTGCTTTGCCAAGACATTCTTCATTTGGTTCAGTTCTAGTGCAGACCTTATGGGCATGAAGCAAGCACTGGTGAACTTGGGTGGGACTGCACGCCAGTAGTTGAGAAAATGTTGCGAAAACTGGTGAAAACGCTGCTATTGGCTGCCCTTCACATGGAAAAAAAAAAAGATTGCGTGTCATTTAGGGCGCCCCCTTCACGCGAGATTAGTATGATGATGTACCTTGCAGAGCAAGAAAATGTGATAAAGTGCCTTATAAAATGTCCTTACAGTGGTCTAAATTAATGGACACCCATCCAGTTGAAAAGGATGTAGTTATGAAGTGCTCTCTAAGCCATCTCTACGAGATTAAGTGGTTCAAAGGGTGTCCTTTCCAGTGCCCTCTGTGGTACCCTTCCAAGTGAGCAAGCATGTAATGGGGAGAAAGTAACTCTAATGAGTGTTCTTCTAGAGGACAAAATGAGAGACTGTATTCCACTATGAGATGCAGGTTCCCAGTGCTAATAAACTTAAGTAGTCCCTTTAACAGGCTATGGTGAAGAACCAAGATATACAAGCATTTGGTTCATACCATATTTTAGCAACCCATCCATTTTAGTATAACAGTATTGTGGTTAAGTTGTTTGCCCAAATCCCGTTGTCAGCAAAGTTGTTTGGTTATTTGTCCATACAGCTTACTGGGAAAGGAATTGTGTTCACAACCAATCCATTTTCCCTCCCTCAGAATTGCTGGAATTGTGGCCGCAAGGCCAGTGAGACATGCAGTGGCTGCAACGCTGCCCGCTACTGTGGTTCCTTCTGCCAGCACAAGGACTGGGAAAGACACCACCTCATCTGTAGCCCTGGCCTCCAGGCTCAGCCGAAGGCCCTCTCAACTGATACCGTTAGTATGGTTCCTGATGCCGTTTCCAGCCCTGACACGGAGAACGTTGGCTCCCGAACCTCCACACCAACCTTTGTCCCTGCAGCGGAGTCCAATGGACACTGAGGTGACTGTGTCACGTCATAAATCAGCACAAATAAGCAGTGACTTGCAAGTCTGTATGTATCTTCCACCTGAGATGGCTTAGATGCAGGGACGACCAACTCCTCTCTTACTGGACTGTTAGGTTCAGTACAGCCTTTTACCATAAAGTGAATGGAACAACTAGAAAACCAAACGGCACCTTGAAAATTGCTGTTGATTATTTTGAGTTTCCCGAAAAACATTCCCCTCTAGTATCTATAGTAATCTTAGAAGTATTTGGGTCAAAATCTAGGCCACAGTGTTCAGTCCTTACTTTGGGTTTATTATTAGCTTATGTATATAATCCTGTGCTGGAGTGTCCTATTAATTTAAAATGTTAAACTGTTGCTATGTGCCATGTAATTGGAAAACGTTGTCTAAGAGCAGACATTAGTATGGGGGAAAATGTTTCGCCATGAGGTGGCAGCAAAACACCAGTGGAAGCTTCCAATAAGAATAGATTGCAACCTGTCCTTTGCTAGTACCGAGCACTTGTTTGATTTCGTTTTATCTTCGTATGTTTCAGAGCTTATTGTATATTGATTAATATGTCTATGTCGCTAGTCAATAAGTAATAAATGTCATGCTTCCTTGATTTGACTAAATTGGTTTATTTACAGTGTCATACCAACCGTTCAACCTGAGCTTCTAGATTGCATGGAGATTTCAGATTGATTGTGGTTATTTGAACTGCTTTACTGAGGGAACCATGAAAACAGGATAGTACTTTTCATACTTTGAATGCTAATGTTTATTTTTGTTAAACAATCATGTCAATAACTTTCAGTGGACATCTATCAGATATTAAGACTGTAATATGGAATTTTGCAATGTTTTTTAAACTTCTGAAATAGTCCTACATACCTGTGGCATGTCAGTGGTGTTCAACAGCTACTGTTCCTTTTTGTGGATTACTAAACTGTACAATGATTTGCCATAAGATTTGAAAACTGCATTTGGGCAAAATGGCTCTGAATAAATGACTTAAATATTCACTTAAGTGATTTTCTTTTTAGACTTTTTAAAAAGAATATACTATAGTTATAATATTAAATATTTCATTTTCTGGGTGTGCAGTTTCAGAATTATTCTTTGTCAGGGTTTATAACTTTTATATTATAACTAATTTTAACTAATTATAACTAATTTTGTTGCCATTTATTGAAAACATTTTGAAAGGGTCTAGGCTTTCTTTGGATAATTTTGCCACCTAAGCTAGCCACATACACCATATAACTAATCATTTTTTAGAACATTAATGCAATATTGTTAGTGAAATGAATAAAAAGGCATGGTTTTGAAGTTGTTATTTAAGAGGTGCTGTTTAAGTCATATGTCAGTTAATCACACACATCTAAATATAAAAAAATTCTGTTCATAGTGCTGTGTTTAATCAGGGGTTCAACATGTAATGTTGGAACCCTAATTAATTTACTACTCTTCTTCTGCACTAAAACAATATGGGGAGCAGAGACCGTAAGGTGTAGAAATTTGGAAATTTGGTGGAATGATGCAAAATTCCCCCCGCAACTCAGATAAGCAAAATTATACCCATTGGCCTGATGGTGGCGCTATAGTGCAGCGTTTTATGTTTTGGCCTATATCTTCAGAACCGTGCGTCATAGAAATAAAACTCTTTTTTTTTTTCCAAGACGTTCCGTGGCTCATGCCAAAAAAATATTGTAATTGGGACAATGAAGCTCCGCCTACTTATTTTTGCTAATTTGCACAATGTGAAAAATCTACTTTTTTAAACTCGCCTTAGGATGTGAATCCTGTAGAATCTGCAACCATGTAGAAAAAAAGGTGTAGGACTTTGATCAGGCAGATTGCTCCGGTGCTACAGATCAGTCAATTTCTTGGGCCTGGCTTTTTTAAACTTAACGACTGATTTTTCATCAATAGAACATCCAATTCTCACCAAACTTGTTATGCGTAGTTGGTAAGATACTTTGCAAATTTTGTACAAATCACTCAATAGACAGCACTATAACCTAAAATGAGATTATAACTAAGAAACCATTGGACAAAGAAAGATAAAATTTTGTATATTTGTTCATGGACAGATATCCCAACTAATAATTTAATAAAAGTTCTCTCATCAGACATGGCTTACAACAGCCAATCAAAATTCAACCAGCTCTAATTTCTGGTGTATACTGTATGACTGGGAATTATGAAATTTGATGCAATGGTGCAATACTCATCCTGCTTCTCAGGCCAGAAAACAGATACAGGCTTATGGTAGTACTATAGTACCTGCAGTCCATACACCCTTATACAGTAATTTAGATATTATAAAGCCAAACATACACAAAGTGCTTCCATGCTTAATACACATTATGTTACAGACATTCTAATGGAGTATTTGATGTTAAATGTGGCCACAAAACACCACAAGCTACTCCTCCCCACCGCTGATTGCTCAGGCTCTCCCAGCCATACATGGTACAGACGTGTTTCGGACCAAGGCATCCTGGTGCAACCTATGACTATGTAGCAAATCATAAAATAACCATTAAAGAAAATACGTAGCTGTGGGCTGCGATTATCAGGGTCCAAACACTATGGCCTGGATAGAGGCTTGGCCACGTCAAATCTGTAGGAAAATTTAGCTGCTCACAAGTCTTTTCTTTGTCTTAGAAATAAATCGTCTTCTTATCTCAAGATAAGAGCTTTGATGCTGTTTCTCCCAACCCCCCCCTTAGGAAAAATAAGGAGAAAAAGAATAAATCAAACTAAGACAAATTATTCTGTCTAGTTGACAATAACAGGAGAAACATAAAGAAGCAGGAGGTCTTTTGCTGTGCTGAACAGATAAAATACACAGGGTTGAGATTTGAATTTGATCACTGAGACAAATTTCTGACATTGTGCCAATAATTTATAAGCCAATCAAGTTTTCCATTGGATCATACTGTTATCTGAAGAGCTATTTAGCCCATTTCAGACAAATAAAGATCGGTGCAGTGAGAGATAAAGAGTGCACTTTAAGATCTTAAATTGGGATCAGACTGAGAAGAAAGGAAGGCCATTTCTCAGGAGCTGAACTTAAGAAGTATGAAAAAATGGTAAAAATCTGATATTGACGTTAAATTTAGCTAAGTTATGCATAAGAGAAATAGGCTGGACAAAGAAGGGATCTTATTTTGAATTGTGTATTTAAATTCACAATATGTACAATAAAAATAACTTTTTGATTACATTTTTTTTAGCTTATTTTGTATTGCTTTAAAGTGGTAACAATACATCCAGGCAAATCAATATGCTGCATCTTTAACATAGTGATCATAAATGTGTATGATAACTAATAAACTAATGCACAAAGAAGTTTATTCAGGATCCCCACCCCCAACTTTATAAGTAATACTATATGTTGTTTTTAACTCACCTTAGAATGTTGACTAATATGTTGTTATGTCTTATATACCTAAAATAGCCTTTTCAAAATACTAATCCATCATTGACCCAGCTGTAGCTTATGAATGCTTCAGCCAGTCTTCACCAAATCTGAGGGATAAGTGTACAAGGGCATTTCAGGGAGGCTCTGCAAAACTGGTGGTGATATTTCTGTAGAGGTTACTATAGCATTTGTATATGTGGAATCACTGGACTGATCCAGTTAAAATTTTACAAATGTGATCTTTGTCTTAGCCAAGCTAAGGTGTTATCTTCAGCATGGCAATGATAACAAAAACAGAAACATGGCCATCAGCCAATAGGGTTTTACCAGATATTTTACATGCTATATAATGGCCAGTGAGAAGCAAATTTGGGCAGTGTGTTCCTATCTGGAGCATATGCTAAACCAGGGGTGCCCAACTCCAGTCCTGGGGGGCCGGAGCCCTGTGTAGCTTAGTTCTTTCCCTGTTTCATCACAAATGATTCAGCTCAAGAGCTGTGTGGTAATTAGCACATGGAGTTGAATCAGGTGTGTTAAATGAGAGGAAACCCAAAAATATGCAGTGTTCTGCCCCCCCAGGACTGGAGTTGGGTACCCCTGTGCTAAACTATGATGGTCTGTTTTGCTTAGGTCCAAGTAATTACTAAAAAAACAATTACTTCAGACATTAAGTCTGCAGATTTGAACAACATACTATCCACTAACTGACCAATTTAACATGTATCATATGACACATGCCAGTGTAATGTAGAAGGTGCAATTGACTTATTTTGTTTACAAAATAATCTCTACATTAACCCCAAAGCAGTATTCATTAATCTGTAAGAAGGAGAAGGTATTTAAAGCAATTTTCTTTCTCTGAACAGCAGTCAAAACAGTATACGTCACATTGACAGATGGTTTGGCATTTTGTTCTTGAAACGATTGCAGTAATGTTTACCTATCGGAGTTAGCAATATTGTATTACATATTAGCATTTTTATCCTCCACGGCTCCATACTCATTATGTGACGCATATGTGATGTTACTTATCCAACATGCATAGTGCCACAATCAATTAAGTACAAAAGGCAATTTTCCCTAAAACAGCCTGAATCAAACAGCTTTTGATTTACCCAACTAATGATTGCTGTATTTAGTATAGGGTAACATAATTGACTTACTAATGAGTGATATAACTTTTTTAGATAAATGCACCATAGTATCTCTCACCTCCACTAAACATTCCCCTGGGGTGTAGATTTATATTTCTATTCGAAAATATATTAAGGAAAGAATACCATGGTGTTTATCTAAAAAGCTTTGAAAAACTAAAAGCTGTCATTGTTTGTTAATAAGGATCTCAAAGTGTAATGGTTTAAAGCCATTAAGCATCTCCCCCAAGACTAAATCAATATTATGTGTTAAAATTACACAGGTGGTGTTGAAATAGAACTGACTTTGATTTTGGTGTTAAATTTGTTTATGTAGAGTATCACACTAAGAGATCTATGTCTGCAGAAGTTCCCTTCTATTAAATAATGGAAAGAAGATGGGAATTTACCAATTTGTCTAATTCTTTAACCTCCTGAGACCCCACCCATTCATTTATGTCCATTGTAGTGGATATTTTGTTTTTGCATCTATCTTTTCACGTAAGGAAACATATTTATTCCTGTTGTACACCGAAGAGAACATGCTGTGAAATTTGAAATAAAAATAAATTTGAAAAAACCTAAATTGTAAGATGTCTTATTTCCTCCAAAGACAACAAACCTAAAATTGAAGGACACTTTTTTCCTTTGGTCTCTGAAGACTCTTCTTTCTTATTTATACATTTCATCAGTTGTTAAATGCTGCTGACCACATGCTGTTGCCAACGCATAAACTGCACTGTCACATCTTTAATGTTTTTGAAGAGTGCTAACTCCTTTTCACCACCCTGGTTTGAATGATGACCCATACCTGTCAAACAGACACATCTTGCCACACTAAAGTGTTTAGTCCTTTATACAGGTTCTTGTGTCATGACCCAATGTAACAAAAATGTATTTTCTTGCTAACTTCATATCCACCTGCTTTGCAGCATTATATTTTCATAATTGGAAATGTTCAAAACATTTTGTAAACTACTTTGTTAAAGTCCTAAAAGTTGCATCTGGAATGAGGAAGATTGTTGATATATGTATGCACAAGTAGTCTTATATACTTGAAACCAGTGACTCAGTCTTTTGAAGATAGGACAGGAACCAGATTAGATGCAAATTTAGCATTTTCATTGTGGAAAAATTCTAGCAATTTTTGCATTATATGTCTAACTGTTCACATAGCCAGAAAAATCCTAATACCAGGTTTGTTTAACCACTGAGATGGAAAGTTTCATACAGTTTCTTTCTGAAGATGTAATTATCTGAGTGATTATGCCATTTGAAATGTTAATTGTAACTTGAAAATGTAATGACGTACTGTGAGCACGGATCGGAGAGTCAGGAAGTAGGAGTGGGGAGATGGTGAATCAGGAAATACAGGGTTTATTCAGGAAAAACAACAAAACAAAGCACAATACGAGGATCACTTCAATGACAGGACTGGGGCAACAGACTTGAATGCAGACTTAAATACACAGGACAAATCAAAATAACAGAAGACAGCTGAAAACAATCTGGAATTCACACGAGGTTAATGAGGGGGCATGGCACACGAGAGGATCGAACAAGCAGGTCATGACAGAAAATTACTTGACCGATTTTTTTTTCAGCTTTGCAGATACTTTGTATTGTTGAAGACCAAAATTGAAGCAGTGCCGCAAAGTGATAACAAAGAGAAGGGCAGTCTTAGACATTTGATTCGTTAATGACATAACTCAAAAAGTATTAGATGGATCTTTCTTAAAATTTGATGACACATTATTTGGGTGAATTGATCAAATTCTGAGACAAATCACACCAAAACTGAAGCAATGACACTTTGTTTTATCAAAGGGAAGGGTGACTGCAGAACTCGTTTGACCTGCTGAACATGATAACTCAAAAAGTATTTTATGGATATTATTACCACTTTGCAAGAAAATTGTACAGATAATTTAATTCTAAGAGAAATTGCACTAAACTTGAAATGGTGTTAGGTGGCAGAAAAGGTAGCAAATGGTGGCTGCAGAAGACACTTGACCAACTGCTTGAAATAACAAATTGAATCCTGTATTGTGTATGGTGGTTTACCAACTGCCTGAATTCAACAAGGTTTTTACTCAGGTGTTCTCGGAATTCATGGTAAGATTAACATAAAAATATGATTGTTACTAATAGGTTACTGTTGAACAGTTTTATATTGCATATAGAGCTATTCAGTCCCATGCTCCAGTGATCTCCCCCACTCACCTGAATACTGAGGATCTTATCATTCTGTTTAATTTTTCAAGGTCCTAGATTCTGCTGGCAGAAGCACTCTAAACCTAAATCTGAGCCATGGTTAAATGGTACGCAGGAGAGGTGAATGTAAGTGGAAAAAAATAAGGTTTGTGTTGATATCTTAAGAGACTGCTTGTTAAACTACCAGGCTGCTGGCAAGACCACGAGGACTACTTTTCAAATATGATCCCAAATAAGTGCTACAGGCCTAGAATTGTGTTTAATATCATAAATACTGCCATTAACCTGAGCACTCCTGCATGCCTTGATATGCTTTCAACAAATTGTGAAGAATTTATAAAGTCTTTTGTTGATAAAACTGCTCATGCTTGAGCTCATGCTACTCTACCTGCTCATGACCCCTCTACCCCGCTGACATGTTCTGCTTTCTTGAGTCAGCTGGAGCCAGTTTGAGTCAGTATTTTCTTGGCAGAAATAACTGGTAAATTGAAGCCCACGACCTGCCCTGCTGATATTGCTTCAAGCAGGTCTTTAATAATATTGGGCTAAGTACCTTAGCTATTATCACCAGCTATGTCACTGCTCCAGGTTATTTTAGTCAGGCTGTAGTCTGGCCCATGACTGGAGCCCTCAATTCCCCCAAACTATCAACCTATACCGATGCTGCCATTTCCTTCTAAAGTCTTCTATTTTGAGCAGTCTGTCGGTACACGGGGCACTGCTCTTGGATGGTTCAGATCATGTCTGACAGGTGGAATTTCCTCAGTCAGCCGCAGGGACTGCTTTTCCGCCTCAGCCCCACTCACCTGCAGGGTCCCCCGGGGTCTTCTCTTCTTGTTCAATATGTTCCCCTTAAGGTCAATTTTTAAACCACATGGAACGTGCAACTCCCCTAAGTCAATTCTGGACTACTTGGACCACATTAAAACCCGGCAGTAAATATAGTTGCTTGATTTTAATGAAAGTAAAACCCAGATAATGACCCTGTGACCTCCTCTTTGTAATCTAGGCTCACTTTCACTACTCCTTTGCCAAGAACCTAGGTGTGATATTTAATAATGATTTAAAATTAAATCAGACTAATTCTATTGTCAAAATCAGCTTTCTCCCACTGAGAGTGTTGGCTAAGACCAAGCATCTTCTTGTCTACTGATTTTGAGAAGGTGATCCATTCTTTTATCTCCTCTCACTTGGATTGTTGTACTGCTTTACAGTGGAATTAGTTAGCGCTCTCTCTCTCACCTTGAACTGGTCCAGAAAGCTGCAGCTCGACTCCTTGCTGGCTCACACAAGTATGATTGTATAGAACCCATACCAGCCCCTCTTCACTGGCTACCAGTCTGCATGGAAACAATTGGAAACGGGCTGCACTGGGGAGCAGTTTGCAGCTATTATGGAAGCTATGAGCAGAAGGTTTGTTATTGCTTGTAATGGTGCTATGTGTAGAATTTCTTGGACCAGGAAGGAAGAGAAGTAAAAAATCTCTTGTAGCTGAAAGGAGAGAAATCTGTGAGTTGATTTCATGTGACAGAAATGTTCACTTAAGCTTTAATTTAAGCTTGCTTAAATTTAAATAACAGATTTTGTGTTGGTTGGGTAGGATGATGGAAAAAATGCAGCTGTAGGCTTTTGCTTAAAGACTGGAATTTAGAAACATACCAGACCATACACACATTTTTTTTTTACCTCTCATCTCATTTCTTCGCGATACCACCCACATAAAAAATTGTTCAGATGTACTAATGTGGCATATAGTCAAGATAATTGTCTTTCCATGTGAAAGGAAGTGTTTTGTTTTTTTTTTTTTTTTTTTTTTAAAAATTAAGCACCAAGAAACTAGATGGGGGAGTTTTGACGCAAGATCTTTTCCCACTGCATGTCACTCTGAGTACAGAAATAAGCTCATTTCACAGAAAAGAAACATCTCTCCGCTGTTAGGAGTATTATGCCATTGACAGATAAAAGACATCTGCATGTCTGCACTTCTATCAGGAGCTTGTGTATCACACCACCAGAATATTCCTCTGAAATTTGCTAGGTCAAAGGCAATATGTTCTTGGTTTCATTAACTGTTTTTCAGGCCCTATCAGGGACACTATACAGTACATCAAGCAAATAAGCAGTCCTACCCTCACACCACTAGAGAAAGATGGGAATTCTTATGAATTCTCTATTAATCAAACCCTGGAAGATTCTGCTCCTTTTGTGTACACAATTTGTCTGTGAATGTAACATTATTTATCAGATCCTTTCATGGCAGCTACTACTATAGACTGTAAATGTCCTTATTCAAAGGCACTTTGAATAAAAGTGCATCTAGTGATGCTTTGTAATGCCTATCACATAATTGTTCCACAACTTTTTTTTAACTGCTTAATGAACTTCAATTGAATTACAGTTGAACACACCTGCAGACTCTGAACTTCAACAGTAGTTAACCTCTGAACACTGATGGCCCACCTGTGCTACCTGTCTGGAATGCTTTGGGTATACCATGGTGTAGGACGATGGACTTAAGGTGGATAACTTCTGCTGACCTAGCTGGAGTCAGCTGTGCTATCTCCAAATACCTTGAAAAGTAATCCACAACCAGCAAATAATTACTGCTGTTTAATGTGAATAAGTCAGGCCCCCATTTCTGCAAGGAACTGCCAGGCATCTTCACTGGTGTTAGTGGCTGTTTAATATTTGTTTGAAGTGGGTTCTACAGGATAAGTTCATTCAATTAGCTGTTGAGTTCTGGCTACCATGGTATTTGTCAGGCCTTATCTCTGCATTTTGCTGCTTCCTAATGATCCTCTTATACAGTGCTCACAGAAAGTCTTGTGACACTTGCTTAATTAATTAAGTAAAAATACTGCTAAATCATTGGTTTTAAAACAAAAATAATTTAATTTGTCAAGCCCTGCATGCCTTTTTCCCCGTGTTCTGTTGTGTGGCTCTAACGAGCCTCACCTGGGCCCCGTTTAATCCTGCCTCTTGTTTCAGCCCTCGTGTGGATGATCCCAGATGCCTCTCATGTGCTTCCTCATCTGTGGTGTATATAGTGCCTCCTCGTCCTGAGCTCCCCAGTCCAATCATTGTATTGTTACATTGTGATGCTATGTAGCTGACTGCATTTACCCCTCTGTTTACCCTGCACCCTGTGTTTCTCCACTGCTTTCCCTACCTAATTTTGACACCTAGTGGGCCATTTCCATTGCCTCGGCCATTGTGTTTAGTTTAAATAAAGACCCTTGGTTTTCCCCGACACCTGCCTTTGCATCCGTCCTTCCTGCATCGTGACACCATTATTCATTTACTTGCAAATACACTGAACAAAAATATAAATGCAACACTCTTGTTTTTGCTCCCATTTTTCATGAGCTGAACTCAAACATCGGAAATTTTTTCTACATACACAAAATA
>JAODJW010000106.1:23870122-23883541 GCA_026777045.1 Hyperopisus bebe | reverse complement strand
TCTCTCTCTCTCTCTCTCTCTCTCTCTCTCTATCTATCTATCTATCTATCTATCTATCTATCTATCTATCTATCTATTGGCTTTTCCCATAAAAGTACAATGCTGAGTATGACTTCAGATAATTTTTGCTTCCCAAGCTCCTGATTTACAAGTCTATATCTTTATGAGAATTTTCTGCAGCAAACACAAAAATTTCATTTTTCATAATTTTGAAAAAATCTGCACATAATTCAATGAACGCTGCCCAAAGGCCCCATCCATGGCCTGACATAGTTTTCAGATGACTCTGCTTGGTGAAATATATGACTGCATTTACTCATACAATTTGTACCTTGCACATCTGCACATGTTCAGCATTACGCTTTGCAGCATTTTTTTATGATGGTATCTGATTTGTACCACTTAATTTCATGACCCAATCTGATCCCGTTAATATACCAGGATCATTTTACGTACTGTTTGTGAGCAATCCGCACCAGTTCAGAATGGGATACATGAAAAAAAAACACACTCCATCTGCTGAGAATCAAAGTGACCAAAATTGACTGTGAATATAACTGTCATGCCCCGCTCGTGTGCCACGCCCCCTCATCTACCCCATGTGGATTCCCCGTGTTTACCAGCTGTTTCCTGTTGCTGTCATTAGTTCAATGTGTTTAGTCCACGTTTCAGTTTGTTTGATCCCAGGAATTCATAACAGTTACAATTTGTGCTTCTTGTTTTTCTCTAGGGATATTTTTGTTTAAATGTGTGTATAAATTTAATGAAATGTTAATTCTAATACATTTCCTTTGTTTATTTGGCAAAAATGTATCACATTTTTTTTTTGTCTGGAACCAATGTCATAAATTCTATAACCTTTCTATGGGAAAATCTCTCCCGCTTTACGCGTTCTTGATTGATGAGCGATAATTTGGAATGGATTTGCTTGTAAAATCGAGCGATACTTGTGTTTCAATAAACTCATTATGAATCCTCGTATTCTAGGCAAAATTTGAACCAGAGGCTACTCTCCGAAACCTCTTTCTAACACTGGAGGTGTGCAATCAACAATGCTACTGATGGCACCAGCCACACAAAAATCATATGAGACGAAATGACTGCTGCGAGGGATGAAACAAGTGGCAGAAGAGTGCATGACAGCTCGCCCCAAATGTTCAGGCCTGGTGTGCGATCTTTGGAGTGAAAAATGTCACCACATCAATGGAAGCCAGTGTCATTAAATTTTGAAAGGGCTCTAATGAGGAGCAGTGAAACTGTGCATAGCATCTTTAAAGGGAAAACAGCGATATGATCCTGTCTGCACACTAGTAGGTCTGATCACTCTGCTACCTAGTGTCCGAGATACCTGTACCTTTTTAAATGGTTTCTTGCCTGTCTACATGCTATGCTAATGGATGCTCTATATACATTACATGGACAAAAGCATTGGGACACACCTCTTAATCATTGAATTCAGGTGTTTCATTTGGACCCATTGCTGCACATATAAAATCAAGTACTTAGCCATGCAGTCAGGTTTACGGACATTTGTGAAGGAATGGGTCGTTCTGAAGAACTCATTGAGTTCAAGTGTGGTACAGTCATAGGATGCCACCTCTGCAGTAAGTCAGTCCCTGAAATTTCTTCCCTGCTAGGTATTCCACAGTTAACTGTAAGTGGTATTATTGCAAAATGGAAGCATTGAGGAACAACAGAAACTAGCCACAAAGTGACAGGCCATGTAAAGTAACAGAGTGAGGTTGCCAAGTGCTGAGGCGCATAGTGTGTAAAATTTGCCAACGCTCTGTTGACTCAGTAACTGCAGAGTTCCAAACTTCCTCTGGCATTAACTCCAGCACAATAACTGTGCGCTGGGAGCTTCATGGAATGGGCTTCCATGGCTGAGCAGCTGCATGCATGGATGGATGGATGGAACTGCAACTGTAGTATTGCGTTCAAGCTGTGACAGAGATCACTGCTGCATCTAGAACACAACAGATAATTTTTCTCTGCATGTTACATAAACCCTATATTGGATAAGTGGTAAGAAGGTAAAAGAGTAAACGGTTTCATAGTATCATGGTATATTGTATTTCACAGTTACCTGCTAAATCGAGCTAAATGTAGCCTATATTATTAATCTAGTAAAACGTCAATGTAACAATTCTTATCCAGCTAAATATATGATTATAATCCATAAAACACATATCTATTGAGCTAAACACACATTAACAATCTTGCTTATACTATCAGGATGAATGTAAGCAATTTTTAAATAATAATTAATAAAACTAAAAAAAACTTTCGGAAATGTATTCCATTGATGTAAATGTTCGCTGAAACTTTTTCTGATCTCACTGATTTGGAATGATGGAATATGGCTGCAACAAATGCAAAATACAACAGACGTCATACTTCAGTTAAGACTGAACCACCAAGTACACCAAAATGTCGCTTGATAGCAATAATTCCAACTGATGATTATTTTTAGATTATTTTTCAGATATTGGATGTTTAGGTAATAGTGTTGATCCAAAAGCTGGAAACAACCGGATCAAGTGAGTTCTGAAAACAAAACAACAGTGAATGCTTTTAGTAACACCTTTGCAACACCTTGCAAAACAGATTTTTTTTTTCAGTCAGTGGAATCGTTAACGCCTGTTCTTGCTACACCATTAAGCTGCCACCATAGTTTGCTGTTACTATAGACAATATGGTTTACTGTAAGGCAGGATGAACTGATCAAGCAGAACCCGAAAATGTAAAGTGGTGCATGCATGCTGAAAAAACCGCCGCATGTGCGAGGTACAAATCGGGCAGGTGGCAGAGATCGACATGGTGGAAGATAACCATCAATTTTCATGCCGTAGTATACCATGAAACCAGTATACTGCTGTAATCCTACATTGATGTATAGTAAATCATGGCAGAATCTAGAAAACAAATAAAGCAGTTAGGGGGAAAATAATTTTATGAAGTATTGCTTTATGAATAATCTTTTCAAATTTATTTAGTTTTGCATAGTATTATTTTGTGAAACACTTCCGCCAATCAGTGATCGTAAAAACAGACCTTGAGCATACTGTGAAATCATCGTCTTTATTTCAAAGCCAAACAGAACATCCATGAAACTTCATCCAAAGAAACAATATCTACATGGTGTAGTTCACAATGAAAGGCAAGCAAGGAAAAGCACGTACACTCTGCAGGTCATGTGACCAAGGCTTTATTTTAGGCATAAATACTGATAATCAATAGGTTTCATCCCGGCAGTTTTTCGTAAAAGGCTGACACTACGTATGCTGTGCACCTTAGAAAAACCTATCAGCTCCACTTTTTGTTAGTTTTAGTTAATTGAAAAAGGAAGATTACTTATGTAGATGTATTCACATGGCAATGCGCTACACAGGGATACGTATCTCTGCAGCATAGAGACAAAGCTTTACTGTAACTATATTATATTTACTGTCCCACCAACGTTATGATCAGCAGAAAGTTTTAATATGGCACTGCTACTGTGCTATTTTTGCTGCTAATTTTCGCAACTTTGGGCTTCTAATTAAATGTACAGGGTAAAGTGACAGCCCAGGGCATAACACACAAAGGGAAATTGGGCAATTGGTGTCACTGATCGCTCCTAGTATGCAGTGATCACTTATTTATTGAAAGCCTTGGGATACTGCCACCTGCTGGAAGGATATTACCTGGGGCTTTTTTGTCACGGAGCACAAACCAGCCTAACAGCTTCATGTCAAGCTAATGGCAAATCACACAGTTATGCTAAGTCGCAGTATTACTACATCCAAAACACTAAATATTATAAATAATCCTGTGAAAACTAAGCCAAGATTTGAACAACTGCTTAAATTAATCTCAACTCTGAAATAAACTACTCAGACATAAATTTAAATGTGGAAAACCACTAATATACAACCGGAGGTGATTGTAGGATGTTGGAAATGAACAGAAAATCAAATAAGAAACTGGTATTTAGCATACAGTAGATGCCCCTATCAACTGCAGCCGTATCTTTGCTGCAACAATTTTGTTATTGTTTTTGTGTTTAAAAATGTAGGCATTGAGGATAATGGATTCTGCTGCAGGCAATTAAACATCATTTTAAGCTCAGATTTTTCAAGCAAAATATACTGTATTCATGTTGCTTTAAGCGTGGGTATTCCAAAGTCATTCGGATGTAAAACTAAAAAAATGTTTTCAGAGAAATTCATGCACATACATTTTTTATATATACCTATTTACAGAACCAGACAAAATCATTCTACAGATCCAACAAAACAATTTTATCCCCTATATTGAAATACAGCTGAAGTACTTCATAATATAATCGTGCTACGTTGAAGAAAAAATGTTACACTTGCATTTTTTCTTTTGAACCACTATCATGTTATTTCCAATATCATGTACTGAAACTAAGCTACAAGGAGCAATTTCTTTAATTATGTTAATCAAATATGATTGTCTGACATGTGGTGCTGGCTTTCACCTTTTCACTCATATCAAGCATTTTGGGTTGGGCGTGAGAGACCTTGTTTGCTTTTCAGACTTTTAAAATATAGATGCTTACAAAATAGAGCATCTCTTTATACGAGTCCTGGATGCTGCTGCATGCATGAAATTGTCTTGATGGAAACATTTCAGTCAGGCATGGTTCCCGTCCTCCTTGCCATGCATGAGCTTATTGCTGTCAGTTTCCATTCATTATCCACCAGGAGGCTGAAATGGGGGAGATTTCAAATATTGAATTTTCCCTCCTGACTAACATCCTGATTCCTTCTATAGGAAAATGCAGTTTCTTACTTTAAATGTTATTTTTTAAAAGATAGTTTGCTTTTTGCGATTTTACATGCATATTCAGACTAAACAGCTTGCTCCAAGATATACATAGCCCGGTTATATAAAAATAGTGGTATTATATAGTGTTATTTTTAAATTCTTTACAATGGTGGACCTTTGGTCCATGGTCATAACAACATAACAACTACAGAAAGTCCCCGGGCTAAGATTTACAGATAAGCTGTACTTACAAACAGACAAAACCTTTTATATTTAAAATCTGATTTAAATACAGTTGTTCGTAGCAACAAACACACTGCTTTGTGAAGCTCATGGAAAATGTTGTGTGACTTCAGTGCTTCGTTGTTATTAATGTCATCATAATGTTGCTTCACGAATGCCTTAACAAATACAAGACATCGATGGAACGAAAGTAAGCGCTAGCCTGAAATCATGATCTTTTTTCCTTTCTTTCTAAATTATTTTTTGAACTGTTTCTTTAATGTATTTTTACTGATGTTTTTGTGTATTTGGGAGGATTTCTTAAGTGTGTTATGCACAGAAACGTAAAATATGTACTATACTCTAAAATAAACATTTCATAAGCAAATATGTACCATGTTCCGGTTTATCTACAAATTCGGCTTAAAGACAGACTTAGTATTGAATCTTTTTCGTAACCCAGGGACTGCCTGTACTCATCATGCAGTTGGTACGCGGCCCGGCCAAAAAAAAAGTCACCATTTGAATTTTACGTTGGACCGCCTTTAGCTTTGATTATGGCGTACATTTGTCATGGCATTGTTTCCACAAGCTTATGCAACATCTCTGCATTTAGTTTCATCCATATTTGCATCCATTTCTCACTGAGATCTTGTATTGACAAAGTGAGTTGAATCACTCCACGAAGTCAGCTAAGCACATCTCAGACTTTCAATGGGGTTAATGTCAAGACTCTGTGGTGGCCAATTCATGTGTGAAAATGATTCCTCATGCTACTGAACCACTCTTTGACATTTCGAGCCTGATGAATCTTGGCTTTCTCGCCGTGGAATAGCCCATGACATCAGGAAAAAAAAATCCATTCATGATGGATAGAGGGGTAACCTGGCCAGTCAGTAGACTGAGATACTCTGCTGACTTTACATTATTGCTGCATAACGTTACTGAGCTGTAATAATGATCCAGTCATTGATTTTAATTCAAATGGTGACTTTTTATTTGGCGGGGCAGTGAAAATTATGCCTAATTGGTGCCGGATGCTTATTCTTACAAAGTATGTCAGAGTATAAAAATGGAATATAAATCTAATTCAGAGACACATTAGAAACCCAAATTGTTAACAGAAAAGCGTGAAAATTAGACTTCTCAGATGTTAGGTTATAGGGGCTCACTAGCATAAATCGCCACCTAATTGTACAGGTGCAGCCAATGAGTTCGCTTAAATCTTGCACTTGAATGGCAGAAAGGCATTGAAAACACCACGTGTCCCCCAAGGCCTTTCAGAATGTGGTTCTTTTGTTTTATGCACTAGTGAGCTCTCAGTCTGAATAACATTAGAACACATGCAATCCGATCAAACTCCAACTCATTCATGATACTCTGAAAGAATGATCTTAGAGGAGACCACCTGGAAGAAGCATTGTGGACAACACCTCAGGGTCCTCCAGCACGTCGATGATGCAGCGCTGAAAGCTCTTGCTTTCACTGGACTGCAGATAACTGGATGGGAAGACAACAGGGATCCTCTCACAGGGTTAACAGACTGAGGTGTTCACATTTTCAACTAAGGAAAAGCCCCCTGTTTAATTTAGATGAAAAATGGGACATGAAAGAAAAATGCAGGTGGAAAGTGGTGAGTGACTGGCCATTTGTTTGCCCGAAGAGGAGACAAAGAGAATTCATGCAAACTCACCTCATCCAGGAGATACGGTCCTGCCAGAACTCATACATTATGAAGCAAGATCTCTCTGGCAATTTCTGGATGGATATGCTGGGAGGTGGAGAGAGAGAGAGAGAGAGATAGAGAGAGAGAGAGGAAGTCAGCAAAGGCACCAGTGGGGCCCCTCAAGAGCTACCATCTGGTAGCTGACTGGGGGGGGGGAAAGGTCAGGTAAAAGTTTACTCTCTGGGTAGGATTGTTACAAAACCTGCACTTACTGTGTTCATTTAAAAACACTGATTATTAACAAATAATTAGGAAAAACTGTGTTCTATTGATGTTTCTAAATATCAGAAATCAGGCAATAATCTAAGTGTGGGAAAAAACAGAGACAAGACTTCACTGACATAGGCCTGCTTCATAAAAATATTTCGTATTAAATGTTCTATTTGTAAGTATCAATGGTTTTATATCTAAGAAATTAAATGAAGTATTTAAGCTGTTCTCAGTTCAATCTTGGGGGCCGCAAGGTGGGTCAGTGGGTTGCACTGTTGCCACACCCCCAGGATTGGGGGGGTTTAATCCTGCCTTTGCTCTGTGTGTCTGCAATTTGCTACTACTCTCTTCACCACAATAAGCGACTGGGAGATGGATAGATGAGTCTGTATGGCCAGCATGTTGGTGATGCTCAACAGGTGGAAGGTGACGCACTGTAAATTTTCATTTTGACTCATGGTGGCATTGGTGTATCTCCGCAGTGCTTGGTGGAACTCCTCGAGGTCTTTCTCCATCACTGACATCTGCCTCTGGACCAGCAGGATATTCTGTTAGGCACAAAAAAAAAAAACATGCTTTACTATGTCAAGGAGATAGGGGAGCAAACATAGTTTGGCCACAGATGACACAATGTTTATTTTCTCCTGCTAATGCACACAGAGAGTTAAATCAAGATATTTGCAACCGCAAAGGACTCCTAGGAAAATCTGTCACAGTGTGGAGCACAGCTTGTAGTTCTGGTGAAGAAGCGAGCATCGAAGAGGGATCGAAGCAGTAAAGAGCATCTGTTAGGCAAATAAATAATGCAGAGTCCCACATTCATCTCATCCATCTCATCAGATCTGCTTGCCAAGTGGAACACAGTTGGCCTAGTGTGGCTCCATTCCTCCATCTGCTGGTTTTCCTCCCCAATCGTGGCTTTTTTGAGTAAGCAGCACCCATTTGTCACAGCCAGAGTGATGGGTGCCTGTTTTGACTGATGTCCCAGACAAACCTTCGGTGTTGGCTATCAAAAGGCAGCAGCTGGCAAGTGGATGGGCGTGACTCACAGATTTATAGGTGCTGGCCAGCGTATCCTCCTTGATGGGTTCCAGCCGCGGACTCTGAAAAATGGAGGGAACAATGGCAGCTGCTTCATGGGAATTGTTACAAATTCCAAATATGCAAGATACTTGCATTTCCCCCTTGCATCAATGTATTCAAAGAATTTAACCTATTAAAAATGTCCACTGGGTGGGACAGCTGCGTTAACCACAATGGGTCATCAAGGTAATTTGCAAACTCAGATTTTATAGCATTAGCTGCAGAGGTGTAGCATCAGGACAAGCAAGGCCTGGGGCCCCAAGCTGGGAGGGAGGCCCGTCAGGGAGGCCGATTACACTGCAACAACAAATTTGATTTATCTGCGTGTTGTTTTCACAAAAGAGAAAATAAATTAATTGTGAATATTAAATTCTATATGTTGATGTTATTAATTGAAACTTCAACTAAAATAATGGTAACTAAACTTAAACTAAAATAATCTGTGCCCAAGGATGGTGAATTGAAGGGCCCCATGGAATTATTTTGGATAGGGACCCCAGAGTCCTTAGAATCTTCTCTGATTAGCTAAAAATGACTGGACTTCCTGGTGCAATTCATACAAACAATGCAGCATGCTGGAGAGCTAATATTCTTCTGTGTGTCAGAGTAGCTGCTGTTTGGACACCATTTCCTGGTCCAGCAATGAAAACAAGCATGTGTTTAAAGGCCACACTTTGATATAACTGACCATTTGTGCTGCCTGCTGCTTCACAGATTGTAAGGCATTTTCTTTCCAGTGAGTGAGTCACAATTAATTATGCAATGGGGCAACATTGTTAAAGGGGCTATCTGCTGGACACCCCCAGGCAGCCTGGTCAGCCAACCTGTCATTGTATGAGCACCATCGGTGCAGATCCTGACACATTCATCCCCTGATATGTCTGCATAAAACCATCCAGCATATCAAATAATGCTTCACCAGTTGTGCGATATGAGGCCCAGAAAAATGAATATCACCCTCAATGTTCCTGTCTTTCCCATATCTGACATAGCGATGCAGTTGTGCCAGCCCAGAAACATCCGTAGCACAGGCTTTGCCTAATGTAGGTTAGCAATCGATCCTTAAAGTCACTCACAAGATCTCATATTCGGAGACTCGCAGTGTCATTTGAAAAGGGGACGTCACTAATCTGCTGAACGAAAATTTCTCCACACAAGAAAAGATTAAATGTAGGTAATTTGCATGTTTGCTGATGTTAAGCTTCTGCTGTTCCAGACCATTCAGCTTTAACGTGAAGTCCAGGGACTTGTCCTTCACTGTTGCACATTTAGTCTTTAAATGTCACTTTAACTTGCAAGGTTTCAAGCACATTTGGACATATCACATACTGAGGAAGCGGTTCTGACAATAAAAGCAGACTAAAGTTAAATACCGTCATATTTTCGGACCTTCATTTTTTTCCTGAGGGGCGTAACTGAAACTCAGACTAGGAAATGTGTAGCACGGCGTAATGAATATTTTAATATGTACTACTATTTAAAGTTTGCTTAGCTAAAAAGTTTGGTCATCAGGTGCCACTGGTTGCAAGATGTTAACTTAACTGTGATAAACTTCACAGATCAACCATCATAATTAAGAACTGGCCTGGACTCAGCATGACAGCAATAAGCTGTTTTGTCTCGTCAACATTAATTAATAAAAAGCTTAATTTACACCAACTTACTAGTTTTGAGACCTGCTCATAAAACTATCGCCATTATTTTTGTATAACGGTCCAGTGTGTTAAAGTTATCACTTAAAAGTTTAGTTTCTTAAATGGAAATTTGTCCCATATTTTGCGATTTGCCGCCCTGTTTATCGCCCGCGTCCTGTATTTCTTCAGCTTGAAAGTGGAAACCCTAATTGATAGAATCTGTGACTGTAAGCACTTGCATTCTGTTTATTCTACTGAAATGCACATCCAGTACAACACACTGCACCAGTACGTTGTATGTCGAACTTTAAATTGCCAAAATGCCACCACACCGCCAAAGTCTTTTTTTCCTTGTTTAGCCACATTTTGTGGCTGCTGAACCATCCCTTTCTTCACTGATACTGGCCCATGACCCACGAGTATTACCAAAACATGTGCATGTGCTATGCTCATCTAACCCAACCAATTTTGCTGTGTGTATGATGGGGGTAGGTTGTTTGTTCTTAAAAAACAACCGCATGATGCGAGAGTGTGCTATCAAGCAATGTACCTTATCAACAGTTTATCAAAGTTACTCATTTTATCTTCTATCAATATATGTCTTACATATAGCCCGCATACAGAATAATGAAGCCAAGCAATGCTTTTTAGTGTTCCCTAAATAAATATACGCAGTAGCAGTGCTTTGATAATCTGTGGGCAGTAGTTTAATATTTTCATGTATTTTCATAGAGAAAGGATAAGAAAAGAAAATTAGATTTCTAGTTATTTCCAGTGCTGCTCTCCAATTACATAGATATTAGATTTTGAAACAGCTGGACGGCATGTTATAAAAAGAATTCACTCTATGATGCATCCCAGAGCTCACCAGATTGGATATTAGAGGGAGGCAAACATGGCACAAGTGGAAAATCAGGAAAAAGAACTGGCATTGATTCGCATGATATAGTCAAAGAAACTGTCGCTGCGACCATTGTTCTCTGCTGAGGGATTTTTTATCCTGGATATAGTTAATATGTTCATTTATTACCCTTTTATGCAGACATGTTTTTCTAAAGCATTTTAGCTTAAAAGTTCAAGGTGCCAATAATGGGGATTTGTTTAGGAGTCATTGCCATATAGAAAAATGGGAGCCACAAGCTTCATGGCTTACTATTTTCCTAAAAATCACGAAGCTTTGTCTCAAATACATCTGTGGTTGTTTCTGCTAATGAATAAAGAGGCTGCTGATTGTTGCTGGATGTAGCCTTGAAGAGGGATCCTGTGGTACGATAACGTGGGTGCAGACAGAGCAAGCCAGTGCAGGACCGTCTGGAACGGAGTGGAGGGGAAGTAGGCGTGGTCCCCCCACCTGACACTCCAGCTTGTCAATCAGCAGCTGAAGCCTGTTGATCTGGGAGTTCCAGTGGTTGTCCGGTTCCACGGTAACTCCTGTCAAAGATAAACTGCCACTGGTCACTCTGGTCCCGAGTGCTATAATTAGTACTGTTTTCAGGGGCACATGCATTTATCTCATTCATTATCCACGGCTGCACTGCGGGAGGCGGGACCCCTGTGCAGACATGTACCTGTGGTGAGCATGCCTGAGTAGGGGTCCGTGGGGGACAGACACAGGTTCTTCTGGAGCCGCCGGCTGCACCGTCGGATGTTCTTCTGTACAGGGAGACCTTCAGGCTTTTTCACCTCCTTCCTACAAAAAGGGAGCAAAAACCTTCCCAGGTGTGTGACTCATATCACGTAGGGATGAGACATGAAAACCAGCAAAGCTCTTGCAGGCCAGAGGTCTGATGTTTCCTACCGCTCTACTTATGACAAGAATACTTAGTACTAATTCATTAGCAGGTTGGACAAAGACTCCAAAGTTAATTTTCTAACGAGGTAATACAGTATTAATTAACTGGAAAGGCGTCTGATAGTAATGCTTTATTAATCCCTGCAGGGAAATTCTTTATTCAGTATCTAATGATGTGATGAGAGGTGGCCCTGGTAAAGCAGCCCGATGTCAGCAGTATGAAGAGCAGGGGGGCTGAGGAAGCAGCTTTTAGGGAGGCTGCATGCTTAAGCTGATAGACACAGACGCGATGTGTCATACCTTGACAGACTGTAGTCACTCTGTCTAAATGTCCAGTATCCAGTTTCAAAGTGATGCTTTCAAACCAAGATGGGACAGCTTTCAGATTACTGTGACATTACTGTGCTGAATACCGGACTGATATCTAAGAACAGCATCCTTACATAGGAGTCTTTATTTGCCAGGTGTGTAAGTGTGCTGCGAAGGGCCAGGTCAAAGGTGTCCTCTGTAGACTGGTTAGGGCAGTATGGTATGGATTGGTATGGATCAGGGGAGGTAGTGAGGTTTGCCTTGTTGTGCCTCACGCTACCCGCTCAAAGCTCTTCATTACAATGGAGGTGCGAGCTGCGGGTCAGTAATCATTGAGCACTGGAGCAACTATCATCTTAGGCCACAAAATGATTGTGGCAGTTTTTTGGCACTTAGGGATGGGGAAATGACAATGGATTTTTTGTGTGTAATCCCCTTAGGTGGCCCTGATGGCCTGTGACAGAGTGGCCCTAGCTAATCTTTGAACACGCCAGACTTGAAGGCCATGTACTGTGCTTCTGCATAAACCAGGGCTTCTGGTTGGCCTTCCTGGTGACACCTCAGCGCAGTGACATCCTCTGTGCAGTTGTGGAGGTAGCTGATAATAGTTTCTGTATATTGTATAAGGTCTATTTGATCGTCATAGGTGGCTGTAACACCAGTTTGGGCATGATAACACCCACAGATTTATCTAGTATGCAATGTAGCAATTTATTTATCCATACTGCACGTATAAGAAGATATTCTACCAAATATCTCAGAGTTTTTGTGTGTTTCATCCCGTTGCTCCTGGATACTCTCGTCAGTCCATATTTCCAGCAAACACTGCATCTCTGCCGTAGACTAGTGTTGCACAGGATACCAGTACTGATAAAGTACCGTGATACCGCATTTTTAAAAGCTAATCAGTTCAGTATTAGGTTTCTTTAGTACCGGTACTAATTACGCTATTACAAACCCCATGTCAGACTTGCATGCATCATGCTTTACAGCATATAGTTCCAACGAACTGGCAAATTTGATTTATCAGCTTTATGTACTCTCATTAAAAATATGTGTAGCTGCTAAAATGCCAGTCAGTTAGTATGATCTCCATAGCTTCAAGTCAGAGATTCATGTAAGAGATCTCATAATATAGCAAGAACTTATAATATAGCAAAAAGGCTACATTAACATCATCAAACTAGTATGTGTACCTCCAGGTTCTAATGGTACACTATGTTTTAAGCAGTTAGATAATCAAGCAGAATGTGCGGCATGGGAAGTTATTTTATATGTTTGTTGAGCAGATGAACAGAAGAAAGAGGAAGAAACTGATATGACCTCTATGGGTGCTTATTGCTTATCTCATTTTATCTGTTCTTTGTTTTTTTCAGTGCAGACTAATGGTGATGAATTTGATGGCAGAAGAAATACGTTTTACAGTTTTGCATGCTCACATGTTTGTTTTTTTATTTATCAGCACAGCACCCTCTCAAAATCCATATATAACAAATTGTATCCATACTGATTCTCCTCAGAGTGCTCCGCCCCTCTCGTGTGCACTATTGGTAATGATAAGGCGGATCCAATAATCAGGGATATACCGTATCCAATGGGCTCACCACCTGTAGGAGGGGCCATAGGGGTCGGGTGCAGTGTGAGTTGGGCAGTGGCCGAAGGCGGGG
>JAODJW010000106.1:23854166-23870022 GCA_026777045.1 Hyperopisus bebe | reverse complement strand
GGCTTCGGCGGTCGCTGAGGCAAAAACTCGGGTATGGGAGGAGTTTGGCGAGGCCATGGAAAACGACTTCCGGACGGTTTCGAGGCGATTCTGGTCCACCATCCGGCAGCTCCGGGCGGGAAAGCGGTGCAACATCAACACTGTTAATGGTGGGGATGGTGCACTGCTGACCTCAGCTCGGGACGTTGTGGGTCGGTATCGTTTCAGTACCAGTATTGTGATACTAGTGGTCTCAGTATCAAGGTCATAATTTTGCTAATGTGACAAGACCATAGACCGAAGTGATCCTTTGTTGCCATGTTTCATGTTTGTGAAATAGTTGTTGCTACCTGTATGCAACATTTTTTCTGCAACACAGTTTTGTGAAAAAAAAATAAAAAATCTTAAAAATGATCGTACAGCCTACTCGATCCATTCTCTCTGGGCCCGATTCACATATAGTGTACAGGTGTACATATGCGTGTCAGTTGCATCATTGACGTCATGTCCATGTTTTATGGCCCGGCACAGTTAGCAATCACACAAGGTGCAGTCCGAGTCTGACTAACTATGCTCAGGTCCACATGTCATAGCTCACCACTTGTCATAAGTGATCATACTAGTCAACCATGTTATTTAAGCTCCTGAATGTTTTTAGTTTTGCATTGTCTCAATCCCCCCAAATATAGCCTGGCAATCATTTTCACTCGTGTCTTTTAATTTTTGAAAAAAGACATTATACTTCATTAATGATTAGTGTGGGAGGTAATCGACTGCATCTTGTTTTGGCCACAAATGAAAAACCTTTAGTTTTTCGTTTTCTAATATGTCCCTGGAATAATAGACTTCATAATACAGTCCCCTGGGTGGCCCACCTCTGTGATCTGTTTGATAAAACACAGACAGCCCTAGGTTTCTATTCAGCTCTGAGGGTAACTAACAAAAAATTGAATCAGACCCATCAGCCATCAAGCCCCAGCCCTAAACAGGAGTAAGTTCATTATTCATTTTTAAAATTTAACATTGATACAATTGAACACCCCACTGTAAAATTTAGAAATATAAAGATTTTTCTGGTGCAGTTTCCCCCTATTCTGTCAACTCTCATTTTTTCACTCCTGTTAAACATTTCCTATTAAGTACCTGTTACTTTCAGCAATTCTTTGTGATGTATTCTAAGTTCACTCTGTACTGAGTGTTTTTCTCTGCTGATCTGATTGTTAGATACTTTTTGTGTTCTGGCCTTCTTGTATCATTTTGCCCTTTTCTGGTTTGTCTGTTCACTTCAAATTTTGGATTCTGTTTTGGCGAATAATCTGTTTGGTGAATAATCGGCCATGGAATGCTCTGCGCATGGATCTCAGACTACTGCAACACACGATCCCATCCTGCACCGCAGCAGCTACTGAGATTAATTTCTTGCTTACTGCAAGTCTTTAACATCCCTGAGAAGGCAACAGCAAATGTTTTTTTTTCAGTGAAACACCAACCACACAAATCCTTGTAACCTGACATACACTAAAACAGCTTGCAGGCTTGACCTTCACTCGCTTTCCCTTTTTCATGAAGCACTGATAGATAAACAATAGCAGGAAGCTTGAAAAAGATCTAACAAATACTTTTTGAGTTATCATGTCCACGAGGTCATGTTTCTTTGGTAGGCAACCTTCGCTTTGCGGCCCCTAAGCGATGTTGCTTCAATTTTGGTGTGATTTGTCACAAAATACTTTTTAAGTTACCATGCTAAAGAGATAAGTGTCTGTAATGGAAAGGAAAGGGAGGCTGCAGAAGGCACTTGATCTTCTGAACACAGCAACTAAAAGTATCAGAGGGATGTTTTTCAAACTTCCTGGGAACATTATATAGGTGATTATCTGGGACTTTTTCCATTTTGAGACAAACTGCACCAAAACTAAAGCAGTGTCACCTAGAGGTGGCAGATGAAACTGCAGCCGTAACAGGACATCAGAGGGGTTGAAGCCACCTGAGCTTTCCATTACCTTCCTGGGCAGCTCTGCTCCTCCACAGCTTCCATGGCATACTCCAGAGAGACCTGCAACGAGTGCAGCTGGCTAGAGGTCTCACGCAGCAGGAAACGAGTCACAAACTGGCCCAGCACGGAAGAATTCTGGTATTCCTAGAGAGGGAGGGGAAGGAGACCCATCAAACATTGCAAAATATCTTCTACAGCAGTGTTCCTCAACCAAATGCCTGGGAACCCCCCCCCAGGTATGCCTCAGGGCTTCTAACACACCTGTACCAGATATTCTACATTCTTGATTGACTGTGTTGGGATCCCCGCGGACTGGGATAAGAAATACTGCTTTAAAGTATTACCTTGTTCCAAAACACTTATTCACTATAGTTACAGTATTAAAGTTAATATCTCTATGGCAGGATTTGTGCCACTTAAAAAGCAGCTTTGAACAGAAACCTTTTAAGAACCTGATAAGAGTGAATGGACTTCTCATGTAAGTGGTTTTGAGCTCCCAGGCTACCACTTTGTGCATCAGCTATACATTTTTAGTAGGGCCAGGAGGTACAGCTCGCTCGTCCCTGGGTTGTTACATGGGCAGAACAGGTCATTTTAGATCACATCAGGACCACTGTACCCGCCACAGTGGGCGCTTTGCTACATTCCAGTAAGGATCCTCAAAGCAGATCTTCTGTGACTGTTCTTGGTTGGCTTTATCAGTGCTAAGCTTTGTCCAACATCGCTTATGACAGACAGAACTGCTAAAATGAAAAGAATTAAAGTGTTTTTACTGTACATGCTTGCATGCTACAGTCTATGACTTATTAAATGTAGCTAGCGATAAACGACAGACCGAAGAACGCTCCTTTTGAGTTCCTCTATGAAATACATTGCAGTATTTGCATCTGAGAGGATGATTACTGGGTGGCAAAAAACTAGATAATTAAACTGCTGAAACTACACAGTAATGAAAATAAGCAGGTGTAGGCCTCAAACTTATTTTTGACAAATTTCATTACGTAAGTTTGTCTAATCTCATGTGGAAACAATTGGGGTCTCGTTTACCAAACTGAGTACATTTCACTGTGAAAGAAGGCATGTAGACGAAAACCAAGCAAAACCAAACCTTTATAAAAACCCCCATATATAAACAGTTGTTCCTAGATCAAACAGGAAAATCCGGTAAATGTCCATAACAGAGTAACAGAGCTGCACAGTGAGATTGGATGATCATTCATTCCAGTTGGTTGTTTATAACAGCGATGGCTCTGGGATATGTGCTGTTTTTCAGTCTGTTTGTGGGAGCTTTAATCACCCTGCACTGCCTGCCTGAGGCCGACTGCTCAAACAAGAGGTGTGCTGGATGTGACGCATCCTTCAGGACGCTCCTGGCTTTTCTCTACTTTTCTGTACTTATTAATATGCAAATCAAGCTTTTCTGGTTATAAAGTCTGGCTATAGCAACTGTAAATTTAAAAAATCAAGAAGAGGAATTTTGCACATTGCAAGACAGAGGCACAACAGAATGCTATATAGATTCTGGGCTTTTTTTATGCATATGCAACTTTCATAAATGAGACCCGTGCTCTTTTCAGCCAGTCTTCTGCCTTATTTAATAACGCCGCCCTGAATTCTTCCTGGAAACAGCACAGCCGACAGCGCAGCTGCTGCTCACATGGAGAGTTGGGATGTTTAACTGAAGCCAGGACCACCTGCAAACCAAAGCCGTACCCCAGTCAGCTGACTGAAACCATGTTCCACCGGTTAACCGAAGGACTCCCCAGAAACAGGGTAAGGGTGACGCAAATAAACAGAACTGCAGAATCTGCACACTGTCTTTCCCCAGAGGGACGTGCTGAAGTCAGACAGTTCAGGGTCTTGTCACTGCCTATTATATTCCTTGCTCGGCTCCCAGATTTGAGGGCCATACAATGAAGCCTCAATGCCCCCCCCCCCCCCCCCACAGTTTGTCCTAACCACTAATGAAAATTCTGGTTTATGAGATAAAACAAAGGTTGCCTGTCATTTTAAATATCACTGCTGGGGGTTGGCTGTAACACCTTCAGTGCAACGTATGTCCTATGATCGTGAAATATTTGAAAAGCCAGAAACATGAAACCCCCCCCCCCACACACACACACACACACACACACTCACACACACACAGTGACACAATAATGTTTTGATGGTGGATAGGTGGGTGAAAGTGACTTGGACACAAAACAATGAGTATTTCTAGAATTTAATTCTTCTGTACTTTGCTCATCTGTCACGGAATCAAGGCATTTAAAGCTTTCTATCTGTGATTTAATGCAATCCAAGCTCCCTATTTCTGGATAAATCATTTTTATGTAAACCAGCGGGCCCTAACTGGAAGGTTACGGCCCACTAGGGGGCCTCAGTGAGGACAATTTATTTGAAACCAGCAGTAAATTTTCCAGGTGGTAAATGGCACAAGAGCTTCAGTTCTTTTGCTACACAGAATCCCAGAATTCACAGCGAAAATCATGCGATTCTCACGGGGAACCTGATGTGGAGGGAAAGGAAAGGAATCACTTGGCTAACTTCATTTTAAAACATTAAAAATATTGTGGTTTGCAACAGTTTTTTTTATCTTGTTGAAGCCTAATATCTTAAAATATGTCTGTTTGGCAGTATAACCAAATAACATTATGTTTATAGTAATAAACATTTGAGATTATTGATACAATTTCAGAATGCAGAGAATTAAAACAATATCCTAACTTGAATCGGTGCCCCAAACATGTTTTTCTGGACTCAGGGGGTGCTTTGATACAAAAAGGTTGAGAACTGGTGAGAACCAGTCATTCCAGTACACAACAGCAACAATAACCTTTGTACCACAGTAACAATAACTGGAACAAAATGCTGAAGCAGAAAATCTACAGCAAAATCGCTGAAAATTCTGAAGCAGATTTGAAAACAGAGTGCAAGACCCTCATCAAAGCACGTCTCCCCACAAGAGGGCTGAAGCTAGAAAATGGCCACCTTCCATGGTGTTTTAGTGGCTCCCTGTGACTTGCACTTCTCTCTAGACATTTTATTGAGACTTCTGCTGCTACAGTGCTGCAATAAACAGATAGCGATGTGTATTCTTGATGGCTACGTAAATGTCAGGTTATGAGGTGCGCCCGTAATGGCTAACTAGAGTTAATATCAAACTAATTAGCAAACTTTGAACTCGACTGAAGGTTCCTAGCAGTCACATGCCCTAATGGTATGGGCTCAATGTCCCAGTGCAGGTTCAAGACAACGCAGAGCTGCTGTGCAGCTTCTCTCTTTGCAAGGTTACTGCCATGGTCCATAGGTCTCAAGGCCATCCTGAGGGCCCTCAGAGGTGATGAGGTCTGTCTAGCTACCTATCTCTCTATCCCCAAAGTGCATGACGTGCCTGTGTGGTCATACATCACTACATCATAGAATAATACCGGAAACCGTAAAAAGGAAAGACATAAAGAACGAATGAAAGCTAAAGACAACGGAGGACGGGAATGAAAAACTCCCAAGTCTGTAAAAGCAGGTGCAAACTGTGGTCATGGTTATGAAAAATAAGTTCTAGTCAGATACAGTTTATTTTTTTTTTCAAATTTTCAACTCAACAACTTATTTGTTTTATAAATGTTGCAAAATTTTTCACAAAAAAATCAAACATTGCAATGTTTAATTATTTTCCAATATCACGAGCCCTAGTAGAAATGCACGTCTTATTGCAAAGCACTCAGTTTATGCATTAAGTCAATCTGATTATTAATATTGCAGCATGGGTGCTGTACACAGTGTGTGGCTTTAATAACAATAAGGCAGGCAATGGTACAGGGAGGCATTAATTTCTCATCTGCCACTCACCACGCAGTCACACTGCCCACCGTGCTGGTCGCCCTGACAACCCAAACCACAAACAGTGAGCACACCCCCACCGCTATTTATAACAATTAACATTACTGCTACACATGACATCACAAACGGTACAATGACACCACAATACATAACAAATACAAGGAACTATTTACATCATTTGCATCTGGCACTGGTCCAACATGCCGCGTTGCCCATTGGATCTTCGCCAGTGCTACAATATGATTATAACCAGGGTGTTGCACGTACCGCCTTAGTTTTGTCCATTGCCTTCAGAATTGCAACATTCAGCTTCTCTAAAGCTGACAGGACATTCAGGTATTCGCCCAGGTGTTGGGAAAAATAATCTGACAAAAGCAGAAAGTCTGAGTGAATCATGTGACACATCTAGCTTGCAACCATGCCCTGAATTCCCCAGAAGATTACGAGACATTAGTAAGAACTGCAACAGACACACTAATGGAATAATTAAGTAACTATGTAATGACATACAGACACATATGCCTTGTTTCCACCAATGCGGGCCAAGGAACTGGTTCTATGCGTTTCCACAGCAAAAAAAAAAACTGGCTCTAGGCCAGAAAAAGTAGCTCCAGCACGGCAGCACAGAAAAGCTGATCTCAGAATTTGGAACCGTAACATCAGCGAAAGTGGAACAGGCTATCGAGTCCAAATCATCCGCATAACTGGAAAATTCAATCCATAAGCAATTTAGTTTTGTAAAATATCACTGGTGGCAGCAGTGAAACAACTTGCCAGTTTATTAGCAGAATAACGTTACATATTTTTGTTTTATTGTAAAGGTTAATTTTTGCGGTTCGACAGCTTATACAAACTTAAAACCCAAAACATATCAAATTAAATCCAAAAAACGTAATTCATATGAACCTATACTTCACTCTCACTTTTCCGTTCCATTTTTTTTTTTTCCAAACTGGTGGAAACGCAGGCAGGTTCTCAAAAGGCACTATGTGACAACCAGCCCATCACTGGCACTAGCACCAGTAACCGCTCCATGTTGGTGAAAACAAGGTAATAGAGACCTCAGTGTGAGATCAAATGTCACTGCTACCTAGTTTTTGACTGTAGAAGGGTGTGACGAGGATTGGTGTCCCTTATTTCTTCAGATTGAAAGTGCCAACCCTACTTCTAAGTGGCGAATGTTCTTGCCCTCCACTTTGGAAATTGGATGATCACCCAGTGCAATCATCTCCAGTATTATATCAGTTATGCCTTTACCTCCGATGTTGTTAACTTTTAATATGGATAAAATTTAAATATCAGCCGGCAACATCGGCCAATACTGACATATCTAACCAACACCATCTGGATTTTTAATGAATATTGGCCAATACCAATACATTTATTTAACTGATATACTGGACATGTCTAGCTTTCCTGTGGCTGTTCCCCTTCTCCAGCACATTCTGTACTGTATTTTAAGGCATTAGTGCAAAAAATGTGGCTAGACATAGACTCACCTGAAAGCTTTTCTGTATCCAAATTGCTGGAAAAGAAAGAGATGATTAATTGTATTCAAAGCAGTCTGAGGACGGTGAACAAGCTGATGTAATAACTGACTGAGGGACCTGGGCTGACATTTCACAGTGGCAAGATAAAAACCTACTTACAAGAAAAACATTGTTTACTAGTGTGAACCTCAGTTTATCGTCCGCACATCACAACCACATTCAGCTGCTGCATGGGAGTAGTAATGCTGAAATTAGACTGTTTGGCTACACATCACTTGTGCAAATGTTAACTGCAAATGGGAATCAGGAAAAAATTGTTACCATTGTAACCAGAGACAAATGCATTTTCAAAGAAAGGTACATCACTGATACAAATGTTGTATGATATATGTATATCAGGACAGTGCATTGGTATCAACCCTGCTTTATGTCTCCTTTCTGCTAGTCAGAAGACAGGAAAAATAAGATGTGAGGCGAGAAGAAGGTTTAGGTACAGATAAAAGGTTGTCTGTTTCTGATGTTCTATCTGACATCTAAAATGATTTAGGTTACAGCTGACTGGCATGCAAACAAACACACCCCCCCCCCCCTTCCTGTGGATCCTTTTCCCCCAGCCATGCTGCTGGCCTGTATTACTGAATTCCCTCAGTTCTTGTCACTAACGAGAATGCAGGGCATCCGGCGAGGCGCAGTCAGACTACAGGAAGCTCCTCTGCAGCAGAGCTTGTGTTGCGCAAGGCTATGCTGTTTACGGTGCTGTCCTTATCTTCTAGGAGTAAAGCTCGGTAGATACCCTCCTGCATACATCTTTGTTCCCCTTCCTGGAAAAAAGGAAAATGCTACACGGAGAGAAAGAAATTACTAAGAAACTTTAGTGTGAGCTTCTGCAGCTCAAAACATGGAGCATTATGCTAACAATGTAAGGGTCATGGGTTTAGACTGCAGAGGGCATGGGTAAATTGTAACCCGTTTCGGATTAAAGTACGAGAAAGTCTTTTTGTAATAGTTCTCAGACTTTAGTACTGTATTTATCACATAGTGCTGTTTGCAGCTGAAGTACCTAAAGGAGCTCCTTTTTTCAGTTGCAAAGCTATATTCATAAGAATCTGATTTGCTCATTTAATGGCCTATCAAATGAACCTGTGACTGTTACAGAAATTGAATTCTAACCCATTTTAAAATGCACTTTCAAGTGGGTTAGAAGTCAGCACAATTTGAACTTTTTAAAAATGCTGTCAGTCAAAGGAAACAGCTATTTACAGATTTGGAAACCTTATATAATTGTGAAGGAGGAGTACATAGTCCTGTTCTGACTATTGTTATTTTGCTTTTTTTCATATGCTAATTGTATTCAACCACAGGCCTTTACTGTAGAGCTTCACCTGAAGGTCCTGGGATCAGCAATGACATGGGGTGACATGTGTTGCTCCCTCGTCAGCATCTCACTGTATCACCTGCAGGGCCCATTGATTTTACTGTGTCACATGCCCACTTGCCATGAGCTAATTTATGCTCCTAGGGCCCCTCTTAGCAGGATGCAGCCAAAGGCTTCATCTTCTCGCCTGTCAGACTTGGCTGGCTAGCCATTCGCCTGCTGAGGACCTGTCTTTAAATAGCCAGCATTCTCAGTCCACTCTTTCAGGGCTTATGGTGCTGTCACCCTCACAGATTTAATCTAAAGACAAGCTTGTCTCATACACCGAGTCTGAGGAACACCTAAAGGTAGGGTGTTCTGTCATATTAGACTGAATTTGCAAGCCAGTGTTGTAGTATTTGTGTATGTCAGTGAATAATCACAGCAATTAATGAACGTTTTTGTCTCTGCTCATACAATATACAGACACTCCCTGGGTTACGATGGGGATACACTCTGATAGAGCTATTGTAAGGTGAAAATATTGTAAGGGGAAAATGCATTTTAATATAGTATATCTAACCTAACAAACGTCATAGCTTAGCCTAGCTATCTTAAAGATGCTTAGAACATTTACATTAGTTTACATTTGGGCCTAATCATTAACATAAAGCTTTTTTTATAATAAGGTGTTGAATATCTCATGTAATTTACTAAATAATCATTTTCACTGTAATTCTGAAATAACGTAACACGGACCATCATAAGCGTCCGTATTCTATTCTTATGTATATTCTTCTCCCATTAACTGGAATATAAGAGGCTTTTATGGCAACCTGATGAAATGTTAGTACTATATATACTGATGTGGAATGATCATGATATGCTCTCCAACAGTGAGTATAAGCCTAGAAAAAGCATGAAGGGAGAGTAGGAGAAGATGAAGAGTGGGAAGAGTGGTGATGTGTAGATGGAGAGGCGTGGAGATGGGGTGTCTTGGGAGGTGCAAGAAAGCGTGGGACGAGATAAGAAAAAATGGGTCAAGGTGCCAGTGGAGCGTGAGTGAGGTGTTGCGGACATTCACTTAGACTGGTGTCGGTCTATGGAGAAGAAGAGCTCCTGCATCTCTTCAGTACTCAGGATGCCATCTGCAAAGTACTTCTTGAACTCCTCAAAGGAGAGTTTCCCATCATCTGAAAAGAGATAGACAGGGTATGTAGAAAAGGCAGTGACGGCCATTCTAATGCTTCTCACTCACTGGAGACAAGATTAGCTATATAGAAATATATTGCCACACTGATGGAATTGAATATTGAACATCGTCGAACACCACTGTTCACTGTTCACAACCAAAATGGCTTCCACCACCTCATATTTTGCATATAAAATTTCCCCATTGTTTCTGAATGCATTCTAATATAATCACAGTAATAAGAAATGAGAGCCAAGATCCACCCACTCATCCATTTTCAGTACCCGCCTGTCCTATTCAGGGCCACAAGGGGTCCAGAACCTACCTTGGAAGCTATGGGCACAAGGCAGGGAAGAACCCAGAACAGGGCACACGCATACACCAATTCACCTTAGCATGTCTTTGTGTCTGTGAGGGTACATATGGAGCCAGGGTATAGGACAACAGTGCTAACCACTGCGCCTCCACCCCACCTCAGAGCAGTGACATGAAGTACAACGAATAGTTTACTTACTGGCAATTCAGCACAGCCTGTCAATTAACTTAAAAGTGTGGAAGAAAAAAATCAACCTGTCCAATTGGCAAGGCTGGCATTTGCTCAGCTATTCAATAGTGTTTTTTCCTCGCTTGTTTTCAATACAGAGTTTGAGCTCCTTAGCTCCACTTTGCCTGAATCTCAGTCTTATGTAGCTGCTTCTTAGTTGTTTGCCGAGGGCATGAAGCAATACTTGGCCGCACAGTCGATTTGACTGTGATGACAAATTTGGAGGGATGTGACTAAGCCACACAACGGGAGTGTTGAGCAATCCAACACACCTGGGCAATGACAAAACTAAAACCTGAAGAAAGGACCTACTGCAAAATATCAATGATTGCCCACAGGCAAAACTAATACAAAACATCATGAAACTGACCCAGCTAATAGTTACAACTTTGTGTGAAACGGGGAGCACAGTGATACAGGGAAAGGAGTCTCTTGGGCTTTTCTTCAACAGACTTACTGTGGATTAGTTGGATTTAGATCAGTTACTTGACGGGGTCAGACATTCTCGCATATTCTGGCTGCTGCTCTGTGATTGCCCCGCTAAGCTAGAGTATGACATGCGTAAACCCCAGAATCTCCTATGGCCCAGAAAAGACAATTGCATGGGTCTTTTTTCACATTTACTTGACATTGTTGCGTGTAACAAAGGGGCTACAAATTGTACCTGTGAATTGGGTTTTGCATTCTAATAACTACACCTCCCCCATTTCTATTAGACTCACAAAACAGCATCATAACCAGAAAAGACGCTGTCTGAAGGACAAGAATGTACTCCCCAAACAACCCTGGGGAACGTGGGATGTCTGTGCAAATAGTCATAGACATACTAATACAAACAGACATACTCATACAGACACATACAAACCGCATCCTGATTTTCTTCTGTAATGTGATTTTCTTCTGTTACTGCTACCTAGATTGTTTTTCACTGACACAAGTTCCAGTTATCTGGCAAAAAACATTGGGTCTACATAAAATTTGAATTAACCAGATCCCCAATTGTTACATTAACATCTTTAACTTTGTAAATAAACTTAGTATTTATTTGTAAATAAAATGGTATATTTATTCTAATTCCAGTCTAGTTAAGATGATTGCAAACAAATGGCTTGGAAACTGACAAACTCTGTTTTCAAAAGCAATGTTGTTTCAGTCTTTTGAGATTTTGGCGATAAATTTTGCTGAAGGAAAATACCGCAGTATATGAACAACATTACTGCAATACCACCAAAGCTTACCCTACACACCCTCCCCACCACTACAAAATTAAAAACGTAAAATGTAATTAGGTTCACCAGATCTGAACATGTTCAGCCACCACTAACTAGGACTATGGTTTAATGACAAGATTAAATTCCACCATGATAAAATTTGCTGGGGGGGGGGGGGGGGGGGGGGTGGCAAAGGAAAAATATATTCATTTTATTTTAGAATTTTCGAATATTCAGAAAATCATCTCATCCTTCTCATCCCATTGATATGTACAATGTTCCTGGGATGCTTGAAAAAGATCCACGGAATAAGTTCAGATTTCCTTCGTGGTTTCTGCAGCCTCCCTTTCCTTTCTCAGCTGCCACCTAGTGCTGCTTCAATTTTGGGGCAATTTGTGTCAAGAATAGCAGGCCCACAATTTCAGCTGTAGATTTTCTTAAATATTGTTTTGTGATGTGATAATAGGTCTATCAAATAAAGTAGAGTAATAAGATCAAACAATTATCCTCTTCATAAGGTCAAGCGTCTTTTACAGTCACCCTCCGCTTTTGCTGCCACTGTGCAGCCCTGCTTTAATTTTGGTGTGATTTGTCTTATAATGCAATGCCTCTAAAAAGCTTGAAAAAAATCCGAGATAAGAAAGTATTTGAGGCTGCCCTTCTCTTTTCTATAACTATGTAGTGCTGTCTCAATTTTGGTGTAATTTGTCTCAATAATTTGATCAGGTCCAGATTTTCAACCTGTCTGCAAAGGTTGCAAAAGATCTGTCAAATACTTTTTGAGTTATTGTGCTAACAGGATCAAATGTTTGAAGATGTCCTCCTCTTTGCCATCACTATGCTGCACTGCTTTAATTTTGGCATGATGTGTCACAAAATTTGATCACTTCTAGGTGTTCCTCCACAAAATGTGTCTACAAAGTTTGAAAAAGATATGTAAAGTACTTTTAGAGTTACTGTGTTGATAAGACTGAGTGTCTTCTTCAGCCTCCCTTTCCTTCCTTCATGCCACAGAATGCTGTTGCTTCATTTTTATGGCAATTTGTCTAAAAAAAAGACCTGGTGTAAATCTTCATCTATATATTGTTTTTGTGAAGTAGTAATAAGATCCTTCAAATATGTTTTGACTTATTGTGTTAACAGTGTCAAATGTTGTCTGCAGTCACCCTTTCCTTTGCAGCATTGTTTCAGTTTTTGGGGCAATCTGTGTCAAATTGTAATGTGTTGCAGTTATTCACTCATGAAATACCTATTCAAAGTTTGAAAAAGATCCGTCAAATACATTTTCAATTATCACGCTATTGGGATCAAGTACCTGAAATAGGTCTATCAACTTTCTTTGCTATCACTATGCAGCACTGCTTCAATATTGGTACCTGAAACTACCCTTTTCTTTGCTATCACTATGCAGCACTGCTTCAATATTGGTGCCTGAAACTACCCTTTTCTTTGCTATCACTATGCAGCACTGCTTCAATATTGGTTCAATATTTGTCTGTCAACCAGATAATGTGTCTGCAAATACGGATCTGTCAAAAACATTGTGAATTATTGCGTTAATGAGAAAATGTCTGCAGTGCAGACTGGTCCCAGAACCATATGTATTCCCCGTCTGGGGAATACAGTTGCCCTGCTGCTAGATGCCTGCGTGAAACAAAGTAAAACCATCTTCTCCACATTAGCATATCACTTCTGTGGGGGTGCAATGTTTTCAAACAAGTTGATGTGCTTTAGTGTTCCAGAACATTGCCAGGCTCCCCACCCTCAAAATGCAAAACAAAACCTCAACACAACACCCACGGCTACACATCATCAGTCAAGAAAACGCTACAGTTGAATTCCCCCCACTCATCCCCTAGAAAATTTTAGATCTAGTAAATCCGTAGCATGTATTCAATAAAAGTTATCCGTTTATTACGATAGAATCACTTTGTTTTTCGTCATGGAACACTTAATTGGCAAAATGATTCTTTGGTACCTAGATATCTTCCTCCTGCCACTCCAAGAATATTCTGCTGGCCACACATCATTAAGGTTTCTGCCACTGCTTGAGCATCAATGGGTAGCTAAACAATGGAAAAGAACCTAACAAACAACCCCCCATCTAGAACCACACTGAAGGCGATGAACATGTAAATAAAAGAACAAAAAGAACAAATAATCCAATCAAGAAAAAATGTATGCCCTGTGTAATCATTTGGGGATATTATTTTTGAGCCTTTAGGTGAAGACCCTTTGTGGTATACTTTTTCATAATGGTTATTATACCATCAATCAATTTTTAAATGAAAAAAGAGAGGGTCTTCCACATGTTAAAAAAAGATTTTCCCATTGCAGGCCAAAAGGACAAATTATTATATTATATACATACCAGAAAATCTAGTGTTTAAAACAATGATACTTGTGTTACATCAGTTCCAAGGAAAAGACAGTCGAGAATCCAGTGCAGAAGATATTTATTGTGAATTGTTTTAGCAAAACTCTCAGCTGCATATGTCTGCCTTTGAAAAACAGGCTACAAGCAATATTCTCTGATGAACCGTGAAATAACTTGCCGAAGGATTAGTGAAAAAAAAATCACTGGAAACGCGAAGAGGAGACATTGAAGAATAGGAAACAGGTACATACAGAAATATGATGTTATGTAACCCCTTAAAGGAGGAATTCAGGCAATTATATATTCTCTTCAATGACTTGAATTGCAATTCTTAACAGCTCAAAAAAAAAAAAAAACAGGAGCAGATGATAAGGGGTGATGATAACAAGTTGAATTTGGCTCTAGTTTATTCTGGGTATATTTTCAGCTCCTTTTTGTTTTGTAAAATTTATAAAAATGTGATTTTTTTACAATATCATTATTGTGCAAGACATTACCACCCTTAAGTTGATAAAAGGAATATCAGTGAATCAAACCTATTTTCACAAAGCTAATAGACTTAAATGTATTTCTCATCATCCTCTATTTGGTATATAGTTATGGAGTATGACATTTGTAAAGCCACTAAGTGAAGCAGTGCTTCACCTGATCTTTCCAAATGTGCACACTCATGTGAGTTCATGTGAAGCATTTAACCACTCAGAACATGACTTCAACCATCAGGCAAGTTGAATTCACTTGTTCACCAATATTCCTTGTTAGTTTGTGGTAAAGGCACTGATATACTCGAAATCCGAGTTTCTCATAACAGGCCGTGGAACTTTGGCAGGGAATCACAATTCTTCCATCACATAGATGTGAACCTGGTAAAATCTGCAATGAGATTTAAGGAGGGACACCTCCCCCCCCCGACATGATAAATGATAAGTAATTGTGCCTTGTGGTAGGAAATGAGCAGCTGTACTTTAAATTGTATTTAAAGTATTTAGTTCTGTTTAAAAAATATTTGATTTGTAAATGCTATTCAATTTATTTGTGCCAGTCAATCCTGCCACAATGCGTGATATCGCATCGCACATCTGTTCTAACGAAATTGATATATTTGTACCAATTCAATGTACCAAGTGAAATACAGCGCAGTTTGCATTTGGATTTATGCGATTATCAGTTAGAGATAGAAGCACTACGTGAACTACAATACAATATGGTCCTAGCAAGAAACACAATTTACACACAAAAACAGCTATTCAAGTGAATGATAGTGATGCCCAAATTGTGAACAAATTGTTCTTTTAAACCAGTTCTCTTCTATAAATCAAGACAAATTATTATACAAAAACACAGCAACATTTTTTTAATCACTCACATTTGCTTTTCGTAGACTGTCTGTAGCCATCTTGTCTTCAGTGTGCCTTTGCATACTGTAATCCATTGTATTTTGTGCTGTGTGCATGTTTGGCTGCATGGTGACTGTGGCTCACTACTCCCAACTAACGGTGGCCAAAACAATGCTTCATGAACCATTTTCTGTATTTTCTGTTCCCATTACATGGTGGTCTTTGTTCAAAAAAGTGCTCAAAGCATGGCCCAAAGTAAGCCAAAGGCGTTAACTAGGGGGTCAGAAAATGCAGCAAGTGGTTCATGAAGCGTCATTTTGGCCTTCACTGCCCCTGACTCTTGGCAATCGACAAGTTAGCAAGTGCAACCCGTTTGGTTGGAGCAGCTACTAGTCAATTCTCGTGAGACTCATAAGACCTATAGGAGATGCTTGTGATATCATTTAATAATATAATATAATCCATCCATTTTCCAACCCGCTTATCCTACTGGGTCACAGGGGGTCCGGAGCCTATCCCGGAAGCAACGGGCACGAGGC
>JAODJW010000106.1:23828005-23846192 GCA_026777045.1 Hyperopisus bebe | reverse complement strand
GTTTCAGTAACCACAGTTTCAGTTAGCAGCAGTTTCAGTTATCAGCAGTTTCAGTTATCCACAGTTTCAGTTATCCACAGTTTCAGTTATCCGCAGTTTCAGTAACCACAGTTTCAGTTATCCACAGTTTCAGTTATCCGCAGTTTCAGTAACCACAGTTTCAGTTAGCAGCAGTTTCAGTTATCAGCAGTTTCAGTTATCCACAGTTTCAGTTATCCATAGTTTCAGTAACCACAGTTTCAGTTATCCGCAGTTTCAGTAACCACAGTTTCAGTTATCAGCAGTTTCAGTTATCCGCAGTTTACTGTGGTTTGAAAAAAAATGGAAAAATTCCGTAAATAAATAAATAAGTTTATTCACGCTCTGCCTATCCTGTCAGTCATACCCCTGCTGTCACCCTTTCTTCCTTCCTGGTCCTCGTTTAGTCTTACTTCCTCTTCCTACCTTCATGTTAATCACTCTCCAACTGTGTCCTGTTTGTTCCTTCATAGCTCTTGTACTTATCTGTGCCAATCCTGAGATTCCCCAGTTCTGCCATTATTACCTGATCCACAATCCTCTCCCCGTCATTCCCTATAATAAAGTCCCCTATGAAGGTTCGCATCACAGCCTGCAGTTTTGGTCACGCTTTCCTGCTCTGCTATGACACAAACGAGTACAGGCTGTGATATGGTAAAATCTGCCAGCCCATCTCCCCTTGTCCCCATACCTATGCTTCCCTGCAGAACTCTCCTCCAGTCTGCCTCTAACGATCTTGCTGATTGCATTCATTGCCATGTTATCAGAGTTTGTGTTATAAAAATGTTTATACAGTTACTTCCACCCAAGAAATATGATTGGACAAGAGTCTTTCTGTGAGTGTGGTTATTAGAGTATGACGGAGCAATGAAAATGTTGCTTTTTATTTAAGCAATAACATATGAGAAGGAGTGCGGTTATACTCCAATATATTATGGCTGTGATTGTCTTTAGCACCCAGCCTGCAGCCTTGTGCCTACGACTGAGTTTTATATCTGAGTTTCAAAATCTGAAGAAAATAACATTTCATTTTTGTATTTTTTTGTTTTATGGCACTTTTCAAAAATGTATATTTGGATTGTGCAGATTGTATGGATATAAAACATTTTTAAAATCCTCAAAAAATACACCACAGCAGGCAAAAATACCAAAGTGCACTTTAGTGGGCATTTTCTATGGCAGTATAGAAAAAGTTTGATTGTGTTGCCACCTGGGACCTGTATCATAGTGAGATTTGTTGGTTAGGCAGAAAATTTGTCAGATTCAAGGTCCCCAAATCTAAAATGTAAATGTCAAAGTAATTCACTCACATTTAGTCCAGACTACCTTAAACCTGACAAGTTATCTGGCTAAGCAAGAAATCCTGCTTCATGATACAAATGTCATGCTGCATCAGGATTCAAATAACTTCTGCCATCACCCTTTCCTTCGTACTTAGTTCTGCTTCAGTTTTCATCTAATTTGCCTTGAAATGAAATCAGGTGTAGACCTTCATCCATATAATGCTTTGGTGAAGTGGAAATATGATGCATGAAATACTTTTGGAGTTATCACTTTCACGAGGTCAGGTGTCTTCTGTGGTCACCCTTCCTTTTGCTGCCACTAAGTGTGTTGCTTCAGTTTTGTTCCAGATCCAGATCTCCCCTCATACAATGTGTCTGCAGTGTGTTAATAAGATCTGTCAAATACTTTATGTTATTGTCCTAATAAGATCAAGTGCCTGAGACTGCCCTTCTTACTTGGTGGCACTGCTTCAAGTTTGATGTCATCTGTCAATTAAAGCAGCAAGAATCTCTGGTTTCCAGTTTTATGTCTAAAATTAAAAAAGAAGTTATTGGTATCTTGTTGGATGGTTAGATGAACACCACTTTGGATCCCAAAGCCCTCCTCATGGGCACCTCAGCCATTCCATGTATACATTAAATAATGTTTTAATAACATGTACTAAAGGCAAGATCTCAGCTGGGTACAGACACTCACCTCATCCTCTATGCTAAACTGCCAAATCTGTGTTTTTTTATACAGATATGAATCCCATTTCACACATTAAAATGCAGAAAAAAGCCAGTACTGTTCCATTGCCAGCTAACAAGAAAATGGAAAAATTAAACCAAATGTTACTGCTTTGCATGACTTCTGTGACTTTACAAGGTAAATTCTGAGAAGACAGTGTTCCTGATGTCATGTTATCAATAAGAACAGCAGTCTCTTTATTTGCCAGTCTTTCTAGCACCTTCTAAACAGGCCAGATGGATTTTATCAGCATTGTAAATATCCTGCTTAACAAAATTTGACTATTTTCTTTGTGGGCACGATTTCCTTTATGTAAATTATTCTAGCTTTCATTAGAAACCCCAAATGTGCCTTTAGCTTGTTTGAGCTTGGGGCCAAACTGAGAAACAGCAATTACTCACTCAATGCAGACCAAGGACTTGATACCTGTTAAGAAAATGGACGATCAACCTATTGAAAGAATAAGGTATATTATGTAGTTTCTAATTTATATAATTTGATGAATTCATATGAAGCAGTCTCTGAGGTCTCTAATTCATCAGAGAGATCATCCCAAAATATTCCCTGCCGGGCAAAACACAGCTGTCTATTCCACTTAAAATAGTACAGAATGATAATTACACAACCCAGTGCAGCTTTACTGTGAAACCGGTGCTGTCACGATACAGAAAGACCCACAGAGACGGTGTTTATTCTTCTAAAAATCCTCCTACATTTTAAACAAGCTAGGGATTATAGCCCATCCTAGCACAGAGGCAATATTTGTAAGAACCAAATCACCACCCAAAATCTCCACTTCCACCAAATACACACCATGCCTCCACTAAACTTGCTTGACTATACACAGAAACTGAAGAAATCGTGTCAAACAGTAAATTGCCAGAATCATGTTACATGAGTATTGAAATAGCATACCCTAGGCTAAATAGAGCGTATAGCCTAGTTATGGCATTTATTTAGAGCTAATCATGTTACCAGGCATGCGATTTGTGCAATGATTGCATGCTAGGCACACAGTGTGGCATGGTCATTAGCAGTGTTGCCTAAACCTGGGTTCGAGTCCCCGCCAGGTTTCCAGGTGTGTGGAGTTTAAACGTTCTCCCTGTGTGGTCCTGGATTTTTTTTCCAGGTGCTCTGGTTTTCCCCCACTCTCCAAAAAACATGCTGAAGCTAACTGGAGTTACTAAATTGCTCATGGGTGCGTGGATGTGAGCGTACGGGGTGTGAGAGTATGGTGTGTGAGAGTATGGTGTGTGAGTGTGTGCTGCAATAGGTTGGTGCCTCATCCTGGGTCGTTTGCTGCCTTGTGCCCGTAGCCTCTGGTATAGGCTCCAGACCCCCTGTGACCCTGAATGGGATAAAGTTACAGAAAATGAATGGATGGATAGATGTTAGGCACATGCAACTGGCAAATCACAAGAACTGTGATAGGCAGCTGGGCTGAGATTTGGCTGGGGGGGGTGTCTAATTTTTCATACTGTCCAGATGTCATACTGCGGTATAAGGTATCTTGATCGTATTTTCAAAACCTTGCATGTCCCATTGACTGTCACTCTCAGTGTAGCAGGGAGAAGCAGAGCATAATCCACCTTAAAGTCCCAGAGGTGAGTTTTCCCTTTTCAAATGTCCTCCACGTTTGGACAACCATAGCAGAATGTCATTGAAGAATGAAATACTGAGAGCACTGGGCTGCTTTTGCTTGACATATGGACGTGAAGCATTTGACAGCTGCAGCAATCTCTGTCTTGTCTGTCTGGGAAATTACGAGTGACCACAGGGTGAGGAAGCAGATCAGGTCCTGCTTTAGGGCTGGGATAGCTGTGGGCTCTGTCTGGATTAACTTCACCTGCCTTGGTATCTATCCTAACATATTCAGGTATCCATTTTCCAAGAATTTAACCAGACTTGAACTTTCCATGTTAACTGATTAGCCAATAATGCACACATTACAACTATGCTTACAATACTCCAAATCATCCAAAAGCCCTTATTAATAAGCATAAGAAAATCACTCTCCATTTTTTTTCATTCATTTCCATGAAATGTTTATCAGTCACTATCACAAGTGGAAAAGAAGGCTGGCGTTTCCTTCTATTAACCACTTAAGTTCAGTTACAGTAAAAGGTGCATGACCTAGAACATGCAGTGTATGTATGGTGCTGCCAGATAAGTTGTCCAGGAATTGCTACTCTAATAAAATCACAAATAGCGCTGTAAAAGTCGATGCCTAATATGAAAAAAAAAACGTGTTGAATCTTGCTAAGATAAAACAAACACTGTCAAACAGCTGCACCTAAGAAAAACAGAAAATCAGGTAGCTACTTTAAAAGTTGACTCGAACGTAATCCAACAGTTTTGAACTGACACTACAAAAATACTCCCCAAAAAAGCTTGGATATTAGGCTATTTTTCCTCGACATTGCATGTACACTGGGTCTGCTTCATTTCCTATAGCTTACAGTACACTAATTTTAAGATAATCTGCCAGAAAGGTCATCCAAACTTCCCGGGAATTAATATATTCTGGTTTCATACTGATAAATTCACTGTCAGTTGTACACTGTCAGTTATCCTAATGACACAATTCACTGTTGAAAGGTAGCGATAGAGTACAAATGAGGAAGATGTTCCCCTGGGGATGGAGATGTTGGGAGTGGTGGCAGTGATGGTGGAAAGGATTCACCAGAAACTCATTATGCTGCTCCCTCTCTTTCACTATTTCAGGTGAACGCTGCCAACGACACCTTCCAGTTCATGTGGAAACCCTTTGAAGGGCCAAAATGGTAATGTTGGCCCTAAATGAAACATGTGCTTGTTGACATTCTGGGATCCTTCCCCACTTCTGATCAGGGAAATCGATAGGTCCTCGTGGTCATGTACTAATTTACTAAGTGGCCTGAGGCATACTGTACAGTACTGTACGTTGTCCCTGATCAATGCGCGACCACCATTGCAGAACACTTGGTCAATAGGGGTGGGTGATCTTCCCAAAAAAATCATACTGAGATCCTTTTAACACACAATCATGATCCATGGTCTCAACTGCAATCTTTCTTTCCAATTTTGAAATTTACCATTAAGAAGATCCGGACTCAGACAAGCCTGATTTGTACCTGACACGTCTGTGTATGTGCAGCGCTACATTTTTATTTTACAATGGTGCCCAATTTGTACCACTATGTTTCACGACAGTTTCACGACCCAACCTGATTCCGTTAATATTTCTTTTGTGCCAGTTCCCTAGACTGCTGCATTGGTCAATGGGTTGCGTGTGCAGTACAGAAGTTAGAACTTTCTGGTCTTGGGTTCAATACTGGCCAAGAACCAGTCTTCCTTGTTCCTCTTAATTGATTTTTTTTTTTGTTTTTTTTTTCCCCTAGTCTTTGTTAGGTCTGTGTTCTCCTTGAAACATGTGCCTTGTTTCATTATATTCCACTTGTTCCTATATTTTCTGAGTGAATTGCTAGTGTGTGATTACTGTTTCTTACTTTCAGTGTTTGTTGGAGTTTCCCTAGTTTTGTGTTCATTAGTATAATTTATTGCACCAGTTGCCTGCTCTACATGCATTGTTGTTATTGGTTGACTGTGTGACGTTCCACACGTGCCTCTCGTTAGCCCAGTTGCCTTTTGCATTTAAGTCCCTGCCCCTGCTCAATTCTTTAGTTAGTCATTGTGAATGTTACTGTGCGTTTGGTCCTGTTCTGTTGCTGTGGTGTCTTCCCTTTTTTTTTGTTTAGGTTCTTAGTTGTGCTTTATTTCATAGTTTAGGTTAATTCAGTCTTTTTCCCAGTTTGTGTTCTGACCCCTCGTGGCCCTTTTGGTTTTGTAGGTTTACACTGTGAGTTCGTTCCCTCAATAAACCCTGTTTGTCTTGGTGCTGCTAGTGGATCCTCACATCTTTCCCTGCCTGCATCCTGCCCCTCCACCATGACGGTTTTACATCACCATCTGTGTCTTGTTAGGTACCTAGTCATGGTGGGCTGACCATATTTGTCCCTTTTAATTCAGAGTGAACCACAGTTATAAGCATAGCAAAAAACCATTTCAATAGAAGGAAATATAAACTAATAAAAACAGATATGGGACATTGAGGTTATAGTGTTTAACCAAAAACTGGAAATAGATGTCCAGAGTGAACAATTAAAATTACAAGCAAAGAAAAAGGATTTTTTTGAATTGACAAAATCAATACAGTGTTTCCTGTGAATCAAGAATTTAGGGGCAATGTGATGGGGGGGGGGGGGAGGTTATTGTTGTACGTGTGTGTGTGTGTGTGTGTGTAAAAAAAATCATTGTTTAGTAATCCCATATTTATGGAGGTAAAAAAATAACTATATGAATTAATATAGGCTAGTTATTTTTCAGTGACATTAAAGTAAGGGGTGTTGTGTACTCCTAACTGATTCCTAACTGATATCAATGTCGTGAATAAAGGGGAAGACCCCCACCACCACCCTTCTCGAACACCAAAGCGTTGAATTACATGATTGATTGGTTGGATAGACATTTTTGGATAAAGATTTTGGCATGGGAAGGCCTCGGGGGGAACTGTTACCGGCAGAAACACTGCATGAACACCAGCTCTTGCTAAATAATATAGCAACCACTGCAGTTTGCTGTAAATATAGACAATATTGTTTGCCATAAAATGGCAGGATTAAAGAATCAGCCAGTGCCAGAAAATATGTGGTGGGCACATGCTAAAAAAGGCTGCGCGTGTGGACATGCGTGAGGCACAATTTGGGAAGTTGGTACGGACCAAGTAGTTAAACTCCTCATCCGCCATGATAGCTCACATTACATTGTTTTCAAATCTGTCATGCATGAAAGAGACCCTGTGATAAAGACATGCCATAATTCGGCCAATCAGCACAGCCGTCTAGTAGGAAGTCATTCTGTCGGTTTTTGACCTTTGGGCGAATACATGTTATTACTGGCCATTGAAATATTATGGTAAGTTTGGAAACATTAGTAAGAGGATATCAAAGATCATGATCTGTACGATTCGCATAAAAAATACATTGTCGATGTCTTCAAGATCGATCAAGATATAAAATCCTCATATTTCCCACCCCTACTGGTCAATGAGATGTTCTGCTGCTGGTCAATGAGATGTTCTGCTGCTGGTCAATGAGATGTTCTGTGGATGCAGGGGCACCAGAACCACCCCTCTGCACCCACAGAGCGATGGCTTTTTCGAAAGGCTCAGTTGGCTATTCATACCAGCCGCGGTGTAGTGTATATCAGATGCTGTCTTCCTGGTATGGCTGGTCGAGTGGAACCTCGTGGTAGTTCTCCACCGTGACTGACTGGCACCCTATCAGCCCATAGCTGTAACTTAACAGAAGTGGAGGGGTGAAGAATCAGTACTGTCTCCACCTGCAGCCAGCATGGAGGTGCCACCAAGGCCACAATGGTGCCAACTTAGGCTTCCTCAGCACATTCCTCCTTACCAGTGTTTCCATCAATACAGAACAATAAAGTATGGATTTCTTATATATATGATATATGACTTTGGTTTCTTATTATTCCCTCTGGGTTCTGCTGGCTAATCGCATTTCCAGATATTAAATAATGAAACAGCAATGACAAAGGTTGAGTCAGGTCAGGTTGGGGAGCATGCACTGATGCGGAGCGTTGCTGCACCCACCACATGGCGAAACTCCTCGGGATCCCGTATGAATAAAAATCTAATGAAATCTGCAAAAAAAGACAATTTTGTTGCGCACCATTTAGTAATAGTTATTAAGAATGAAAATCAATAAGGTTCACTCACTATTAAATGTCAACAACTGCCCAATGTACTGTAAAGTGTAACCACGTAATAAAATGAGGGGATTGAACCCCCCCCCCCCAAAAAAAAAAACAACTTGTTTGCTACTGATTAGACACACAACCTGTCACAGAAACAGATGAGTTAGAACCTCCCTCAAAATCTGCTTCCACGCCCTAGTTGGCAAAATCCAAAATTTATTTCTGGCTATGGGACTGTGGTTTTGAAAAATTGCAATGTCAGTGGAAAAGCATACTATAGTTATTTGTATCATAGCCCTGCAAATGGGATAACAATTTATCTATGTCTGAAGAAATATATTGTTATTCCCATTTTGCAAAAAGTATTACATTTACATATGACTCCTGAAATATAACATATTGCCACGTTCCAATAAGTGTGTCACATCTTCAGGAGACATGTTGAAATAAGACCTGATAATAACAGACTGATACTGCAGGATTTTAAAAGGAACCTCCCTTTACTTCCTGGAGCAGATTCTGCCCCAAGATGGTTCTCATACAACAAAACTTCATATTGTAGTTCAGCTGCAAGCAGTGTTGTGCAAGTTAGTGAGAATGAGTAGTTGCAGTTACCAGTTACATTCAAAAGTAATTTAATTATTTTAATAATTACTGCATATAAAAGTAATTAGTTACTATATAAAGTAACTTTTGCATCACTTCAGTTCTCATTTTAATGCATACATACACACACAGCACACATACGTCATTGGAACTGTTGTTAAATGATCGCTTTATATTTAGGGTTATTAACAATATTAAAATGATTACATATACTAGGCCTAATGTGTGTTTTGGTGAGCACATTTTTTTCAGTTTAATTTTTTTCAGTTCAGTTTAATCAGTTCTGCATTATTATTAGACCTATTGTTACTGGTTCCGTCAAGTTGTCAATATTTAAAATAATAAATGTATAACTTTTAATCAGTTAAATTGTTTGTCTGATTTGTGGTTTGAAACAGTATGCCTACATGTGGAGTATACAGAACAAATCTATCCTATATTATATAAATATATATAGTGTAACCCAATTGCGGGTTAATTTGAAAAAATAATTTGGCCTACGTTACTTGTTACTACCAGCACTGACTGTAAATATACAATAATACTATGTTGCTGGATAGCAACAATTTAAACTGATGGAAATATAAACTAATACTTAAGGTATGGTATATTTATGTAGTAGTGGGGGGACCAAAAACTGGAAATAGACAGTTGGAGTGAACAAATGACAAGCAAAGAAAACGGATGTTCTTCATTTGGCTAAACAATAAAATAATATCTTGTTACTTATTTCTAAATAAGCGTAATTTAGCCTAAGAAGAAGATTGTTAAGATAACTGACACTGAAATGTTTGCATGGCCGTTTCAGGTGGCAGCAACTGCAGCAGACGTGTGTCTCATATTGGCAAATTCACCTAGACTAGGGCTTCCAGACCTTTTGGTGTTAGTGGGCCGGTCTACATAAAAAAATAATTTGTAGTATTATTTACTGTTTTGCTGTCATGGCCTTGTGACTGTGACCTATTTTTGTCATGTTCTAGTACAATAAAGAATTGAAACTATATAATGGTTTGCTTTGTGGGTAGTATTTTGTTGATGGTCAGGTTAACCATAGGTTCAATTCAGTGAAAAGTTACAACTACGTTTATATAAACCTTGCTTACAACTGTTGCTTAACAATTTCTTATAGTAAAGAATATTAGCAACTGAGCTGATTTTCAGAGCATTTATTGTAATTTACATAAGTAATTTTATGACTTCTCTATACCTGTGCTGTAATTTGTTATACAACTCCAGTGGATTTACAATAACCTTTTCTGTAGTTCTACTCAAACCAGGAGTGTTTATCTCAAAATTGTTCATGTCCTTCTATTGACCGCATACCTTCTTCTCTATTCTACTCACTGTTCAGCAGACTATTTAACAATCTTTAGTTCTAGTTCTTTTCCATTCTTGAATAGGTGATAAGTGTCCATTTGTGTTTCTTTTCATTTAATCTACTCATATTTGTATATATGTTTCCATATATATATCTGGATTAATGGAACATGTTTGATAAGATATATGAATGTTTACAGCTAAAATTGGTCTCCTATCTCTAGGATGTTATGTCAAGGGATGTTATGTCCTGCTCATCATGTCCACCTGACCCTCCTGTCTCCTTCCTAGTGTGGTCCTAATGAATCACACCTGCTGCTTGTTGCTCCTGGTTAGTCTTTGTATTTAAGCACCTGTTTGCCCCGCCAGCTCCAGTCAGGTCATTGATGTTCCTCTTCCTGTGTCCTTCCTCGTACTCACCTACTTGTTTTGACCCCTCGCGGTCTTGTTTTGTTTCCCTGCTCCTGTTTTGTTCAATAAACCTCTTTTGTTTGCCCAAATGCCTGTTTTTGAGTTTTTTGTATCGAAACTCATAATAGGTGAAAAGTTTCACTGACATACTCTTAAATAAAAATTTGTGATTAGCAAAGCCTGTGACTGACAGTAATACAAAGGGAAAATCTCTAGCTCCTAAACCAAACCATCCCATGAGCCTGAAGGACTGTGGAACTGTGGGATGTTAAAGCAGAAGTTGTAGCCATCTCTGTTCCCCTTGCAAAATGCAGCAATACCGTAACTCTTTGAGGACTATGGAGCTGTTTGTGTCTTTTAGATAAGAGGAAATACACAGGACAGAAACCGTATAGATTACTAGCAACCAAAAGCAAAGAAAAAAAAATGGATTTACAGATGCAGTTTCTATTACCATCGACAAATCACTCATAAGGCATTGTGTCTACTTTTACTGATATTTTGGGGGAATAAAGTTAAAGATTGATTAAATACTTCAAACAAACATTTACACTCACTTAGGACTAGTAGTGAACTGATTTACCTGAAGGCTAAAAGATTATACCTTAATGTCTGTAATGGTGCTAGTTTTCTAAATTTCAGATTTAAAGTCAAATAAATCCATACTATGTTTATATAAATGTATAAATGTGTTGTGTACCAGGTGACTAATAAAATTGTGGCACTCCCAGCTGTGCTTTTTATTCAGCGCATTGCAAAGCGTTTCACTGACAGCGACATAGGAGTGAGAACAAAAAAATCAGCTCACACTGAGAAAATATGATTATTCAGAAAAAAAGATCCCCTGTGAAATCTCCAGGACCAAACAACGGGAGAGAAGCGCCAGACCGGGGGTCCCGATGAGAGAATTCCATGGCTGTCTTTATACAAGAGTGGAAGAGTTGCACTCAAGGGGGGGGTCTGACAAATTTTGAGTGGGCTTCTTGTTATTTTACTACCTAATGTGCCTGGTCTGGAGCAAACAAATTTCAAGGCGGTTTTAAACTCATAATATTACTACGTGGCTACTTGTCTGGTTGCATTTACCCATTTAAAGCTGTCAGTGCATGACACTGGTCAGTGTATTCTTCACCAGGGTCAGCAATAAACACAATAAATCCCCATTTGAGCAGCTTATAAACCTATGGAAACAGGCTTAAAGTGACAAGCTTAAGTCAGTGTTCACATCCTTAATACAGAGCATGTAGGATGTCAGACAGATATACGTGGGTGTGTCTGACGAAGCACAAACTGTTTCTTAGCGTAGAGTGAGAATTTGTTTATACAAAATTTCTTGCAAGCAGGCTGCAATCGACCCAGTAACTAAAATGACTCAAGGGCCCACAAGAGAATGTATAGGGCCACTGTCCACTAGTGTATAAATTCCAAATATTTGTGGACCACTTAGATCTGAAATGCACTTGTTGAGTGATGAGAGCTTGGATCGTAGCAGGACTGTGTGGATACAGTCTTTAAATCTATTAAAGTTTGCAAGGGATAAAACTCTACCAGCACTAAATTATTTAATATCTAAACAAGCAATATGAGCTAAATGGGATTCTCTTGTTCCTTATGTTCTTAGGCTCATTGACAAGGCAGCATGGGGCAAAAGTGCTATGAGCGAGCTCTGCTGGGAACTGCTGTGAGTGATATCAGCTTGGCCCGCACACATTCCTGTCACCCACTTATCCCATCAAGCTTCTGCTAGGAGACACCAGTAAGTGTGCAGGGGGTGGAGGTAGCATGCCTCTACGTACAATTCCAAGGACTGTCCTTTCTGACGACGTGAAATCGCTTCAAAAGCTACAATGCAGGACATTGGGTCAGGGCTCAGAGCACAGAAACATCTCGCACTACATCAATGAGGATGGATCCATTAGTCCATCACTGTATTCACTGTAAATAACAGAATCTGACTCAGGAAATAATATTATTCCATTATTTTAGGAGAATAACAATCAGTTCAATACATCAAGTTGATAATTGTTTCCTGATTACAGCAGTTACAATGGAAAAAAATGTTCTGCTACATTATTTATTATCATTGATTAAATACTCCGGCATTAGGTATATAAAGTCTTAAGCCCAACCTGTCGTATGCTTTTTGAAAATTATTGTGAATTCCCCCTTTTGTCTCTTGCTCTTTGTATGTAACACTGGGGGAACATCCATCTCAGAGCACTGTGTACTTATATAAGGATGGTAAGGATGGCCCACATGAGTTGACTTTAAAATGGGATTTACTTAAAATAATTGAATACAAGACCGAATGTCTGTTCTCTAAATATTCTAAAATATTTTCATTTATACTAAATGTCTATTAAACTTAAATTATGAAACTTGCCATTATCATTTGATAATCATTCAAGCCTTCCAGAGAAAATATACCTACAACATGTAACCACTTAAATATTTAAATGCCAATAGTTATAGTTAATAGATTGAAAAATATTATTAAAATCTGCACAATTGATATGCATTAATAATAATTTCCAGTACAACAAAGATTAAACACTTCTTATTTATAATTTTTAAAATGAATAATAATAATAATAATAATAATAATAATAATAATAATAATAATAATAAATATGTCCCACGTGAAACTTATCGTCACATACAGAATTTACTGAATGTAAGAAATGTCATTTTAAAAATCGATGTACTTCATTGCTAGGACATTTTAGTTTTATATTCATCTCAGAAATCCAAAATGATCACAATTTTGCATCTTAGAAAGCACATTTATAAAATGCAAAATTGTAAATTGGTTTCAGATGCAATAACCACTGAAGAGATCCGTCCCTACTTCTCTTTTTATTTACTCAGCAGTATGAATTAATATATTTTTCATTCTCTGTAATATAATACAATTGTCGGCGCTGCGTCCTATTTCTTTAATTCTTCTCTGTAAAGAACAGCTTACTTAAAATCTTTTTATAACGTTTATGTCAAACACACTATGATAACAAAATGCTGCACGCTGAGGCTAGACTATGACTCAAGCACCAGGTGTGTGCGTGCTACAATTCAGTCATTTAATCATTTTTTACAGAATACGGTGTATTAAGCTTGCTACTTACGTCCTGGAAAATTGAAATCCCTTGGTCAGGATTATTCTGCAATAGATGCTGTTTGTTGGCACATAGATGCTGCTGCTTAGCGGACTGAAGACACATCGTGATGATCTCCGTACATGCCATCATTTTTAACACCTCCGAGAAAAAAATATCTTTATATTAAAAAAATCTAGCCTTGCCTCTTAAACTAACAAAATGTAACCGTGGCTGTCTTTGGGTTTCGAAGTTGCTAGACCCAAAACCTGAGCAGCAGCTTTGATGATGGGCTTCGATTAAGGGATGCGGCTGTACATTGAACGGAACTTTCCTCGGCGAAACAAGTCGCCCCGCCCTCTCTGATATGATTGGTCACCACCGCCTTCGACTAATGATGCGTTACCGTTATTCGCGGCTGTTTCTCTGCCTTTTGGGTATATGGCTGCTTTTGTATTTTTACATTATTTCTGTGGTTGTTTTCGACTACAAGCTGAGCTTCATTAATTGAAGAGCATCGATGTCGTCCAATTGTATGTATCCGCGGGATAGTAATATAAATATGTCTGTAGATCAATACAATCAATACAACCAGAAAAGATAGATAGATAGATAGATAGATAGATAGATAGATAGATAGATAATATTACTCAAAAGAAGTCAAATAGGCTACTGCGGCATTTCAAGACTTGGGGGGGGGGCTACGCCATTCTCTACCACACCGATAGCTCCATCTGCTGGTTCTTCCGCATGTTTTGACTATCAGTCTATCAATGGGCTTTTTGTACTTTGCGCTCTTGTTGTTTTGTCATGTCCTTTTGTTCAGGCAATTACAGAAAAAACAGTTATATTCAATATCAAAATCATAGCTGTTATATACTTCATGTTTTCAATAGGGTATACATTACCATCTGAATGCTTTTGACAGTATAATACTGCTTCCTTACAAATCAAACACTACTTTACTTAAAAAATGAAAGTTTGTCAATGTAATATGAGTGTTAAACAAAATAACACTCTCCAAACTTTTATCTTAATTTGTCCATGCATTACTGTTTTTATAGATACAGCTGCATATCCTGGTCAAGGTCACAGGAGGCCTTGAGCAAGCGCACAAGACTTTGATTCCAGTCCACAGCTGGGCCCATAATACAGGCAACTTAGAGACAATTATCCTAACTACATGTCCTCGGATTGGAGGGAAATCAAAGTACTCAAATGGAGACTGGTATGTAGCCAAAGTAACCCAAGAAGAATAACTTCAAACTCATAGTGTGGAGGAGAGATTTGAACTTCTGGGTTGCAAGGTGTGAGGCAACAGTGCTAACCCCTGTTTCACTGTGCCTTAAATGCTCAGGGGCCAAACTTTGCTTTGGACAAAATCGACTAAATAATTACAAACAGCTTTATTGTGTGTATTAATAGTACAGCTTCCCGTCATACCGCGAGCATGCTGAGGTCATGATTTTTACATAACAATGTGGTTCTTGCAGAAACGTACATACCAACCGCGGAAGAAAACAAATTCCAAGACTAAATCGGGAAAAGGCATAAAAGGGACGGGCACAACGAAAAACGTGACGAAGCTTTAACCAATCATAAAATATAGGTGGTGTGATGTTGTCCAATCGCGTCGATGGACTGAGAGCTGTAGGCGGGACAACGTTCCCCGAAACATGTCGAGCTTTGCGTGTTTTTGTCCCACCCTGCGTTCGTCACGTGAATAGGCTTAGACTATGGTGGAAGTTTATGTCTTATACTGAGTTTTTATGAGGAGACCAAAACTACGCGGACTGAAATATTTGAAGGATAATTCGGGGATATTTCACGTATTTGGAGCCTCTTATTGATACGGTAAGTTACCTGATTTTAAATACGTTGAGAGAAATATCTTCCGTGTTTGGCTAACTGGCTGTAACTAGCTATAATCATCAGTCGTCGTCGTCGTCGTTTTGACAGCCTAGTTAACAGTAACAAACAAGCAAACAACCTCGGCACTGGAACTAAATCCTGAAGTTAGACAGCAATTTAAAGCATTAAGAAGACCGAAACTTATTCAGGTGGCTGTCCAGAAAGTTTTTTTGTCTCAAAAAAGTAGTCAGAAATGTCATGTCTAACTGCCAAGCCTGTTTAGCCAGACTGCTCTTTCTGGGTGGTTGGGTGGCTTGTTTAAAGTTAGGTGTACTTTCTTGTTTCCGTACTGCGGGCAGAATTGGTGTTGAATTTGGCCGACGTCTATGAGCGCAGTCTAAAGTCAGTGAAAGTTTGGATTTCTAGCTTTTTAAGTCATATGTTGTGATTTGTAGTGGGGAGGCAGTGTTCTTGTAGATAATTTCCAAGGGTTATGGTTGTTTACTTGCTTTTCGCCGTTCTGCACCACATCAAGTTAAGGTCAGGACATGTTAGTTCACAAGCTGAGATTATAGCGAAACAGAAATTGACTGTCAAGTCACAATAACTTTTTGATAGTCGGACAATTAATTCTTCATTGCTTAATTTAAAAACGAGGCAGCTAAATATGTCACTCACGGCTGACGTTGTATAAGCTATATCTATACTCTGTCGAGCTGTCGTCTAACTACCAGCTCTTCATTGTCTTTAAAATGGTATGTTTTTTATTTTTCAAATTGGGTTTATTACCGGGATAGACGATTCATTCAACTTTAGATGTGTGGAAACGACAACTTTATTAGTGCAGTAACGAGAAGTACAATACACAAAAAGCAGTTTTTGTTGCTGCTTTGGTAATTCGATTAGTTATTTTATACTAACAATTTTAAACAATATGCACTACTATATCAACGTTAATAACTGTTTAGAAAGTGTACAGTTTACCTGTCTAAGTCTTAAATGTGTCCTTTTTAATTCCATTGCTATGGCTGCAACTGAATTTCAAGGGAACACGGTTATCTTGAACAGATATCTGAGCAAAGCCGATGTAGCTGCATTTACGACATAATATGGCCTTTAGTTTCACTTCGGAACAAATCTGAATATTTAAACTGTCCATGCTTACCAAATGAATAACTTACACTTTTATGGTAAGTGTCCAGTTATGGGGAAAGAGTGAATGTTTCTTAATTTTTGTCACACGTCACTGTCTTCCCTGAGAAGCATCTCGGAGCCTGTGCTTTTAGTGTCAGCTTGTTTAAGAATACTTAAAACGTAAATGTAATATGAATCTGAAAGGTAAAGTGAGTTTTTATTAGAGAATTCTTATACTGTACTGGACCTTTTGAAGAAATGCATTTATTTTAACATTTTTTGATTATTTGGCATTGTTTCACCTGTTTGTTTCTGTAATGGTCAAAATGTATAGCTACGTCTAAATATTTTAGTAAGAATGGAAATTGATTTGTCTAATCATTTCAGGGTCAGGTGTTCAGTCTCAGGTGGACAATTGCAGAACTATCTGCTTCAGCAATGTGTAATAGCGTCATAGAAAATTGCGTTTATAGCTGTGATGTGACTGAGGTTTAAAAGGTTAAAATTATCTCAAAATTTATCATTGTTGCTAAAAACTAAATGCATGTGTTGATAGTTTTTGGAAACCAGTAAGTGTGTTGGCAGAAGTTGTGGAAATAGGTGTGTGTAATAGTTTACTTATGTTTATGGCATTTAATTGGACCCTGAAGGTTGGCAAGTAATAATAATGGATGCATGGACAAATAAAAAGAACTCAGCTGTAACTGAGATCTGGTCTGAAGAACAGATACAACAAGATCAGGATGGCGTGACAAAAGATAAAGTATCTTGTTTAATATACTAAGGCTGCACGATATTGGAAAAATTTTGAAGATCAAGAGTGATTTTGTTGTAATAAATATTGGAATATTTATAAAGGAAAGAAATGAATTTAAATTAAACATCTTTCTCACAAACCCAGCTAAGAGTGATTTAAATGGCAAGGATAACAATGATTATGGTGGTCTTAAAGAACGTATGCAGGGCTCATGCAGAGGTAAATTTCAGTGATTTTTTTTTTTAAAAATGTGTAATCTTGAAAAGGATTAATCATTAAAATTACAAAGCTTGCTAAGTTTTTTTTTTCCCTGTGACAGAATAAAAATGTTTTAGTGAAACTGAACCCCCCCCCAAATAATGTCCAGACATTATGAAGGTATGAAAAATCTCAATCTAGCTAACTAGCTGAATGGTGTATGCATAACATGAGATGTTGGTATTGAAATTGCACATCACCACATGCGATGTTGGTATTGAAATTGCACATCACCACATGCGATGTTGGTATTGAAATTGCACATCACCACATGCGATGTTGATAATAAAATATCGCGCATCGCCCAGCCTGAAAATATAGTGGTACCTTGCTCATGAACTTAATTTGTTCGAGGACTCAGTTTGTGACCCGAAAAGTTCGCAACCTAAATTAATTTTTCCCATTTAAAATAATTTGTTCAAACCTCAGAAACACTGTTTTTTTTCAATTTTTCTGTTTTTCTGTGACCAAGAATATAGACTTAAGTTAAAATAACCTTAATTATACACAAATAATGCTAAATTAAATAAAACAGTACAACTGAGCATACGCTTGTTGGCAGGTTGGTCGCTCAAAAGACACCAAAACACAGAAAAGAACCACAAAACATCTCCCCCCAAAAAAACTAAACAATTAACATGAAATGACTGTGTAACAGTCAAAAACAAGTCATTTTGAAAATGTGATTTAAAAAAAAAATATTCTGTACATTTTTTTCATATGCCTAAATTTTTTATGTACATTTCGTGACGTGACATGTATGGCGATGCACTTTGTACTGTAAACAAAAAAATACGCAGGTGCCACTATGTGTGAATGGAGAACACTTAAATTATATATATTATATACACTCACCTAAAGGATTATTAGGAACAACATACTAATACGGTGTTTGACCTCCTTTCGCCTTCAGAACTGCCTTAATTCTACATGGCATTGATTCAACAAGGTGCTGAAAGCATTCTTTAGAAATGTT
>JAODJW010000106.1:23807464-23827905 GCA_026777045.1 Hyperopisus bebe | reverse complement strand
AAGCAACTGCCATGTGATTGGTTGATTAGATAATTGCATTAATGAGAAATTGAACAGGTGTTCCTAATAATCCTTTAAGTGAGTGTATATTCTTACCTCTGTTTCTTTAAATTTGACATTAAGCTTTTTGATGTTGTCAGTATTTTCACAGCTTGATGATGCAATATGCATTGTATTGTAATATTGTTTCCCTTCTCCTCCTTAAATACAAATTGATTGTGGAATTTCCACAAACAAGTATTTTTTTATGGGCACAATCTCGTGAGAGGTGTTGTTTGGGCTGAAAATGTGTTTTTCTATGACTTCCTTAATTTTCTGTAGTTGTAACGCAATGCAGTAACTTTTTGAATCTATGTTAACTAATTTTTGGTAACGGTACAGTTTTGGAATCTTTATATTTAAGAAGGAAAAAAAACACATCACCCTTTAATTAAACAATGAACGTTTATTTTGGCTGCCTATATTATGCTTTATTATTTAAGGCAGACATCTCACCTCTCCCGGGAGAGTCCTGGAACCTCCGAGAGAGGTGGGATGTGTCTAATGAGGGCAAAAAAATGTATTGTGGCAAGTCATGGAGTCATTTTAATAAAGATGACAACTCTTTTAAAATGAAATACTCCATTAACAGCCACTATCGATTTAATTCTAGCAGCAGCGCAGACAAGGAAACCAACAGTTTATATGAAACTCACAATTACATGCTTTCGAAACGAACACATTCCATGGCAAACATTACACAGCAACAATTAACAAATATACATATTAATACACATATATATTTACACCATGGTGCGGTATAAAACATGCCGTCTGCTGACCAACCGCACAGTGGGTTGCTATTATGTCAGCCAGTTGCTGACAGTGGGTGGGATCGCTACTGATTCAACATTGTATGACAGAAACAACGTTGATTACGTTTATGGTACGTAGCTAACTTTAGCCTTGAGGTGGATAAATTACACTATCTGCTGTTGTATAATGACATTTAAGTTCTAGGCCTTGTAGGAAAATGACAGGCATGTCATAATACCATGGTTCTCTTATCCACATAAAACCGTCAGGGGCATACCAAATGGTTTGATAAAATACTGAATACCATTACACCCATAATATATATATATATATGTTTGTATTACTGTATGCATGTATATGTGAGGGTGACTCTACCAAATTGGTGTTATTTGCTTGTTCTAAACCTTCAAACCTAAATAAATTTTTTTCATCTTTTTCAGTACTGAATCTAGTAACACACACATTTAGCTATTCAAAATGTCCATCGGTCACTTTCAGGCAACTTTATTTAGTTTTTTCAAGGTTTTAAGTGGGAAATGGTTGATTGGGTATGTATTTTAAGGCTGTTTTTCATGCATATTTATGTATATAATGTCCTGGGGACAGAAAGGTGCTATATTGGTGGACTGGCCCAATAAACAAATAAATAAATAGCAGGGCCATATCCAAATTCTGTTTTATTATTTTACAAATTCTGAGCTTTTTCTGCTATTTTGATCTGGTTTGGATTTTTTTGTGTTTAACCAGTTTTTACCTTGTAAAGGTCAGCTACAGACAAACAGTTGCAAAATGTCATTTAATCCTTTTTTTCCCTTAAACTACTGACACATTTACCATAGTGTAAAAATTCAGCACTTATAAAAGTTCCCAGGGCAAAAATAAAATATACACCAGAGAATAAGGGAAACGAGATAACTAACCAGTAGACCTAAATAAGTGCCATTTGCAACTTAAAATGGAATTTACCACAACTTAATGTCTTTTCTGTTAGCATAATTCCCTCAGTCAGTGCAATTTTCTTTTAAATACATTCTGTTCTCTTGGGTATTTCATATTTTTTGCATACATCTCCAAATACATGATGGCTAGACACCTGGTGTTGAGCTCCAGCCTCTGGTGTATGAGACTCTTGTTGGTGATAAGTGTCTTGTACTTGCTGAAGACAAAAATCTCGTAGTTTTCAGAGTATGACACTATGTCTATTGCTTGTATCCACTTTTGTCTCTTGAAAGACAATTTTTTTCGGTTCGGCAGCTTATGAAAACTTCTTCACCCTGATGGTGACGCATCCCGCTTTGTTTCAGTTTTTTTGGTTGGCAGAGAAAACTGACAAGGAGGCACCTTCATGTAATGAAGTCAATGTAGAACAATGAAATATTCTCCTGTCCAGTGGACTTGGTTTTCAGAGTATGATGCATTGCGTTCTGTCTGCCAGGTCGTTCCCACCACAGGAACTCGGAGACCAGTTGTTTCAGGGGTGCTGGCATCTTTGTGCGTGTACCATCCACAGAAATTGTCCTTGTAGGACCTCTATCAGGGCTGTTTTCAGTTGTGAAATAAGTACCTACTCCAGGGTAGGAACTTCTGAACAGCCCTGAAGAACTCCTGGGCAGGGCTTGACACTGATTTGGTTCAAATCAAGTAGGTGAGTGAAGACAACAGGAAGAAGTGCCATTTTTAAAAACCTTACCAGCAACCTACATTGTTTTGGCATGCTTGGAATTTATGTCGCAGTCAAAGCTGTTGCAAAACGTGAATTTGAGAGTCTGGTCGTTCCTACTCGTGATGTGGCAGCTGATCCAAAATTAGCGAGTGCCCACGGTCATGAGTTATATATTTTAAATGATAATCGGGTCATTTGTGGGGAGTCAATTAAAGTAGAATGTAAACATATAAAACGGGTCAGGTAACGAGTCAGGCATCATTTTATCTTTGTCTTTGAGTCATGGTTGGGTTGAATAAATGCATCAGGTGAGTCTGGGTCCCTCGTGAATGGACTCGCTCATCACTGGTTCCTACACTGCAATGGAGACACAAAAAAAACTGAAAGGGCTGATCAGGGGGCCGCTCGACTAAATGTTCGGGCCACCTGGGAGGTGCTCGAGTGTTTCTGTGGTAGTTACTAGGCAACACCCTTGCACTCATTCAGCCTGATTTGGCTATTGCACAGTCTCTGGCTCTGCCTACTCTACCTACTGTACTGTCGGGGTAATTTTGCACTATCTGAACAATCCCAAAATGTGGAAAAATTCATAGGTTTAAAATGTCAATACAATATCTGCAGATTCTGCATAATTCCACATTTGTAAGTAAATACCGTTTTCATGCCTCAGCTCTGTGATTCTGTCCATGTTTTCTGCATCACAGAAATCACAGGGCCCCATACTTGGTTCCTTTCATGAGATTACCACCCAAAAAATGATTACTAGTGTGTGTGTGTAAGATATTAATGAGATGTATATTGTGACGCCCAAAAGTCAGTAGTTTGTATAAATTCAGCGTATCCTTATGCTTATTAAATTCAGTTAGCGGAGCACGCCACACCATTATTTTAGTAAATCATGGAAGTGATTAGCACTGAAGAAAAGAACAGCTCAACAGCTAAAACATCTTTTGAAAGAGGAGATATTGTGGACAAGTTAAAAAGGTGTTAGTGGTGTAGTGGTACTTCTTGCAGTTTAAAGTCCGACAGTTATTCAACATAAGAATATGCCGAACTTATACAGATCACTAACTTTTGACCGTCACAATGTGCATCTCATTAATAATTTAGGCACACTGCTAAACTGCTTACCAAACTGTCGATGTAAGTAGATGTCGGTATAGTACTGAAAGTTGACATCCAGACGAACGTTTCATCCGTCATCTAAAGCCCTGGTGATGATTGCACATGCGCTATATAATCGCAATTACATCGTGACATGATCGCAACAGCCCTGTCTATAGGTATTTCAAGTATCACCTAAGCCATAATATTCTTAAAATATGTAGTATATGTACACTATTTAACTTCATGGCCACAGGGTGTGCTAATAGCTGAGCTCTCGGAGCTAATAGCTAAGTTATGCCAATAACCTTTGTGCATTACTTGTAGAGAGTGATTCATGCTTTTGTGATTACTCCCTTCTGCGTCATGAAACTGAACTTGGCAGAGTGCTCTTACAAACCTGAACTTCTTTCTGAGCTATGTTTCCAGCCTTGTGATTGCAATCGGTTGTGTAAAGTTTTGAGTATCCCAGTAAATTATTGATTTTTCACTAAATGCATATATGGTTTTGAGACTGATCCTTACCACAGATGCTTTGCTTGTTAAGACAATAACTAAAAAACCATTTGATGGCTCTTTTTCAAATTTTGCAGAAACATCGTATGGGTGCCAAATTGGAAATGATTTAATTCGAAGACAGATCACTCTAAAACTGAAACAATGCCTCGTAGTGGCTGCAAAGGGAAGGGTGGAAGCAGACAACATTTGACCTGTATTTGATGGATCATATGACTGCTTCAGAAAAACAGTATATGGATGAAGATCTGCACCTGGTTTCATTTTCAGACACATTGCACCAAAAATGAAACAGCAGCATGGTGTGCTAACAAAGGAAGGGAACAGATGTTATACAAATATTTGGTATATTTTATAGATCTTTTTCAGACATTGCAGGGTTGGCAAACAGCAAGTGATCTAGTTTTGAGATGGATCAACAATGGAAGTGGTGCCACATAGGGCAGTTTCAGACACTTGATCCCATTACGATGATAACTCAAAAAGATTTAACAGATCTTTTTCAGCTTTTGCAGAGGTATTATATGGGTGATGACGTGGAAATGATTACATTTTGAGACAGATCGCCCCAAAAAGGAAGCGAGTAATCATTCAAAAAGTATTTGACAGATGTAGGGCTGGGCGTTATGGACCGAAAATCATATCTCGACATTTTTAGCTGAACCGCGATACACAATATATATTTCAATATTGTTATCCCATAAAGTAATAACAAATGGACGGTTCTAAGTCAGAGCCAAATGTCCTCAATGTCATACGGGCACTTTTATTTACAGACAGCTGTACATGCACATGAAAAAATGGTTCAAAAATGTCGATTTGTCCTACCTTAGTGCGTTTTGAGAGATATATCTATCGATCGGTGCTACCTTACCGAAAATGTTATTGTTATTTTTATGGGCTGCAACTGAAAGCGGATAATCAAAAAAATAAATACGTAACTTGTGTATCTAAAAAACACGAACTAATGTAATGTAAACAGGCATTGTGAGTCTGAAATACCTTATAAGATTAAGTGTTAGAACATGTCAGGTAATTCCACATACAGCATAGTAAATCAGCGTGATGCTGACAGTAAAGTGTGATCAATGTATTTAATAAAATATTTAAAATGTATGAACATTGAAAATTCAGAAATAAGCCATAACTCCAACGCAAGGTAGGATAGATCCATAGGCAGTTCTTCAAACACGAGAAAAGGGACTTGATTTCATTGTACACATGCACAGTATCCAAAAGGTAGGACATTTCCATAGGTTAGGATGAAATGTTAGAACACCGGCATATATTACTTTACCAACCAGAGGGGTATTTCACTAAGCAGGATTTCTTGCTTAGCCCGATAACTTGTTGGATTTATGGTAATCTGGGCTAAATGGACTATATAATCGTCCACTTAAATGTAGCTCAGACTACCTTAAATCTGACAAGTTATGCGGCTAAACAAGAAATCTTGCTTCATGAAATACCCCCCAGCTCCTCTTCGCTAGCTTGCCTCATGTCTGTGCCTGTCTCCATGTTGTCGCTGCATGCAGGACTTGTGAGTGAGTGAGAGGGGTGGGGCAGGGTGCAGTTTTGTAAGAGACAGACAGGGTGAGGAGAAATAGGCAAAGTGGTGGCACTATGAATATAATTTTAAAGCAACAAACTATATCGGTATAAATAATATTGTCTCATCATATATCTTGTATGAAAATGTATCGATATACAGTCGTCCCTCGCCATTTCGTGCTTCGACCTTTGCGGCTTCGCTCTATCATGGTTTTTTCAAATACATTTATTCATTAAAAAGTTGATAGACAGTGAAAATGATACTGCGCTTGCTCTGTTGTCTGACTCAATTATACACCTCTGTATTACAATTAAAATTAAAATTACTGTACATATGGACTGTAGGTCTATATATTCGAGCACCCCCGCAAATCCTTCAATGCCAGGTGCAGCCGAATAATAAAGAAATTAAGAATCCTACTTCGTGGAAATTCATTTAACGCGGTACAGTCTGGAACGGATTAACCGCAATAAACGAGGGTTGACTGTATCGTAAAAACCCAATGTATCGCCCAGCCCTAGACAGATGTTTTTCCAACCTTTACAGCCACATTATGCACATTATGCATAAGCCTATTCCTTACCCTTACAAAGGATTACCACCCCTGTTTCCCGTTCTAGAGATACAGTGAAGAGGCACGTCAACCAGGTCACTCTAACAGCGTCTAATACTTCAAATATTTATGGCTAGTTTCAGCTACCCCTGTAGTCTTTGCATTATGGAAGCCTCTTACCACTTATAGCTGAAGTGAGAGAATCTGGCCCAACAGAAGTTTCCAATACTGTCACCTGGTTAGAAGGCAAACCCACTAGGTAAAGCGGTTTATGAAAGTCTTATTTCTACGACTTGACAATTTCCACTGAGTTGGTCATCACTTCCTTTACCATGACCCACAGCCTAAGTAGAGTCCTGCCTCCACCGGTTCAGGCTTAGAATGGTTTGCCAAAATATTTTTGCGGTTAGTCTCGCTGCACGGACTCTTCAAACTTTGCTCGTGCATGAGCTTTTGTAACTGTCACTGCAAGCTATTGCAGCTGTTCTTGCCTGAGGTGCGACTTGAATTCATATTGCATGGAAGCCCATTCAAACTGCTCTGGATAATCCATGTCTTGCGCAGAAATCCAGTAACGCTTCAACACTTGGGTTTAGATCGGGGAAGCCATTCTTCCCAGTCATGTCCCTCCAGGTATCTCCACCATTCCCCACACGAGCATTGGCATCTTCCAGAAGAACCACAGACCACCTCATGAATAAGATGGCTGGGCATGCTTTGCTCCTCATTCATTTTTGTTAAATTTCTCAAAAGTGCACCACACCGCAAGGAAAAGTTTATTATGATTGACTTGGAGAGTGCATGTAGAGCTCATGCAAAAGTAACAGTGGGAGACATTAGACAGATTTTTTCAACCAATACTGGATAGTTTTGAAAAGGAAGTATTTGAAAAGCTTGGTAAGTTTTGTTTCCTATGATTATTGGTCCTTGGAGAGAAACAATTGCATGTGCAGTTTCTGCAGGCCTGTAGTGCACCACATTTTTCTCTGCTTTATCATTTTTTCTGAGCAGGGAAGAATTGGAATTCAAGTCTTCAAAGACAATATATAATTAACTGGTCTATTGCTTTGTGAGTTTACACAACATCATATTTCTGTAGGCACCAGCTTCCTATTGTCCAAGTCTGGAATAATAACATGTCACCCCAGATTGTTTTTTAGTCTTTTTATGCCAGGTACAAGAAGGTATATTAGTGCGTTCTTCATATTTAGTGCAATAACTACTTTATAGCTTAGTGTGTATTGTTAATGATTTTCAATAAGCCCTTGGGTCTATCATGAAGCCAGGTTTCTTCCTTAGTCGGATAAATCATCAGATTCAAGGTAGTCTGGGCTAAGTGTAAGTGAACGAAGATGTAGTCCATTTGCCTTAAATCTGACAAGTCATCTAGCTAAGCAAGAAGTCTTGCTTTATAATACAGGCCCCTTCTCTGGATTTTTATTTTAACTTCCACTGTTATGTTGATGATACCCATATTTACCTCAGCCCTAAATCGATCCACTCAATACCCCTGTCCCAAATTGAAATTTGCTAATCTGCAGTGAACATCTAGGGCCTGTACAACAAAGCAAGATTTGTTGGTTTGCTAGATAACTTGTTGGATTTGAGGTACCCCAGTTTACATGGATTTTATCTTCATTCCCTTGTTAACCCAAAAATCCAGTTTATACTAATGGGCCCCTAAATCAATCCTCAATAAAGGTGGTTTGTTTCCACTCATTAACACATAAGTTCATCCCTCTTCTACAGTTTGAAACTTTGGTGTAATTCTGGACCCTTCTCTCTCATTAGACAACCATGTTTCATTCAACAGGAAAACCTCCTTTTTCCTCCTATATAACATTGTCTATATCAGTCCTTGTCTCTCCCAACCTACTGCTGAATCCATGCCTTAATTTTCAGCCGCCTCGACAACTGTGACTCCCTCCTGATTTAGTTTTGATTCAAATTTCTTCTTTTGACCTATTAGGCCTTTAAGAGTCTTACTCCCGCCTCATGTGTCTGACCTTTTCCTGCCCTTCCAGCCCTCTCGCCCTCTTTTTTCAGCTTCTAGGCTCCTCAGTGTCCCTCCTTCCAAACACATCTCTGGTGATCCAGCCTTCATCTTTAGAATTCCCGTCCCTTTGATATCTGTAACTCCACCTCTTTCCCAGTCTTCAAATCTGACCTTGAAGCCGTTTTCTTCTCCCAAGCTTTCTCGCTTTCTCTTCAGCCCCCCCCCCCGGATTAACATGTACATTGGCAAGTTTTATCTGTGGCGTTGTCAGAAGTAGGCATGTAACTTTTCCTGATTTAAGAGATATTTTCCTGTTCTAGGTACATGGAGTGGGCTGCTCTTTGCATTTGAAATGAATTAAATGAATGTGTATAGCTGCTAGATTCTTAGACTCGGGATGGTCCTGGAGTTGCAGTGAGGGGGCGATGGTGGTGCAGGAGGTAGTGCTACCGTTCGGCAACCGGAGGGTTGCTGGTTCGAGCCCCGGGTCCTCCTGTCCCCATCGAAGTGTCCTTGAGCAAGACACTGAACCCTGAATTGCTCCCGGTGAGCTGGTTGGCGCCCTGCGTGGTAGCCTCCGCCACCGGGGTATGAGTGTGAGTGTGTGTGTGAATGGGTGAATGTGAGGCATGATTTGTAAAGCTTTGGAAAAAAGCGCTATATAAATGCAGTCCATTTACCATTTACCATTTAACAAGACTTCAGCATGATTTCTAAAATAAAAGTCCCAAGCGTAACAGTTCCCCTGTCTTCTGTTTTCAGGTTGATCTTCTGGCCCTATGGCCTGCACCATCTCTAATCCAGGCCAGATCAATGGCTACAACATGAGATCACAACTTCAGGTCAATGGTGCGTATCCACATGACATTTTCAAATAATCAAGCAGTTTCAAAAACTTGTGGGTGATTTTGTCTATGAAAATGTATTAATTTCCAAAGCCCAGTCAAATAATTGGTTATTTTCTTGTGGAAGGTTCGCATGATCTGTAAGTGGTTGGAGAACTGATTATAAGCACAGTTTGAGGGTGTCAGGTTGTGTTTGCAGCATATATTTTGAAACTCACTGTATTATCTGATTTTAAAAGGTATCATCCATGTTGAGACTAGTGCATTGAATTCAGCAAAAAAAAAACAATGCATTTTATTATACCAGCTGTTTTTCCCATTCAAACAGTGTTGTCAGCCAAGCTGAGAGAGAACAAAAAGAACTGGTTTGGTCCTAGTCCTTATGTGGAAGTTGCAGTGGACGGCCAGTGCAAAAAGACAGAGAAATGCAACAATACCCACAGCCCCAAGTGGAACCAAAGGCTCACAGTGTAAGGGCCATTGCGCCTCTCCAACGTGACAGTCTGCTCGTGTGGGGGGTGGAGTCAGCATTATGTCCGGGTGGTGAGGTTCCCCTTGCTCATCCCCCCCCTTCATTTGCTCTACTGCCGTTTATAGTTTCAGTCTGAGCAGTTTAAAGGTCGCTGGCCTTTCTGCTGTTGTCGGACTTGAGTGGCTTTACTCTACACAGTCTGTAGTTGCTTATTTTTCTTTAAAATTCCCTGAACGCGGAATACATACAGTTTTGAGACCTCTGCCACTGACTCTATCTCGTTAGTTTGATAATTCAAATCGTGTTAGGTGGATCTTTTTAAAACTCTCTAGATGCATTTGGAGTCATATGAGCCATAAAAATGAACAAATCTGTAAGACAATAAGGAAATAATTGTTGCTTAAGAAAGTAAAATAAATGCAAATAAAAAATAAATACTTTAAATTCTTTCTTATAGTTTTTCCCATGTTTCTTTTGCCTTTTCCATGTTGCTTTTGCTTTTTCTCAAATGGCCAAGTCGTCAGTCGCCTGGCCTTGGGTGGGCCTTCCAGTCCAGGCGAACTAGTCAATAGGGGGAATGGAAGGAAAAAAACCCCTCCTATACCTTGACTTTATCAAATAAAAAAGTCAAACCCCAAATTCGTCTTTATGAGCAGAATAGCAGAATAATGACAGTGATGGTGTGCTTCACATTCCCTGGTGCCAACACACTAGACAAAGAAAGTGCACTCTTTATATACTTCTTCAGCACTTCAGCACAGGTCTTCTATAACAGGATTGGTTATCATATGGCATGACCAGTGCTTGATTTCCTCATCCTCTCATTATCTTTTGCCATAGCATCGTGCATGTTTACACTAGCTGAATACATATATTTAGACAGTAAAAATACATTTAGACAGTGATATACAGTAACAGTAATTATTATTATATGATAAAATACATTTAAAAATAAAGATTTCTTATTCATAATTTTAATATTAATACATTTAATTATAATAATATTGTTGTATTGTTTTCTTATGGGGAAAATTCGATCAGAACTCAAACTTTTTAGGATTCGATCCGGAGTTCTGAACGGATTAAGTTCGAGTTCTGAGGTACCACTGTATAGATGAGGGTCTACATCTGATTTAATTTTAAAACAAACTGTAACATAATTCAAGCAACAGCATTAGGGCGGGATGGAGGAAGGAAGGAAGGAAGGATGAAAGGAGGGAAAAAGAGGGTGACTGGCAAAGACACTCAATCTTGTGAACAAAGTAACTCTAAAAGTATTTACTGGATCTTTTTCAAACTTATGATAAAGATTCTTTTTGGAGAGGTGAGGAATGTGTACGTGGAGGGGAGATTGTGGAGTTGGGGATTGTTGGAAGAACAGGGATTAGATGGGGGGGGGGGGTGATGGGGCCAGCCCAGGAATACATAGTACGAATGACACCATCTAGTTATAAAATTATGAAGCTTATATTTTAGAATAGGGGTCACCAACCTTTTTCAAACTGAGAGCTACTTCACGGGTACTGAACCATACAAAGGGCTACCAGTTTGAAACACCCTCCTAAACTAAAATCTAAATTTCATGTATAATAAACATGTTTTGAATGCTTTTTTAGATAATTTAGATAATAGATAATCAATTTCGAAGTCTAATGCTTTCAGTTTCTTAATAACAAAGCATTTATTTATTCTTTTTACTGTCATTATAAATACAGTTATATTAGTGTACAGTATTATTGTAACATTCACGATTGTATTGCACCGTTTGCCTTGCACCAAGTCTTTTTAACTATCTTACCATTACCTTGTTATTATGCAGGATTGTCACGCCTTTCAGTAAATTGGTCTTCCGCGTGTGGAGCCATCACACTCTGAAGTCGGACATTCTGTTGGGAGTAGCCATATTGGAAGTTAGGGAAACCTTAAAAACTAATGACATGAAAAGTAAGTGCCGTACCTCCTCAATTCTTTATGTGTGTATGGGCCTTGCACTGATCCCTGCTGTCTTTCTGTGGCCTCATATGTTTCAATAGAGAAAACCAGGTCTTCTGGACACATTTTAGCAAGGCATATTTTACAAACACACTGAAGACTGGTAAAAATGAATAAAAGTTTCAGTCAGTGTTCAGCGCTCACAGAGATGACAGACGGGCTTTTTCCTATATCCCCCAGATTTGTGGGGTGCTCAGCAATCCCATGTGTTTGGCATTTCAGTCTCAGAGGTCATGCAGACGTTGCAGCTCAGTGCTGAGGGGGACCAGTCTGACGTGGTGGGGGACCTGTTCGTGTGCCTTGATGGAATGGAGGTCGACCCAGAAATGTTTGCCTCTGCTGAGGTGAACTTCTGCAGTGAGTGGTCTTCCAAATGTACAGATATCTGAGAGTGTCAGTGTTGTGCACTATTCAGAAATGAATTGAGATTGGCCCTGAAATTCCAGTTCAGATTGTGAATATTGAATTTAATTTGAACTGACTGCAGTGCCTAATCAAAGAAACATCCCAAACTGTTTTCTGACAAGGAAAATTAAACTAGTCCGTCACCTGTTACCAAAGCTTCACATGATGTCACTGTATCCCTGAGTCAACCCTGTTTAACAGAGGATGACAACCCATTGGACTACTATAAAGGAGACCAAACCAGCTTTCCTGAGCTAGCACAACTTACCTGCAAATATCTTGCTATACTAGCTTTCTCTGCACCTGTTGAGAGAATCTTCAGCGTAGCTGGAAAATTTTCAGGCCAGAATCTTGCAATCCAAACAATAAAATGTTGAAGATCTTTTGCTGGTTAAATGCAACAATATTGAACAATGATTCTTGTGCGTTGGAGTAAAGCTTAATTGCATTTGCCATGACATTTCGCTTTTTGTTATACTGAAAGACAAAACTAATTGTTCTACACAAAAGAAAATAAATAGAAGCAACTACATGAATTACAGCAGTGTTGAAGTGGTGAAACACAAGTGCTGGTACATCCCTTGGTATTCAGTTATTCAGACAACCCACAGACACACATAAGGAAAGCAACTGCAGACCTCTCAAAAATGCTAGGACACATAATGAGTTACACATGCAAAATCAAGAAATATGTGCCCATGGAAAAATACTTAGAAGGCCAATACAAGCCTATGGAAGCCCGTTTCCGCCACCGGGGAAAAAAATAATATAAAATTTAAGTTGAAATTTCAACTTAGTTATCTTGTTATTTTGAGATATTATCTCGAAATTTCGACTTAGTATCTCGAAACAAGATTCTAGCTTTAATAACTTTTCACGGAAGTAAGGTGGGGCATTTTTAAAGACAGAATCGTGTTGTCCAGTACACAGACAACGATGCACACCGATTACGAAACACGTAATCAAGCAGTTCAGCTGTGATACATTTGCTTTGTCCCACGGTGCACTAAACCACATAACTTACTTATGGATTCATTTGTGTTATCAATTAACTGTCAATATGTATGAAATGGAGCAATGGCATGTAATATGGATACAATGTAATAATTAACTGTTAGACAGAAAATAATCTTGAAAATCCAAGGGGTGTGCATTTCCCCCAGACTCCACTGATCCATGCACACTTCATAGGACATGGCTGTCTCATTTTGTTTCAGAGCTATTAACCCTTTAGTGCATTACCACTATGCCATATAATATGGATACAATGTATTAATTAATAACTGATAGAGAGAAAGTTATTCTGAAAATCCAAGGGGTGTGCATTGTTCCCTGTAGTCCACTGATCAAAGCACACTTCACTAGAAATGCCTGTCTTGTCTAGTTTTAAAGTTATTAACCCATTCATGTATTGTCCCATTGTACATTATACAGATACATTCGAACATTCAAAAATTAATTAAAATTCGTACATAAAGCAATCTGGCAAACAAAGGAGTATGCATTAGTCGCCATGAGCCCAAAATGCTAAGCCACCATGTCAATACAGCTGACAGCACCTATAATATTAGCTATTAACACGATTTTTCACAAATCACGAAATGGTTTGTCGTTGTCTGTGTACTGGACAACACGATTCTGTCATTAAAAACGCCCCACCTTACTTTCGTGAAAAGTTATTAAAGCTAGAAACTTGTTTCGAGATACTAAGTTGAAATTTCGAGATATTATCTCGAAATAATGAGATAACTAAGTCGGAATTTCAACTTAAATTTTATATTATTTTTTTCCCCGGTGGCGGAAATGGGCTTCCATACAAGGCAAATGTAAATTGATAGAATAGGCTAGGGTAAACAGGGTTAGGGTAAACAGATAATCTATGTCATCTGTAAACTACCACTTCAAATAAAAGGACCTGGGTTCTTGCTGTGTGCTGATTGGTCAATTTCCTACAACTATGTATGTGTCATTAACATTAATGTGAAAAGGCTGGAATAGTCATTCAATCAAGGAAACAAGCCAGTGAACGCAAAAGACTTGCAAAAAATTATTTAGTCAAACATATGAAGTAGCTCAAAGTATCCTCCCTGACATGGTTTATCTGGTCACCATACTACCACCATACACCACCTACTATCTAGAAAATCTCTGTTATAATAATAATAATATGTTTTGAAATAAATTACATTCCTGTGTTGTGGGATTGCATTGATTTTCTTTTTTAACTGAAATGAATGAAATTCTTCCTTTCAGTCCAATTCGAATCCCAGTACATGAATGGAACAGGGTGCAATTTACAAATTCTGAATTTTGCACAACCCTGGTTGGTGTGTCCCCTTGTCGTGATTCGGCAATTAAATTTGAGAGGCTCTGTCACTGGCAACATCTTCCAGTCTTCATATATAATATGAAACAACGTGTAATCATCTTTACGTGCATTTTTGACACTCATGGTTCTGTGTGTCACAGGTAAAGTCCTCAATGGAGACTCTGGAAATAATGGGGAATGTGGTGCAAGGTACAGTTATTTCTTGTTTCATTGTCATGATGTTGTAAGATGACCACCTTGAGTTATTTCATAAATGACTGCTTGAAATTCTTCCTGAAATTTAGTTTTTTGTGGCATTTCTACCGGTTAAAAATAAACTTGCCCGCTGTTTAACAGCAGGGTGAGGCGAGATGGCTCTCCTTCTGTTGACAGCATGGAGGACAGGGGTGCCCCCAATGGACGATCGGTCAATGGTACTCCTTCCCCCTCACTGTCAGCCGGGAGGACCAGGCTACTACGGCCCCCTAGGCCTTCGCGTCCACCTCCTCCTACCCCACGGAGACCGGCCTCTCTTACAGGTTTTACTGCACTTCATATATTCCTTATTTGGGCCCCTCACAGCTCTACTTCTCTTATATTCCCCACTCTTCATGGAATACGTATGGTTTGAGCACTGGTCCACCGCTGCCACCATTACAACAGACATTTTGCTATGTGAGGCAATAACTCTGAAACTGTTTGATGGATCTTTTTCAAACTTTGAGACCGCTCACTCCAAAATTGAAGCAGCACCACATAGTTTTTACACTTAATCGCATCAAGACGATAACTGAAGAAGTTTCTGATGGACCTTTTTTAAACTCTACCGAGGCATTGTGCGGGTAATGACCTGAAACTGATTAAATTTTGAGACAGATTGAGGCAATGTTGCTTAGAGGCAGCAAAGGGAAGGGTGAAAGCAGACAACATTTGTCCTTATGAATGCGATAAGTCAAAAGGTTTTTGATACTTGTATTTTGTGCAGTAATAATAAAGTTGAATCACTGACCACTTTTTCAGTGGTTTTGTAGAGGTGAAGTAATTTACAGCAGCAGTGATGTGTTGCTATTAGACTTAAAACATTGAAAAAGTGGTCAGATCTGAATATAGAAAGAAATGACTTGCTGCACCCAGGGCCAGTGTGACTGCATTTACAGGAGCAAACCCACATTTGCACCCTCAAACTTCGACATGCTTATGCATTTATAATGGGGGGATGCACAGTTATGCACTGTTGCGCCAGAGCAGTCAGTAGAAACTTAATATGAACGAATCATAATGTGAGTGTAATGTCCGCATCACACATGATTGTGCATTAATAAAATGTATTGGCTTTCAATTGAGAAAAGTGTATGTGAATGTCTGATGCCAGGAATCTGCATAAAAAGTTTAATCCTAATCCCATACTGCCCAAAAAATGAAGCAGCAGTGCTGTGTGGCAGCAACGGAAGGGAAACAGCTGCTGTAGAGGAATGCAGCTGTTGTGGGAATGCAGTAACTTCAAGAGTATTGTATGGATAATTTTCAAACTTTGGAGGCATATTGATGGAATGACAGACTGAAAGTGATCGAATTGAGACAGGTCACCCCAAAACTGAAACAGCTGCATAGTGATGGTTTAGGTTACAAATGTTCTTTCCAATATGCTTGGATATTTTTAAGTGAAATAAAAGAAAAAAAAAAACCAACTACAATTGTCCAAGAAAAGCCACAAGTATTCTGGGATGTGCCCCAGATGTTTTTAGAACCTAGAAAGCCAGATTGTGCCTCTTCCCTGGTAGTGGATAATTAACTGTAAAAATTTAAGTACACTGTAACGTGCTGTATATATTTATACTGTGTATATTTAAATAAAATTGTAAATTAAATACATGATAATTTCAAACATTAACATTATAACATACACAAAGGAATACAGTGAACCACTTTAGGAAGCAATCTGCAAATTGTTATATAAGTGGAATGTGCAGTAAAGGAATAAGTATTCTTTCTGTCTAGCATATCACAACAAGGACTAAGAACATTCAGGTAAAAACACACATGTTAACTTTAACAGTGTTCCATCCAGTGCTTCTAGAAATTGTACAAGTTGGTGAGTGTGGGACTGGTGGCTTTGATGGACGGACCAAATGACAGGACTGCCTGGGGAATACAGTGCTGTCGTTACCGACAACACCAATTCTAGTTTTATTATGAAAATATTAAGGAGAATTTGATATAGGCTAATATTTCTCATTAATATGACTATTAGCCTTTAATTATAGTACAAAGATTCAGCATAGCCCTGCAGATGTGCTAGTGTACACAGTCTGTTTTCTCCAGAACCGCTTATTCATTTGTGTCCAGTGGTCTTATCTCAAACAGCACCTTTTGTTGTTGTTTCCAACAGCCATTTCCACTGAGGCTGCCACTGTTGCTACTCCAGAAGCACCTGCCTACGGCTCCAGCAGCAATTTGGCGTCTTACGACTCCCGACAGGCAGTTGGTGTTGCCCCAGCTGTTCCGAAAATATCCAACACTAACATCGCTCCCCTGCCACCTGGGTATGAACATCTGCAAATTCTCCTTGACCTCCAGCTGCACAGTTTGTAGAATACTGCTTATGTGATCTGTATAATCTGCATAGCTTTCACATTGCCAGACCAAACCAGGACATGTATTGCAGTGCAACCTGTGGCATCATATATATTGTTGACAGCAATTTATACGACTCAGTAAAAAAGTTTTTGAAGTATCCCTTATTATTTAAACAGTAACTGAAACCTGGTCTGCCTGCATTGTGATCTTTTTTCCTACCGTAGTTTCTTTCTTTTGTCTAATGAAATTAGTTTTATCAGTTGTCTCTAGGTGCAATTTTTAATGATGATATTCATGTTTGGTGCTTTCTCAAGGGTACAACTGCAGTAATCTGCCACAAAGTTCACTCTATAGCAGGGAAATAATATCTGAACTAAATAACTTTGGTAATCTGTGGTTCTCCTGCCTAGGTGACCAGGTACTGCAGTTGCCCAATGACTATTAAGATATCAGGGGATAATCAGCATGGCTTTTCTTTGAGAATAACATTATCTCTTGGCTGAAGCGGCCAAAATGATTTCCTTTGAAATTGTACGTCAGGTGCTTAGTAGTTGTTACACATCAGTTGCAGGATTTTTTCACAAATAAGCTTTGATGATCATTTATGTTTCTTTCTCAGCTATACATTGTGCCAAGAAGGAAAACTGTCAAGATTTTTTATGGTCCTAAAATGGAGTGATGACCCAATCCGTTTGGTTTATTCTGATCGACTAGCTATTTTTCGTGTTGATTCTTTTTTGTTGCCATTATGAAGGTGGGAGCAGCGAGTAGACCAGAATGGCTGTACGTACTTCGTGGATCACATAGAGAAGAGGACGACTTGGGAAAGGCCAGAACCTCTGCCCTATGGGTAAGGTCTCTTCACTCTTCACTCCTCACATTCTCTACCAGAAGATTATTACTTACAGTGGGAACCACTGGGCTTTTTCTAAGGCGAGTGAGTTGTCTGCTTTGTTAAAACACATCAGAACATTGTATGAGATATGCTTTTCTTCATTTTCAATAACGCCATCCATGTCATACATAAAAAAGAACGAGTCAACCCTTCCTCCTCCTCACCAAAACCACTCATTCTTCACAAAGGCTGCCATTTATTTTCCCCTCCTGTTCTGTCTTCTGACATTGCAGTTGGGAGCGCCGTGTGGACCCCACGGGCAGGATATACTTTGTGGATCATATCACCAGGACCACCACCTGGCAGCGCCCAACGGTCCAGACCATGCGCAACTATGAGCAATGGCAGCACCGACAGAGCCAGCTTCGTGGAGCCATGCACCAGTTCAACCAGAGGTTCATATTTGGGGTGAGATGCTTCTGTTAAGATAGACAGGAGCCTTTGTGCTCTGGTATAGTGAGCTTGTGCAGAGTAGCAGTAAGTGTAAGGCTGCTAGTTAGGGTATACTCACACTAGTTGTGATCTTTCCATACCGTGCCCAGATTCAGTTGGACTCGGAGAAGGTACGCATCTAGTATGATCAGTAACCATGCCTGAGCATGGAACACCGACATGACATCAATGATGTGACGGTGCACATATACATTATACATTATACATTATGAACTGAACGTAGAAGGAACAGATCAGGTAGGCTGTACAGATTGGGTAGTGACAAACAGTTAACAAACCTAGTGGCAAAGTGATCAGAGGTACAGTGTTTGCTGGAAATTAGGGCAGATGAGTATCCAGGAACAACTGGATGCAACACGCAAAAACTCAGAGATATTTCGTAAAATACAGGGTTATCTTATAAGAGGGCTGTGAGTCATTACACTTAAAACAACTCCAAATAACCCACAAAATGAGGACATTAATCATGAACTTCATTGTGCTGTGTGATGTTTCCTTCAGCACAAAAAGTTGACAGGGGTTTGAAGAAAGTGTGCTCGGGCACGGAACGTCAAGTGCAATGTGATTGGGGAGAGGGGGAGACCAGAGGGAGAGTGGGGGGGGGGGGGGTCAGTCAGGCTGGGGCATGGAACAAGGCAACCGGGCCTAATGTGAACATGTCCTTAGCTCCCCAGGAGGGGATAATCAAATCACTCCACTAAATACTCTGTTGTCTAAATTGTACAATAAAATTATCATCTTGAGCAACAAGGGGGAATAAAATGAATGAATGAAGTAACTTATGTTAAGAATTAGGTAGAATTGTTGTCCTCCTCGAAAAATAGTAAACAGTTATGGAGTCCTTTCTGGGAATGCTTTGGCTGTTTGTTTTGGCTCTGCTGACAATCAGTGATATATGCACACGCACACACACACAGAGGTACCATTCAGCGAAGTTGTTTAAGTGATGAGTTCTTGCTACTCTGCTCACCTGCACACACACTCTCCAGCTGCATCTTATGAGAAGTCCTAGTATTCCCTGGATGTTGAGGTCTAATTTCAGTCCGTCTCTCTGTGCCATAGGTTCAAGACCCAGCGCAGGACAAGGAGTTTGATCCCTTGGGGACTCTGCCACAAGGATGGGGTGAAGTGCTCCTTAGATGGCTGCTCCCAGTGGGCTTGTGGGGCGGGTGGATCTGAAGGCTTCCTGCCACCCTGTATAATGCTCCTGACATAAGGGCCATTTACGAACTGAATTTCAGTCTTAAACCTGAAACCTGGGCTGGTTTTTGTACTTGTTTTAGTAACGGAACATTGACTTCCATTATTTTCCCAATTCCAAAAAAATCTAGATATGACTTCAGGAAAGCCATAAAATTAGCTCAATTCGACTGTAGATCCAAAATAAAGTGTTATTACAGCAGTAATACCCAGAATATGTGGATGGGATTAAGTGACAGCGAAATCAAACCCACGACTACAGCAGGGGCGATGGTGGTGCAGGAGGTAGTGCTACTGTTCGGCAACCGGAGGGTTGCAGGTTCGAGCCTGGGGTCCTCCTGTCCCCATCGAAGTGTCCTTGAGCAAGACACTGAACCCCGAATTGCTCCCGGTGAGCTGGTTGGCGCCCTGCGTGGTAGCCTCCGCCACCGGAGTATGAGTATGAGTGTGTGTGTGAATGGGTGAATGTGAGGCATGATTTGTAAAGTGCTTTGGAAAAAGGCGCTATATAAATGCAGTCCATTTACCTTTTACCATTAAGACTGACAGAGCACTCTGCTTTCACTCCCCCAGCCCAGCAAATCCCCACAGCCCACTGTGAACTTACATTGTCTGCCTCCGGAGCTGATGTGTGTAAAGTTTTCCAAAAGAATAAATCTCGTATGGCTTTTGGCCCTGATGCCAGCCCAGGCTGTGTCATGAAAATATGCACTGAACAGCTGGCGGTTGTCCTTATGGACATATTCAGTTACCCGGTCCAGTCTGTGATCCCTTCCTGTTCCAAGGTGACCACAATAATACCGCTTCCTAAAAAGCTCACAATCAGCTGTCTGAATCTCCTCTTCACTGCCCAAAGTCCGGGACCCAATACAATTTGCATATGTATTGTGGGCGAAACTTCTGCCCCCTACTCGGCTACATTTATTGTGCAGGAATTTTATCATGGAACGTATTAGTGGTGAAAGAACAGGGACAGCTGGTGAACTTAATTACATTAAGACAAGTCAGAAAAAGTGCTGCTAGGGCACTGGCCCTACATGTGTGTGTGTGTGTGTGTGTGTGTGTGTCCCCACAAGGGGAAACTAAATTTTAGAAAAATCTGTGACTGCAATCAA